>JAWRVZ010000030.1:4962500-5424049 GCA_037043235.1 Rhodeus uyekii | reverse complement strand
ATCAACAAATATAAATATACCAACTATACCATCAACAGTGCACAGTTCCTCCAATATTACAAGCATATCTACAAATCCATCAACTCTAATATCTGTTGGTGCACCTTCACAAACTACTTTGACCACACCGACAGTCCAGAGTTCCCCCACTGGTAAAAGCATGTTCACAACTCCAGTAACAAAATCTGTGGGTACAACGTCACAAACGTTTTCACATGGAATGATTTCACCATCAACTAAATCAGCAACTGGGCAGAATTCCACCAATACTACGAGCGTGACAACACCACCCTTGACTACAAAGACAACAAGTCTGTCATCAACAAATATAAATATACCAACTATACCATCAACAGTGCACAGTTCCTCCAATATTACAAGCATATCTACAAATCCATCAACTCTAATATCTGTTGGTGCACCTTCACAAACTACTTTGACCACACCGACAGTCCAGAGTTCCCCCACTGGTAAAAGCATGTTCACAACTCCAGTAACAAAATCTGTGGGTACAACGTCACAAACGTTTTCACATGGAATGATTTCACCATCAACTAAATCAGCAACTGGGCAGAATTCCACCAATACTACGAGCGTTACAACACCACCCTTGACTACAAAGACAACAAGTCTGTCATCAACAAATATAAATATACCAACTATACCATCAACAGTGCACAGTTCCTCCAATATTACAAGCATATCTACAAATCCATCAACTCTAATATCTGTTGGTGCACCTTCACAAACAACTTTGACCACACCGACAGTCCAGAGTTCCCCCACTGGTAAAAGCATGTTCACAACTCCAGTAACAAAATCTGTGGGTACAACGTCACAAACGTTTTCACATGGAATGATTTCACCATCAACTAAATCAGCAACTGGGCAGAATTCCACCAATACTACGAGCGTGACAACACCACCCTTGACTACAAAGACAACAAGTCTATCATCAACAAATATAAATATACCAACTATACCATCAACAGTGCACAGTTCCTCCAATATTACAAGCATATCTACAAATCCATCAACTCTAATATCTGTTGGTGCACCTTCACAAACTACTTTGACCACACCGACAGTCCAGAGTTCCCCCACTGGTAAAAGCATGTTCACAACTCCAGTAACAAAATCTGTGGGTACAACGTCAAAAACGTTATCACATGGAATGATTTCACCATCAACTAAATCAACAACTGGGCAGAATTCCACCAATACTACGAGCGTTACAACACCACCCTTGACTACAAAGACAACAAGTCTGTCATCAACAAATATAAATATACCAACTATACCATCAACAGTGCACAGTTCCTCCAATATTACAAGCATATCTACAAATCCATCAACTCTAAAATCTGTTGGTGCACCTTCACAAACAACTTTGACCACACCGACAGTCCAGAGTTCCCCCACTGGTAAAAGCATGTTCACAACTCCAGTAACAAAATCTGTGGGTACAACGTCACAAACGTTTTCACATGGAATGATTTCACCATCAACTAAATCAGCAACTGGGCAGAATTCCACCAATACTACGAGCGTGACAACACCACCCTTGACTACAAAGACAACAAGTCTGTCATCAACAAATATAAATATACCAACTATACCATCAACAGTGCACAGTTCCTCCAATATTACAAGCATATCTACAAATCCATCAACTGTAATATCTGTTGGTGCACCTTCACAAACTACTTTGACCACACCGACAGTCCAGAGTTCCCCCACTGGTAAAAGCATGTTCACAACTCCAGTAACAAAATCTGTGGGTACAACGTCACAAACGTTTTCACATGGAATGATTTCACCATCAACTAAATCAGCAACTGGGCAGAATTCCACCAATACTACGAGCGTGACAACACCACCCTTGACTACAAAGACAACAAGTCTGTCATCAACAAATATAAATATACCAACTATACCATCAACAGTGCACAGTTCCTCCAATATTACAAGCATATCTACAAATCCATCAACTCTAATATCTGTTGGTGCACCTTCACAAACAACTTTGACCACACCGACAGTCCAGAGTTCCCCCACTGGTAAAAGCATGTTCACAACTCCAGTAACAAAATCTGTGGGTACAACGTCAAAAACGTTATCACATGGAATGATTTCACCATCAACTAAATCAGCAACTGGGCAGAATTCCACCAATACTACGAGCGTTACAACACCACCCTTGACTACAAAGACAACAAGTCTGTCATCAACAAATATAAATATACCAACTATACCATCAACAGTGCACAGTTCCTCCAATATTACAAGCATATCTACAAATCCATCAACTCTAATATCTGTTGGTGCACCTTCACAAACAACTTTGACCACACCGACAGTCCAGAGTTCCCCCACTGGTAAAAGCATGTTCACAACTCCAGTAACAAAATCTGTGGGTACAACGTCACAAACGTTTTCACATGGAATGATTTCACCATCAACTAAATCAGCAACTGGGCAGAATTCCACCAATACTACGAGCGTGACAACACCACCCTTGACTACAAAGACAACAAGTCTGTCATCAACAAATATAAATATACCAACTATACCATCAACAGTGCACAGTTCCTCCAATATTACAAGCATATCTACAAATCCATCAACTCTAATATCTGTTGGTGCACCTTCACAAACTACTTTGACCACACCGACAGTCCAGAGTTCCCCCACTGGTAAAAGCATGTTCACAACTCCAGTAACAAAATCTGTGGGTACAACGTCACAAACGTTTTCACATGGAATGATTTCACCATCAACTAAATCAGCAACTGGGCAGAATTCCACCAATACTACGAGCGTGACAACACCACCCTTGACTACAAAGACAACAAGTCTGTCATCAACAAATATAAATATACCAACTATACCATCAACAGTGCACAGTTCCTCCAATATTACAAGCATATCTACAAATCCATCAACTCTAATATCTGTTGGTGCACCTTCACAAACAACTTTGACCACACCGACAGTCCAGAGTTCCCCCACTGGTAAAAGCATGTTCACAACTCCAGTAACAAAATCTGTGGGTACAACGTCACAAACGTTTTCACATGGAATGATTTCACCATCAACTAAATCAGCAACTGGGCAGAATTCCACCAATACTACGAGCGTGACAACACCACCCTTGACTACAAAGACAACAAGTCTGTCATCAACAAATATAAATATACCAACTATACCATCAACAGTGCACAGTTCCTCCAATATTACAAGCATATCTACAAATCCATCAACTCTAATATCTGTTGGTGCACCTTCACAAACAACTTTGACCACACCGACAGTCCAGAGTTCCCCCACTGGTAAAAGCATGTTCACAACTCCAGTAACAAAATCTGTGGGTACAACGTCACAAACGTTTTCACATGGAATGATTTCACCATCAACTAAATCAGCAACTGGGCAGAATTCCACCAATACTACGAGCGTGACAACACCACCCTTGACTACAAAGACAACAAGTCTGTCATCAACAAATATAAATATACCAACTATACCATCAACAGTGCACAGTTCCTCCAATATTACAAGCATATCTACAAATCCATCAACTCTAATATCTGTTGGTGCACCTTCACAAACAACTTTGACCACACCGACAGTCCAGAGTTCCCCCACTGGTAAAAGCATGTTCACAACTCCAGTAACAAAATCTGTGGGTACAACGTCACAAACGTTTTCACATGGAATGATTTCACCATCAACTAAATCAGCAACTGGGCAGAATTCCACCAATACTACGAGCGTGACAACACCACCCTTGACTACAAAGACAACAAGTCTGTCATCAACAAATATAAATATACCAACTATACCATCAACAGTGCACAGTTCCTCCAATATTACAAGCATATCTACAAATCCATCAACTCTAATATCTGTTGGTGCACCTTCACAAACAACTTTGACCACACCGACAGTCCAGAGTTCCCCCACTGGTAAAAGCATGTTCACAACTCCAGTAACAAAATCTGTGGGTACAACGTCACAAACGTTTTCACATGGAATGATTTCACCATCAACTAAATCAGCAACTGGGCAGAATTCCACCAATACTACGAGCGTGACAACACCACCCTTGACTACAAAGACAACAAGTCTGTCATCAACAAATATAAATATACCAACTATACCATCAACAGTGCACAGTTCCTCCAATATTACAAGCATATCTACAAATCCATCAACTCTAATATCTGTTGGTGCACCTTCACAAACAACTTTGACCACACCGACAGTCCAGAGTTCCCCCACTGGTAAAAGCATGTTCACAACTCCAGTAACAAAATCTGTGGGTACAACGTCACAAACGTTTTCACATGGAATGATTTCACCATCAACTAAATCAGCAACTGGGCAGAATTCCACCAATACTACGAGCGTGACAACACCACCCTTGACTACAAAGACAACAAGTCTGTCATCAACAAATATAAATATACCAACTATACCATCAACAGTGCACAGTTCCTCCAATATTACAAGCATATCTACAAATCCATCAACTCTAATATCTGTTGGTGCACCTTCACAAACAACTTTGACCACACCGACAGTCCAGAGTTCCCCCACTGGTAAAAGCATGTTCACAACTCCAGTAACAAAATCTGTGGGTACAACGTCACAAACGTTTTCACATGGAATGATTTCACCATCAACTAAATCAGCAACTGGGCAGAATTCCACCAATACTACGAGCGTGACAACACCACCCTTGACTACAAAGACAACAAGTCTGTCATCAACAAATATAAATATACCAACTATACCATCAACAGTGCACAGTTCCTCCAATATTACAAGCATATCTACAAATCCATCAACTCTAATATCTGTTGGTGCACCTTCACAAACAACTTTGACCACACCGACAGTCCAGAGTTCCCCCACTGGTAAAAGCATGTTCACAACTCCAGTAACAAAATCTGTGGGTACAACGTCACAAACGTTTTCACATGGAATGATTTCACCATCAACTAAATCAGCAACTGGGCAGAATTCCACCAATACTACGAGCGTGACAACACCACCCTTGACTACAAAGACAACAAGTCTGTCATCAACAAATATAAATATACCAACTATACCATCAACAGTGCACAGTTCCTCCAATATTACAAGCATATCTACAAATCCATCAACTCTAATATCTGTTGGTGCACCTTCACAAACAACTTTGACCACACCGACAGTCCAGAGTTCCTCCACTGGTAAAAGCATGTTCACAACAACAGTAACAAAATCTGTGGGTACAACGTCAAAAACGTTATCACATGGAATGATTTCACCATCAACTAAATCAGCAACTGGGCAGAATTCCACCAATACTACGAGCGTTACAACACCACCCTTGACTACAAAGACAACAAGTCTGTCATCAACAAATATAAATATACCAACTATACCATCAACAGTGCACAGTTCCTCCAATATTACAAGCATATCTACAAATCCATCAACTCTAATATCTGTTGGTGCACCTTCACAAACAACTTTGACCACACCGACAGTCCAGAGTTCCCCCACTGGTAAAAGCATGTTCACAACTCCAGTAACAAAATCTGTGGGTACAACGTCACAAACGTTTTCACATGGAATGATTTCACCATCAACTAAATCAGCAACTGGGCAGAATTCCACCAATACTACGAGCGTGACAACACCACCCTTGACTACAAAGACAACAAGTCTGTCATCAACAAATATAAATATACCAACTATACCATCAACAGTGCACAGTTCCTCCAATATTACAAGCATATCTACAAATCCATCAACTGTAATATCTGTTGGTGCACCTTCACAAACTACTTTGACCACACCGACAGTCCAGAGTTCCCCCACTGGTAAAAGCATGTTCACAACTCCAGTAACAAAGTCTGTGGGTACAACATCACAAACGTTTTCTCATGGAATGACTTCACCATCAACTAAATCAGCAACTGGGCAGAATTCCACCAATACTACGAACGTGACAACACCACCCTTGACTACAAAGACAACAAGTCTGTCATCAACAAATATAAATATACCAACTATACCATCAACAGTGCACAGTTCCTCCAATATTACAAGCATATCTACAAATCCATCAACTCTAATATCTGTTGGTGCACCTTCACAAACAACTTTGACCACACCGACAGTCCAGAGTTCCTCCACTGGTAAAAGCATGTTCACAACTCCAGTAACAAAATCTGTGGGTACAACGTCAAAAACGTTATCACATGGAATGATTTCACCATCAACTAAATCAGCAACTGGGCAGAATTCCACCAATACTACGAGCGTTACAACACCACCCTTGACTACAAAGACAACAAGTCTGTCATCAACAAATATAAATATACCAACTATACCATCAACAGTGCACAGTTCCTCCAATATTACAAGCATATCTACAAATCCATCAACTCTAATATCTGTTGGTGCACCTTCACAAACAACTTTGACCACACCGACAGTCCAGAGTTCCCCCACTGGTAAAAGCATGTTCACAACTCCAGTAACAAAATCTGTGGGTACAACGTCACAAACGTTTTCACATGGAATGATTTCACCATCAACTAAATCAGCAACTGGGCAGAATTCCACCAATACTACGAGCGTGACAACACCACCCTTGACTACAAAGACAACAAGTCTGTCATCAACAAATATAAATATACCAACTATACCATCAACAGTGCACAGTTCCTCCAATATTACAAGCATATCTACAAATCCATCAACTCTAATATCTGTTGGTGCACCTTCACAAACTACTTTGACCACACCGACAGTCCAGAGTTCCCCCACTGGTAAAAGCATGTTCACAACTCCAGTAACAAAATCTGTGGGTACAACGTCAAAAACGTTATCACATGGAATGATTTCACCATCAACTAAATCAGCAACTGGGCAGAATTCCACCAATACTACGAGCGTGACAACACCACCCTTGACTACAAAGACAACAAGTCTGTCATCAACAAATATAAATATACCAACTATACCATCAACAGTGCACAGTTCCTCCAATATTACAAGCATATCTACAAATCCATCAACTGTAATATCTGTTGGTGCACCTTCACAAACTACTTTGACCACACCGACAGTCCAGAGTTCCCCCACTGGTAAAAGCATGTTCACAACTCCAGTAACAAAATCTGTGGGTACAACATCACAAACGTTTTCTCATGGAATGATTTCACCATCAACTAAATCAGCAACTGGGCAGAATTCCACCAATACTACGAGCGTGACAACACCACCCTTGACTACAAAGACAACAAGTCTGTCATCAACAAATATAAATATACCAACTATACCATCAACAGTGCACAGTTCCTCCAATATTACAAGTATATCTACAAATCCATCAACTGTAATATCTGTTGGTGCACCTTCACAAACTACTTTGACCACACCGACAGTCCAGAGTTCCCCCACTGGTAAAAGCATGTTCACAACTCCAGTAACAAAATCTGTGGGTACAACGTCACAAACGTTTTCACATGGAATGATTTCACCATCAACTAAATCAGCAACTGGGCAGAATTCCACCAATACTACAAGCGTGACAACACCACCCTTGACTAAAAAGACAACAAGTCTGTCATCAACAAATATAAATATACCAACTATACCATCAACAGTGCACAGTTCCTCCAATATTACAAGCATATCTACAAATCCATCAACTCTAATATCTGTTGGTGCACCCTCACAAACTACTTTGACCACACTGACAGTCCAGAGTTCCCCCACTGGTAAAAGCATGTTCACAACTCCAGTAACAAAATCTGTGGGTACAATGTCACAAACGTTTTCACATGGAATGATTTCACCATCAACTAAATCAGCAACTGGGCAGAATTCCACCAATACTACGAGCGTGACAACACCACCCTTAACAACAAAGACAACAAGTCTGTCATCAACAAATATAAATATACCAACTAATGCATCAACAGTGCACAGTTCCTCCAATATTACAAGCATATCTACAAATCCATCAACTGTAATATCTGTTGGTGCACCTTCACAAACTACTTTGACCACACCGACAGTCCAGAGTTCCCCCACTGGTAAAAGCATGTTCACAACTCCAGTAACAAAATCTGTGGGTACAACGTCACAAACGTTTTCACATGGAATGACTTCACCATTAACTCAATCGCCAACAGGGCAGAATTCCACCAATACTACGAGCGTGACAACACCACCCTTAACAACAAAGACAACAAGTCTGTCAACAACAAATATAAATATACCAACTATACCATCAACAGTGCACAGTTCCTCCAATATTACAAGCATATCTACAAATCCATCAACTCTAATATCTGTTGGTGCACCTTCACAAACTACTTTGACCACACCGACAGTCCAGAGTTCCCCCACTGGTAAAAGCATGTTCACAACTCCAATAACAAAATCTGTGGGTACAACGTCACAAACGTTTTCACATGGAATGACTTCACCATCAACTCAATTACCAACAGGGCAGAATTCCACCAATACTACGAGTGTGACAACACCACCCTTGACTACAAAGACAACAAGTCTGTCATCAACAAATATAAATATACCAACTATACTATCAACAGTGAATAGTTCTTCCAATATTACAAGCATATCTACAAATCCATCAACCAGCATGCCTACACCTCAAACTATGGCATTTTTAAGCCTTAATTCCTCCACAAGTACAGTAGCAACTTTAACACAGTTTTCTGCGGTGCCTCCAATTTCCTCAACGAGCAGGATGGCACAAGTTACAACACTAACAGTCCAGAGATCCTCCACTGGAATATCAAGAACTCCAACTGTTATCTCTACAGGTACACCTTCACCATCACTTTCTTCATCGACAATATCATCAACAAGCCTTATTTCTTACACAAATAAAAGTATTTCTGGTACACCTTTTATTTTTTCAACTAGCAATTTTACAACACCAACAGTTCTGAGTTCCTCCACTCTTAAAACCACAACTTCAACTACATCTACTGTTAAACAGTATTCAACAAACATGCCTACAGTACCAACTACATATTCTCCAGATGTTGATGTTTCCCCTTCTAGTTTGAGCCAACCAAAAACTACATCAAAAATATCCACA
Organism: Rhodeus uyekii; assembly: GCA_037043235.1. Taxonomy (NCBI): domain Eukaryota; kingdom Metazoa; phylum Chordata; class Actinopteri; order Cypriniformes; family Acheilognathidae; genus Rhodeus; species Rhodeus uyekii. Next base: position 5,414,910 of record JAWRVZ010000030.1, on the reverse strand, counting down.
ATTGTTGCACATCATATTACGACAGCAGCAGATCACAGTTCTCCCACTGGTAAAAACATGTCCACATCTCAAGCAACAATCTCTAATCGTATACCTCCGCCAACATTTTCACCTAGCATAACTATACCAAAGACTAAGACACCACCATCAACTGCTTCATCGACTTCTCCCATTTCCAAAACAGACACACTTACTCCTAAGCCTGGCTGCATTTGTCATTGGTCAGAATGGATGGACTTTGGGGGCCCAACAACAGGTCTAGAAGGTGGCAAAACAGTGTCAATCAAAAATATTGTGGACAGTCATCCTACCCTCTGCTCTGCACCAAAGGAAGTTGAATGTCGTGCAAAACATTACCCCAAATTGTCTATTTCCCAGCTAAACCAGGTTTTGAAATGCAATGCCAAAGATGGTCTTGTGTGCTTGAACAAAAACCAAGACATTACACATCAGTGCTTTGACTATGAGATTAGAGTATTTTGCTGTTATGGAAACTGTGGTAGTGTCACAGCACTGACTCCAAAAATACCCTTGGTTAGTCCTACCGTTGGATGCAAATGCCATTGGTCAAACTGGATGGACTTCGGTAGCTTAACAACTGGTCCTAAAGGTGGAGAAATAATTTCCATCAAAAGAATAACTGATACCTATCCTTCCATCTGCTCAGCACCAAAAGAATTTCAATGCCGTGCAAAACCTTACCCTGAGCTTTCTCTTTCACAACTTGGCCAGGTTGTGATATGTAATCCAAAAGATGGGCTTGTGTGTCTTAACAAAAATCAAGATATTACCCAGCAATGCTTTGACTATGAGATTAGAGTATTGTGTTGTGACGGAAACTGTGTCAGTACCACAGCACTGACACCAAAAGTACCCTTGCCTACTCCTACCCTTGGATGCAAATGCCATTGGTCAGACTGGATGGACTTCGGTAGCTTATCAACTGGTTCTGAAGGTGGAAAAATAATTTCCATAAAAAGAATAACTGACACCTATCCTTCCGTCTGCTCAGCGCCAAAAGAATTAGAATGTCGTGCAAAACTTTACCCTGAACTTCCTCTTTCACAGCTTGGCCAGGTTGTGATATGCAACGCAAAAGATGGACTTGTGTGTCTTAACAAAAATCAAGAAATTACCCAGCAATGCTTTGACTATGACATCCGAGTATTATGTTGTCATGAGAAATGTAGCAGCTTCACAGAGGCACCAAAATCTACTCCTAGGTTGTCAACAGCAACAGCAACGTCTACACCTTCAAAGACATCAAAACCAACCGAACTTACTCCTACCTCTCCATGCATTTGTCATTGGTCGACATGGTTGGATTTTGGTGAGCCAACAACAGGTCCTGAAGGTGGTAAACTAATACCAGTCAAAATCATCACTGACACCTATCCAAACACTTGCTCAATACTGCAGGGAATTGAATGCCGTGCAAAACATTATCCTGGACTTCCTGTTTCAAAGCTAGGCCAGGTAATAAAGTGTAATCTTAAAGATGGACTTGTTTGCCTAAATAAAAACCAAAATTTCACCCAGCAGTGCTTTAACTACGAGATGAGATTGTTTTGTTGTCATCGAGACTGTGTTAGCGCATCTCTACCAGCAGCATTGACTCAAGCTTTACACAATTCCTCCAAAAGTTTAAGCACAACCACTGTACCCACAACAAGGCCTATGACTACAACCATTTCAAAAACATTTCCTTTTAAATGTATTTGCCAGTGGTCAAACTGGGTGGACTTTGGCAGCCCAACAAAAGGGCCTGAAGGTGGTAAAATAATACCAGTCAAACTCATCACTGACACCAATCCAATAACCTGCTCAATACCACAGGGAATTGAATGCCGTTCAAAACATTATCCTGGACTTCCTGTTTCAAAGCTAGGCCAGGTAGTAAAGTGTAATCTTAAAGATGGACTTGTTTGCCTAAATAAAAACCAACATTTTACCCAGCAGTGCTTTGACTACGAGATGAGATTGTTATGTTGTCATCGAGACTGTGTTAGCGCATCTCTACCAGCAGCATTGACTCAAGCTTTACACAATTCCTCCACAAGTGTAAGCACAACCACTGTACCCACAACAAGGACTATGACTACAACTATTTCAAAAACATTTTCTTCTAAATGTATTTGCCAGTGGTCAAACTGGGTGGACTTTGGCAGCCCAACAAAAGGGCCTGAAGGTGGTAAAATAATACCAGTCAAACTCATCACTGACACCAATCCAATAACCTGCTCAATACCACAGGGAATTGAATGCCGTTCAAAACATTATCCTGGACTTCCTGTTTCAAAGCTAGGCCAGGTAGTAAAGTGTAATCTTGAAGATGGACTCGTTTGCCTAAATAAAAACCAAAATTTTACCCAGCAGTGCTTTGACTATGAGATGAGATTGTTGTGTTGCCATCGAGACTGTGCTATCTCATCTCTTCCAGCAGCATTGACTTTAGATTTACAAAATTCTTCCACAATTGTAAGCACAACCTCTGCACCCCTGAACAGAGCTATAACTACATCAATTTCAATTTTTTTTTATTCTAAATGTATTTGTGGGTGGTCTGATTGGATGGACTTTGGCAGCCCAACAACAGGGCCTGAAGGTGGTGAAATTGTTCCTATAAAAACAATAAGGAACACATATCTTAATATCTGCTCTGCTCCAACTGAGGTTGAATGCCGTGCAAAACTTTACCCCGGACTACTACTTTCGCATCTTGGCCAGGTAGTAACATGCAATTCTAAAGATGGACTAGTTTGTTTGAACAAGAACCAAGGTGTTATACAGCAATGTTTTGATTATGAGATTAGAGTATTATGTTGTCATGGATTGTGTGGAATATCATCAAAAATGTCACAAAAAGATCAGAATTTTTCTCACAGAACAATTATAACCACACCAAGTTTGCCAGTTATTACAGGTTCAACAAGAGGTCACATCAATGTACGCGAAGATTGTGTCTGTGAAATGTATGGCAATACATTTCAGCCAGGTAATTTATTATTATTTCTCTGTCTCTCCAACCGTTATGTTTATATAGCCCTGGTATATACAGTGGTGTGAAAAAGTGTTTGTCCCCTTCCTGATTTTTTTGCATGTTTTTCACACTTAAATGTTATAGATCATCAAACTAACTTAAATATTAGTGAAATATGACACAAGTAAACAAAAACTGCACTTTTTAAATGAAGGCTGTTATTCTGAGAAAACTAAATTCAAACCTACATGGCCATGTGTGAAAAAGTGATATCCTAATAACTGGTTGTGCCACCCTTAGCAGCAACAACTGCCACCGAGTGTTTGTGATAACTTGTAATGAGTCTTTTACAGCGCTGTGGAAGAATTTTGGCCCAAACGTCTTTGAAGAATTGTTGTAATTCAGCTACATTGGAGGGATTTCGAGCATGAACTGCCTTTTTAAGGTCATGCCACAGCAAATCAATAGGATTCAGGTCAAAACTTTGACTAGGCCACTCCAAAGTCTTTTTTTTTGCAATTTTATTTCACCCATTCAGACCCATGGACTTGCTGCTGTGAGTTTGAATCATTGTCCTGCTACAGAACCCAAGTTCCCTCCAGCTTGAGGTCACGAACAGATGGCCAGACATTCTCCTTCAGGAGTTCTTGGTAGACAGCAGAATTCATAGCTCCATTTATCACAACTAGTCTTCCAGATCCTGAAGCAGCAAAACACCCCAGCCCATCACACTACCACCACAATATTTTACTGTTGGTATGATGTTCTTTTTCTGAAATGCAGTGTTACTTTTCCACCAGATCTTCCAAAAAGTTAAACTTTTTGTCTCATATGTCCACAGAGTATTTTCCCAAAAGCCTTGTGGATTATCAAAATGTTTTCTGGCAAAAATTAGATGAGCCTTAATGTTCTTTTGCTCAGCAGTATTTTTCATTTTGGAAGTCATTTCATTTTCATTTTGCCAAGCAGGCTAATTTTGCCCAGCCTCCTTCTCTGGTGGAGTCATGAACACTGACCTTAACTGAGGCAAGTAAGGCCTGCAGTTTCTTAGATATTGTTGTATGGTCTTTTGTGACCTCTTGGATGACTCGTCACTGTGCTCTTGGGTTCATTTTGGTTGGTCGACGCCAGCTCTTGGAAGGTTCAAAACTGCTCCATGTTTTCGCAATTTGTAGATAATGGTTCTCACTGTGGTTCTGTGGAGTCCAAAAGCTTTAGAAAGGGATTTCTAACCTATTCCAGACTGATGAGTCTTCATCAATTCAATACATTTCTTTCTCATTTGTTTCTGAATTTCTTTGAAGATTTTGAAATATAGCGTTTGAAGATCATTTGGTCTTCTTCACTTTGTAAGGAAGGTCCTATTTAAGTGATTTTTCATGTGTGGCAGTAATCAGTCCTAGGCGTGGTTAAATAAATTCAGGTGTGATAAACCACAGTTGTTTTAAATGGGGCAAAGATGGGGCAAACACTTTTTCAGACAGGGCCATGTAGGTTTGGACTTTGTTTTCCCTTAATAATAAAAAATAATTTTGTTTACTTGTGTTATCTTTGATATTTTAATATTTACATTTGATTGATGATCTGAAACATTTTAGTGTGACAAAATGCACAAAAAAAGAAATCAGGAAGGAGAGAAAAACATATACACCGCTGTGTATATATATAATCATTTTGTTGTCATTATAAATATAATTTATCTTTAATCTCTTGTTAAAATTAAGGAATATTTTTCTTATTCCACAGGATCAGAAATGTACAATAAAACTGATGGTGATGGATGGTGTTACATTGCAAAATGTGTCAAAACACAAGAGAATAAGTGTGATGTTATAAAATTAACACAACCCTGTATAACATCAGTATTGGCCTCAGGTCACAACTGTGATAAAAATATACCCCCCCTTTCAGTAAGTACTTTCATTATTGAGGTTAATGCATAATGTATTAAATAATCCAAATTTTGTTTTCTTTGAGTAACTTAAAATATTCTTTAACACCATTTAATAACATTCCTCCTTTCTTTTTTTTAGAATGGTGAATCTATTCATGTAAGCAATTGCTATATAGATACATGCATAAATGGTTCAATGGAGCATAAACCAGTACACTGTGATCCTGTTGAGTATCCAGTCTGTGAGAACAAATTTGCCCCCATAAAATTTGCTGACGAGTCTGGATGCTGTTTTAAATATGAGTGCCAATGTGAGTTAATGGCTATTTAATGTTGTAATTAAGTGTAGAGTTACTGTCTCAGAATGTTTTTAGCACTGCACAAATTAACTGCACATGTTAATTTGCTAACTTTATATGTTTCAGGTGTCTGCAGTGGCTTCCTCAGCTCACATTATATCACATTTGATGGAACATATTACCCTTTTCAGGGAAACTCCACTTATGTGCTTGTGCAAGAAATTGATACAAAGTATAATTTTAGTGTTGAAGTTGAAAATATCTGTGATTTTGAAGATGGTCTTACCTGTCCCAAGATCCTGAAAGTTCACTACAAATCTTCTGAGATCATCATGACTCAGAGGATTTCTGGTGGAATTGCAATGAATTTGGTAAATAAGCTAAATCTTTGTTTTGTTTTTGTTTGTTTGTTTTTTTAACTAAATTTAATTTCACAATTTTCCTTCATAGCTGTTAAAAAAATATCTTATCATAAATAAATAAAAAAAATGTATCATAAAGCCAGCATAACTATAAAAGAGCGCCTGGATTAAATGCCATCAGCTTCTTTACTTTCAGGAAGCAATTTCTGTATGTGTGAATGTAAGAAGGTAAAAGAGATTATGGCCTTCATTACGAGGGATGACATTGACATACTATTTATCATTTGCTTCCTCGCTTCACAATGAGGAAGCTCTACTCTCACCAGGCTCTCTTTCGGGGGTGTTGAGGTGATAACCTGTGCCACAGCTAGACTTAGTCTAGACTGGTCAGCAGAAAGAAAGGAAATTGCACCAACCAGGCTTGATGAGCAATTCTTTATGGGTCATTGACGCTTCCCCTTCATGAGCTTCCATTTCTCCCCAATCTCCACACTGAGGTGTCAAGATCATAGAGGAAGGTTGAAGAGGTGCTTTCAGGCTAACTCTCCCCTGGTGTCATGTCTTTCTTGAAGGCCATGCCATACCATGCCACTGGCTCAGGTACTATGCCCTACACACTATATGGTGGTGTTGCAAGCCTACCAGACCGATCTTCTGAAGGGCCTGGACCAAGGGAAGGTATTTTCTCTAAGCCACACAGCCAAAAAGCACAATCTTTGTGTCACAGGGCTGACAGCCCATGGCATCGTCCATTGAATGGTGGTATGGTGGCTATTGTTGCATGGACAAGCATCTGTGACTGAGTCTTTTATGGGTAAAGGAGAGAGAGAATTCCTTTCTCCTTAACATCCTTATATCAGCCTCTGTCCTCTTTGGTACTGCTTAGGTACAGTAGTCAATGTACCCACAAAAAGATTGAGGGATGTATACCAGGGTGGTCCATGAGGAGGACATGTCCAGCAGATTTGGAGTTTAACGCTCTCTCACTTAATGCTGCCAAACCCAATGCCAAGCCTGAAAATTGTGTCTCATAAGGATTAAAGAGGCAATTAAAGGGCAAATCTAGTAAGTTGTGCTATGCTGCTTCTGTTTGTTGCCCTCTTCAGCCCTTTTTAGGGCGTGGGAATTGAAAATATGACGGATTATGTCTGGCCACTTTTCTGTGGAAACCCTGAGCAAAAGACGGACTAAGTTGTGATCTCTCATTTGTTGTCACATTTAGCCTTCCACTTTCTAATATGTCACCCCCTTCAACACATCTGACTTGAAGGCATTTATGCAGTGTCAGCATGCTTACTTGCAGCGATAAGAATAAGCAACCATCAGCCTAGTTAATTGCTATTCGTGATCCGCTCTCTTCATCTCCCCCTCCAGTTTCTTTAGACTGGAGGCAGTAGCTTGACATGAGTAAAAATATAATAGTATTATGTCAGGCTCACTCCCTGGTGGATCGGTGGTAAAAAAAAATCTTTCCTTTAGATTCCCAGGGAAAAGGACATTTGACAGAGAAGTGGACTCATCGCCATTAGCATCCCACTTTCTCATCTGTCACCCCCTACAGCATTCTATCTTGGAGGTGATAATGTAGATGAGATATGTTGGCACAAATTCCTGGTGCTCTGCAAGGAAAGAGCATGCAAGCTTTTTAGTCACTGCAGGGGCCCTACTGTCTCTCCTCTTTCCCTTCCAGTTGATAGCCTGGAAGGTTATTCCTAGCTAGAACTCCTGAAAGTACTTTTGCTATTTTCCTGTAAGCCAGACTGAGGGTTAGATTGGGCAGTCAATAGAGCAGATGGATTAAGCTTCAAACACGATGTCCCTAGCTCTCTTTTATAGCCTTCTCCAGTTCTTTGAGACTAGACGTGAAGTACATGGCAGGGTTGCTTTTAAAAAGCTTTACAATTTGGGGATGGCTAATACGGGGGAGGAGTAGACTGCCCTCTTCCAGACTGGAAGTTGTTGGCAGACACAGATGGAACTGCGGCCTCCCTAGTTAGCGCTAGTCCTTGGGGATCTAAGCAAGGATTTTCTTCTCTTTTTACTTGAAGATTACATACCTGTTTTTGGTCTTAGGACAGGTCTGTTGTTGAATGCGACCCTACCAGAATTATTAAGGGGGGAACATTATTCCACATTCCACATTATTGAGCTGTGGAACATTTCTACACTTCTGAGCACTGAGTCACTTGTTCACTTGGTATGCGTCTTGTATGGCAACCCCAGGCTCAGATATTTTGAGTTGGGCTATGATTGGTTAGCTGCACTTTATGTTCAGGAATTTATTCGGTATGGCGTTGTGGGTATAAATGTTCCAAAACCATTGTGCATCTTCAAGTTCCTTACACGTGTAACCTGTTTTCCTGAGAAGGAAACAAGTTGCTATTGTCCTTCAGACAATTCAAATGGATTTAAAGTGGGTGCCCTTTTAAAAGACCTATGACATCATATGACTACCATGGCCATAAAGTGTCAAGGTTATTTCACAAGTGTTTCAGACACCAGTTCTGCTGATGTTTTGCCAGTGTCAACACCATGACAGTGTCTTGAAACCGAATAACATTTCACATGTAACCCTGAGACGATTTCATTGATTGACTTTTCTTGAGAAGGAAATGTAAAGGACATATTTTCAGGACATATAAGCTAATGCTTTTAATTGTTTATGTTTTTTTATTTTTTAGATTTATGTAAACCACAAGAAAGTCAAGTTGCCATTTCATATTAAAGATGTCCGTGCCACAGAGAATGGTAAAGAGTCTCTTGTAGACATATCTGAGATTAGTACACAGATTACTTTTAATGGCACAATGTTTTCCATCAACCTCCCATGGCAAAAGTTCCATGGTAACACAGAAGGCCATTGTGGTAGGTTCACAGTCTTGTCAAAATGATTATGTACAGATTCAATGACAATGCTATGTTGTGTAGAGCAAGAGTTAACTAAAACATTCTTGTTCTTTTTGAAGTCAATAAATATTTTGTGAATGTTTAATTCTTTTACTACAGTATTTGTATGTTTCCAGTGATATTTCAAACAGAAATGAAATATTAGGCTTATTTAATATGTTGTTTCAAATTACTCAGGGACCTTTTAAGATCTGATTTTGTCTTTTTAGGTACATGCGATAATAACCAAACAAATGACTGTCGCTTGCCAAATGGCTCAGTAATATCGTCTTGCCAAGACATGGCTCCATATTGGAATGTTAATAAAAACAACAATAACAAACTTCTGCCACCAAGACACGAGTCCACATCAGTGCTATGCCCTTCTTCTCCAATATGCAAAATCATTGAACACAAGTAAGTTGAACGCATGTCATTAAACTATTATTTAAAACAAGAATAATTGGATTCATGATGAAAGTAACACTGATTTGTGAATATTTTCAACTCCATATATTATGTAGTTAATGATGTTTTCCCAAAAAGTTATTTTCCTCCATTAATAGTCAAGTCAAGTCAAGTCACCTTTACTTATATAGCGCTTTTTACAACACAGATTGTTTCAAAGCAGCTTTACAGTGGTCACATGAAAACATTATAAACAAAGTTTGTTTGGCTGAACGGCAGCCTTAAAAGAGCAGGCGAATTAATACAATTGATGAATATTAAGTGTTAAGTTTTGATTATTGATTGATTTGATTGATTATTATATTGATAATTCAAGTCTAATATTAAGTCTAATTTGGTCCGATTGGAGATGGGTTCATGATCTACACAAGGGAGGGTTTAGTAGTCGCGGTCTCAGCAGACACTTCAGGGCAGTGCTGTGCTCGTGTCCAGGTGTAGGTCCTTCATCAGATATGGATACGGCCCGGATCCGGCTGACCATGGTAACCTCGGAATAAACAGAGAATAATATCAGCGTAGATATTACTTCTTCTTATTACTTATTTTCTTATTATCTTATTTTCTTATTACTCCATTCTTCTTCTGATGTATCAAGTACATCAGATGTTATGGGAATGTTCCCGGTTCCGGATGACCTAAATTATGCAGCCTAACAATCATTTTACATGATTTGTATTAAAAATGTATGTATAATGTGTTATGTGTATTGGGTAATAGGAAGACTGTTCCAGAGTTTAGGAGCTAAATAGGAAAAAGATCGACCGCCAGCAGTTGACTTTGATATTCTAGGTATTATAAGCTGGTCAGTATTTTGGGATCGCAATAGAAGTGAAGGACTATAATGTGTTAAGTGATCGCTCAAGTACTGTGGAGCTAAACCATTTAATGCTTTGTAAGTCATTAGCAAGATTTTAAAATGTATTCGGTGATTAATTGGAAGCCAGTGCAGGTTTGACAGAACTGGGGTAATATGCTCATACTTCCTGGTTCTAGTAAGAACTCGAGCTGCTGCGTTTTGGACCAGCTGGAGTTTGTTTATTAAGCGTGCAGGGCAACCACCTAGTAGAGCAGGGGTGTCAAACTCAATTGCACAGGGGGCCAAAATCCCCAAAAAACTTTAGGTCGCGGGCCGAACAGGATAAACATTTATTGAAAACACTAAAACTAAACTTTTAAAACTTACCTTTTTTTAAATTAGATGTGAATAAAAACAGACAGAAATATTATTCTGGAATAAACCAATTTATACCTTAAATAACTTAAAAATATAAAATATTTAAAAAAAACTTTAAAACAAATTAAAATATATCCTGTCTAAATTATACAAGTTAGAAATAAAGTAAACACGTAAAGTAAAAGTAAGTAAAAGTTAAAATAACAAACATTCAAATTTCTTTACTCTTATGTCATATTATATAAAACTTAAAAAGATTTATATATAAAAGATTTTGCTCTCCATAAAAATATATCCTGTCAAAATTATACAAATTCAAAATATGGACATGCTGCATAACAAAACCTGGAAATCTAAATAAAATTTTTGCTTTTCAGCAATAACAAATCAAATCATTCAGTTGAATTTGCTCTTATGTCATTTGTCTTATAGTGCCGTCTTATTAAATTATTTAATTACTGCCACATTAGCTCCGCAAATGAGACACACGGGTATACCGGCAGTATGTCAGTAAACATATACCGTATTATCCCGCATATTACCCATGGGTTATAGCAGATTTTACAAACTATATCACAATTTTTTTTACACTTAATAATATTTCAATATATTTGTTACGTCCCTAAGGACGTAATGTTTTTTTTTTTCGCTGTATTTTCTTTCTGGCGCTTTTACTATCACTCTGACAGCTGGCGCTGATATGCTGTCTGACCTGTCAATCATGCAAGAAGACGTTCTGCCATGAGGGCGGGCTCTTCTCATCCGATGATCAACACCTGAATTTCGCGCACAAGCACTGTGTACCGAGCCTGAACAGTTATGGATAACTGACAATAACAATCGCGCGGTACTAGCGCGAGCGCGAAGCATCATTATCCACTTCCTGTTTAATACAGGAAGTGTTCGGCGAGTCAGCTGGAGTGCGGGACATCTCGCGGGCCGGACATAATTACACGCCGGGCCGGATGTGGCCCGCGGGCCTTGAGTTTGACACCTATGTAGTAGAGCATTACAATAATCTAGCCTTGAACTCATGAACGCATGAACTAACTTTTCCGCATTTGTCTTTGAGAGCATATGTTGCAATTTAGATATAGCTTAGATTAGCTTATTTTAACGTAGCTTTCAAATGAAAGATTGGTATCAAAGAGCACACCCAGGTTTCTAACTGACGACGAAGACTTGACAGAGCAGTCAACGAGTGTTAGGCAGTATTCTAGATTATTACGTGCAGAACTTTTTGGTTTAATAATTAGAATCCCATTTTTTTCAGAATTAAGCAGTAGAAAGTTATTAGTCATCCAGTTTTTTATATCAGTTATGCATTCTGTTAATTTAGTGAATTGGTACGTTTAATCAGGATGAGAAGAAATATAGAGCTGAGTATCATCAGCATAACAGTGAAAGCTAATGCCATGCTTCCTAATAATTGCACCCAAAGGAAGCATGTACAGGGTGAAAAGCAATGGTCCTAGTACTGAACCTTGAGGAACTCTATACTGAACCCGTGATCGATATGACATCTCCTCATTTACTGCTACAAACTGATAACGGTCAGATAAGTACGATTTGAACCAGGCTAATGCAACTCCACTAATGCTAACATAGTTTTCAAGTCTATTTAGAAGGATTTTGTGGTCGATTGTATCAAATGCAGCACTAAGGGCCAGTAACACTAACAGAGAGATACAACCATGATCGGATGAAATCCTCGTAGATGCTGTTTCTTTCTAGAAAGGAACATAGTTGTGAAGATATTGCCTTTTCTAGAATTTACAGAAGAAAAAAGGAAAAAAGGTAGATTTGATATCGGCCTGTAATTAACTAATTCTGTAGGATCAAGTTGTGTTTTTTTAATAAGCGGTTTAATTACGGCTAGTTTAAAGGTTTTTGGTACGTATCCTAATGACAAAGATGAATTAACAATATTAAGAAGAGGATCTAAGATTTCTGGAAGCTTCTCTTTCAGTAGCTTAGTTGGTATTGGGTCAAGCATACATGTTGTTGATTTTGATGATTTAACGAGTTTAGACAATTCTTCCTCCCCAATAGCAATGAAGGAGTGAATCCATTATTCATAATTTTAGATCAGTTAAATGGGGTTTATTATAATATTAATTATATTTATATTATATTCATGTTTTCCGCCTTGATTAACTCAACAGGCTCTTTGAGAAATGTCATAAATTTGTTCCTCCTGAGCTCCATGTCTCAGCGTGTAACAATGATGTGTGTAACATGAACAACGAAACAGTTGGCTGTGCCAGACTGCAGGCCTATGCTAAGAAATGTGCTATGGCAGGAGTATGTGTAGACTGGAGAGATGCTACCAATGGAATGTGTGGTCAGTACATTTATTATTTGAACAGAACTGCAGCAGAGAAACACTTGTTGTCTTTATACACACTTTACTTTTTATTTACGTTTTTTTCAGATTTTAAGTGTAAAATGCCACAGATATATGTAGCATGTGGTCCTCAAGTGGAACCAACCTGTGATGGAAGGTATTTGAAATCGTATTTGAAAAATATTCTGAAAACTTAAGAATATATATATATATATTTAAAATTTGGAAGGAACTGATTAATCATTGTTTTGTGTATGATTTTAGATTTAATCTAAAATATTTACATGGCAGTAATGCATTCAGTAATTTGAAATCAATACTACGGGAGGGATGTTATTGCCCAAGTGGTACCACACTTTTGCGACATAATTCTAATATCTGCGTTCCAAGATGTGGTAAGTGTAATTTAATATTTATTTTGCTTTCATCACTTTTAATGACTCTTATGTAGTAGATGTATATGTTTTATTTTTACACATTTTACTTTTTATTTTTCACATTTTCTTTCAAAATTAATAATAATAATAATAATAATTATTATTATCATTTATTTATATACCTTAATTTTTAATATAAGGAATATAAAGTCTTTACACAAAATGGCACCGTATTATAATTAACAGGCTTGACTATTCCAATGAAAACAAATCTATACAAACATTATGGGAATTCACTTTGCCACCAGTATATAGTAAAAAAATCAACAGCTGTTGCACTATTGCTGAGTTCACATAATTGATGAGCAGATTTTAATTGTTATTCAGGTTGATGAATATCAATATCGATTCTTCTATCCCAACAAGTCAGCCAACTTGGACATGTCATAGGACATAGGACATGTCTATGGAAGAAAATTAATGCCAAATATATTTGTAAAAAAAAGAAGAAGCACAATTTGAAAAAAATATGCATTTTAATCCATTGTTTTTAGGGCTTGTATTTTTATGGGCTGAAATTCAACACAGTTGTATATTTAAGTAATGGATATTTCACATTAAAAATATTTCACACACATTTTCAAAATTCAATGATCAATATTCACCTTTCAGATTTCACTTTCAAAATATTCGGTCTGTTTAAAAACACAACTTATTATACTTAACAGGCAGTTTTCAGTCCATTTTATTTCACTTCCACAAGTTCAGTTGTTCAAATTCGACAGGGGATTCAACATTGCACATCCAGGAACATCAGGAAAAGAAACAGAACTGTTGTTACTTATTCAAAGTAACAGAAATACACGTTTTTACTTTCTTGGATTAATTAATTGCCGGATTGCATGCCAGTTTTCCAGGTATGGGATTCCACTCTCATTTACCAAGCAAACATGAGGTGATTTAGATTTTATATAGTTTTATAAATGAGCCCCTTGATCTTTTTAAACACGCACTTGTGCCTCCTGCTGGTGAGGAAGACTAACAGCAGATGGACATCATGCATCGGCAGATTCGACACTACTGATTTTTTTGAGGTTCCTGGATGGAAATGTAGAATTTTATGTCAAATTTGAACCACTGAATTTGTGGAAACAAATTTGTAAATAAAATAAATGGACCGATAATTACCTGGCAAATATAATAGGTTGTATTTTTTTACAATATTTTGGATGTTGAATATGGATTGTTGAATTTTTAATAATGAAAATGTGTGAAATGTTTTTAAGTTGTACGACCAAAAACATTCAATTAGTGAAAAATCAACAAGCTTTTTTGTTTCAAATACATTTGGCATTGTTTTATTTCCATACATGTCAGTCTGCTCTGGATATTTCACATGATGGAACTTCCTGCATAAAAAGTTCCTTTAATTTGTATTATAATACTGAATATAATTACTTTGGATATTAAAGTATGCTTTCAGATCTACTATTACTGTTTGTTCATTGGCAGGTTATACAGATTCCGTCACAACTTCTTTCGGCTATCAGAAACATGGGGCGGTGGTCTGAGGTTTGCAGTTTGCTCCCACCATACTACAGGAATGACTCAGATTTCAGCAACACACCAGCTCTATAACAAAAAATAAATAAATAAATAAATTATAGAATGGTCACACTTGAAACAAAATGTTACTTTTTAATCTTAAATCTTTTAATATGTTTGTTAAACAAGTTTAAGTGTAGGTAGCATACAAATTACTAATAAAGTACATACACTTTGCTGTATTTAGAAGTGTATTCATAGAATATAAAGGGCATATTTTAACAGTGGTGGTGTAATGGTTTTTACTAAATTTAAAAAATGTGATAAATGTAGAAATAAAATAATTGTAACCTGTGCATTACTGCAAAATCCAACTTGCTTTTCAGTTTTCACTCTAGTGTGAGATTGTTCTTTAAAAATATGCTGTGTAACTTATTTTAACACTAAAATTGTATTGAATGTTATTGTCAAAATCTAATTTATCTCTGCTTTTATTGTCCTATAATTTTATTTGAAAGGAAGTTTGACATACTACAATATTAAAGTTAGCATGAAACAAAAGTTGTGATAGTCTTGTCTTCCCTATTGGGGCATATTTCCAAGTGACTTCTGGAACAGGAGAAAATGTAGGGTGGAACTTGATTTTGTCCATGGTTTGCTATTTGTGATTTTATGTGTGATTTTAGCCTTTATTACAGCAAGAACTTCACACATCCTGTAAGACTCTATGAAGAGATAAAAATAGGAATCATCTGTTTAAAAGTTATACAATGTGTTATGTGTGTGTGTGTGTGTGTGTGTGTGTGTGTGTGTGTGTGTGTGTGTGTGTGTGTGTGTGTGTGTGTGTGTGTGTGTGTGTGTGTGTGTGTGTGTGTGTGTGTGTGTGTGTGTGATAGATAGATCTGAATTATTTATTTGAAAGTAAGAAAGTGACTTCAGAGCTGTAATCTGTGGTGCTGTAAATTGCTGGTAGTAGTATAATCGTGTTATAATAGTATTATAATCTTAAAATTAATCATATCAAGTGTATCTTGATGCTGTTTGTGTCACGATACGAACAGGGTGAAGGACTCAAGTGCAGGGTGAAGAGGAATTTATTATAACAAAAGAACATAAACAAAGCAAAACCCACAAGGGGGGAAAACATGACATAAACCAGATCAAACTATAACGTGACACAAACCAGGAACAAGGGTGGGAACACGGCAGGAACACGGCAGGAACAACAAGAGTGACATCCAAGAATGATAAACTGATGACAACGATGCAATACCAGACAGCAAACACTGAGGGGTATTTAAGGAACACATGAGGAAAGGTAACGAGCTATGAACAGCTTACAACACTCAAGGGAACGAGGTAACAAGATGGGCGGGGTTCACAAGGACAAGACACAATTAAAGGGGCAGTGTCAGGCTCCGTCAACAGACACTCGAAGAGACCAACTATATTGACAGAGCCGTGACAGTTTGTAGCGCTAAAGCACGTGTTAAACAGGTGAAGTTACTTCATATGTTCCATAAAAAGAATTCAAGTTAGGTTGTAAGACATTTTTTATTTAGATTTAATCAAATTTAAATTTTAGTATTTTCAAAACAGCTGGATACATTTATATAGTGATATGGATGGGCAATCCAAGTAATGCCCGAATATAGGTTGAATAAAAGCAAAAGAATAATGATAAAAGAATAACGAAGAATAGGTTTCGGAACTGGCAAAGGTGCAAAAAAATTGTCTAGTTAGAACAATAGTGTTATGTATTTCTTGTGTCTTTGTTATGTGGTGTTTTCGTTTGCATTTTGAGACAGCCGGCACCACGTCACTGAATGACATCAAAATACCGGAAGAGCGATTCGAGAGCAAAGGTTGCACAAGCTCTGATGACGACAGCTGTTCCACGATTAGCTGAATTTCTGCGTGGCAACGATCACGTCTGTTTAGTGTTTATTCTGACACCTTCATTTCCATCAATGCTTACAAATCTGTACTTTTTATAACAGTAAAAGCTCCTTTCATGTAGTCGCAATGTTATATTGTGTCAAAAAACTGGGAAAAAAAACATAGAACCCACTTCAGTGGTATTTAAATTGCATAGGCTTACGTTGAACTTTATTCCTGTACAAACAGACGCTGTATTAAGCAGTCATAAATTATTGAACGTCTGTGTATTTAACAAATATCCCATTAATTTCACTTAATCTGTATTAAAGTCTGCAAACACCACACAAGCGTCACTACGGGAAGCAGAAAGTGTCACACTTGACGTCTCTGTTTTCAACTCCTCTCTGACTGCAAACAGCAAGCTTGAAGCTTGGTCTTTCCTTTGGTGGATGTTATGTCAATGTTAGCGTAATGATGCTGAAAATGCATGTTTGATCAAAACAATAAAATATAAAATAAAATAAAAACTTTTTTTTTTAAATTGTGAGCAGAAGGCACTCCTTTCAAACACATTAGAAAATATTTTGAATGTTAGTGAATTTTCATTTGTTTGGAAAAATACTGAAATAGTTAACCCTTATAGGAATATTGTATACTTTTTCTATATTGTATATTGTATACTGTTGGGGTCTCCAGAAGCTGTGAGCATTGAAATGTGATTTTTTTTTTCAACAAATGTAATATCACTCACTTTATTATTGTTTTTACTCTACATACGTGCAGCTTTTGAAGGATTTAAGGTATTTGTTGAATTTATATAAATACATTAGAAAAGTTTTTTCAAGGTATTTGAAACACCTCTTGATTTAGTGCTGCCCAGTTCTACACTATTGCTAACTATGCAGTAGCAATATGTCTTTTATAATAAGATGTACCTAATCTTATATTAAGATCAACCAAAATGCAATACATTTATGTCCTGAGTAAATCTTGATGTGGTGGCACTTTTTAAATAAACTTATATAATAACCTAATAATTAAAAATTGTTTAAAAGAAAAAACTTTCTGACTTTTTTATCCTACAGAAAGATTTTTATAAAAAAGCATTTTGAAGAACACAAACAAAGCATTCTTCGCCTAGTTCAAGTACCTGAACTGAATCTATTGAGTCAAGAACCAAAATGGAGGAATCTTCTGGATGTTTTACCTTCTTGAATATGAATTGGCTGTGCAAAATATGCAACTTCGAAACGTTAGACCCATCAAAACAGTATGGTTGCAACATGGTCATTTTGATCGAAATCAGTCCATACCGTGTCTCCGGTCTGATCGTTCTTGCATCTTTATGACATAGAGAGCATTACGGACACAAAGGTGGAGCTTTTGGTACTAGGATGCCTCCTCTTTTCCATATCGGAAACACGATTGGTACAGCGCATGTGCGAAAATCCGTCTACTGTACTTCCTGTCTGAAGTTTGCCGAAACGGCAGATGTTACAGATCGAGTCAAAAAGTCCCTGTCACTACCCGATCCGTAACGGAAATAATTATTTAATTTTCTCTTAATATAAATATAAAATTTTTGGTAAAATATATCAAGGTGAATATGTAGCATAAATTAAATTATTTAAATTAAATAAATAGAATAATTAAATTAAACTAAATAGTTTACTATTGTTATACCCCATTTGGCAAACACATCTTATATACTGTGTATAAAAGACTGTGTGTGTTAGTTTAGATTTAATATTTCATTTTTTAAAGATATGTTTTACTAATTTCAGTAAACTTTAACAAATGTTTGCATTTTAGAAGATAAAGTTATTTGTTTATTTATTCAATCATAAATTAATTCAGATATAGATATTATCAATACAATAATTTAAAAATAAATATACTTTGTTTAACACGCCGTTTCAAAATATTTAGTTTTGGACTGATTTAAAAAGCAAACAAAAAATCTTTATGTCTAATTTTATATCAATAAGACAAAAATAACTCAAAAGAAACCCTCACATATTACAGTTTATAACACAGATCTCGCAATTGTTAAAGCTTTTCAAAATCATGTAATTCTCCTAAAATTGCATTGCTCTTTTTTATGATTGATATCTTTTTTTAAAAATCATTATTGTTTTTATTTTCTTTATTTGCATGTTCATTTTAGATTTTAGTTGTTGCATTTACTCTTTGTTTTACATTCTCTGAATTGTATTAAAATGCCGTATATTTGTCTAGTTCTTGAATAAAAATACAGATTATAAAACAAAGATTTCTTATCACATCTGTAATATCACTATACACCACATGACGTACCTATAAATCGCACACATGCACATTACAAAACAGTGGTGTAGTCGTCATAAAAATGACAGGAAGTGGCAGCAATTCTGCTCATTTGCAGAATCAAACTTGAGTTTTCGCACATGCGGAGTACCAATTGTGTTTCCGGTACAGATCGAATAGCCACAAGCTTGATTGTCTCATGAAGCACAATCAAATCGAGCGCATGAATGCACGCTCGGGATGATGATGTCATGAACCAGGAAGATACAGGTGAAGAAACCGGAAGCGGCAGTTTTAGTGTCTTCAGCAACTGCTGTGAAACAAGTGTGAAACAAGGTCGAAGTGAAATGTTGCTGGCAGTGTGTGTGTGTTTAAAAGATCCCCTGCTAGTTTGAAAAGAACAGGGCATTCCACACAATACTAGAAAAACCTACTATGGTGAGTGAACAGCAGTTTAGATTGTGTATTTCACCCTGCCCTCTCTACAATCACCATTAGAGATACACAGTCTTTGTGTTGTTTGTTTGGGAGCAGAGCCTGCATGTTCAGCGTTTGAGGATGCTGGCTCTATTTACAAATACGCTGTGCTCCTGCCTGGTGGTATTTAAAACAAATGCTGCCCAGACTCATAATCCTCAGGTTCGAGTCCTCAGGTTTGGCGATTTTCAGAGGGGTTAGAGATGGGCCTTGCCTTGTGTCTGCCCTCACCTGGCAATATCCTCTCCCATGTTCTGGAAACACACACTGCGGTTACATCCACCCCGGTAGAGGTACCAGTGCTGCAGTTATCCAGCTCTGAGGAGCTGGATGTTGTCAGTATCGAGGCTGGAGAGGAAGACCATTTCAATCTCCGGTTTATGAGTCGCGACTCAAGTGTGTAAGGGCCTCCTTCTTTTTGATCCTCACACTGAGGAGCTGCGATCCAGTCATAGCCTCGTAGCACTATGCCGTGCCACTCAAAAATACCTGAACACCCCCTCAGTGTGACAGGGGTTCAGGACGACAATCTCAGGGGATCCCATCCACCTTGTGTGATGCACGGCGAGTCTCCCAGTTGCCACAAAAAAAATCACGCCGTCGCTGGGAAACTCCCTGCATGGCCTTTGAGCAGTTACTTAAGGCATTCCCTGCAAGACAGGGCCAGAAAAAATTCTAGAGACTAGAGGAATATTTTTCTTTGGGTCCTGTGAGCAGGTTCTGCTAATGGACAAAGAAGTAATCTCTGCTGCATTGGTGGTCACTGAGTGCATCTCCAAGCTATGAGATTGGGTTTTATTACCGGTACTTCACTAGTCCAAAGGAGGATAGAAGGTTTATTCTGATCCGGAGGAAAGCACGCACGATCAGCGCTCTAGTGCGCTGGCTGTACTAACTCCGTTCTCACCTTCTAGTCACAGAGGATCCACACAGTGACTTCTTCTCCCGGAGATCGCAAATGGGCCCATTAGTAGGGTTAGCCTAGGCCTTATCCCTGCCCTCTTCTGACAGTCTAATTTATTGTTTCCGGAGCTGAGACTTCATCCTCCAAATAAAACAAAATCCAGTCCAAATGTCACTGCTGAGCCTCATGGCAGCTTACATTGTAATTCATTAAGTCATCTGTACATGTGGTCCTTTCAGTGCTGGCTCAAAACCAGGTTTTTCCCCCCCTGATGGGTAACCCACCTCTCACAATCAAGGTCACAAACCTGTGCCTATGCGCCTTGGTTATGTGTAGGAATCCTGGTTTCTCTCGCAGGGCAGCCACCTCCATCAGGACATGGTTTACACCAGTATATGGTGCCGATGTCTCTTCTGTACCCTGTCTGGACCTCTGTGCCATCCCCAGTATCCCGAGGGAGCCAGTGCGCATAGGTCCGAGGAGGGTTTTCCCAGTTGCCACCCGTGCGTCGGGTTGCACTGGGGAGGTCGCCCCCTCTGAGGAGGGTCCTAGAGCACTCATTCCAGGTTCCCCTACAGGCAGGGGAGGACCCTGGAGTGGTTGTTCAAGAAATTCCAGAAGCCAGTCTCAAAAGGCTGGTTCGCTTAGTAGAGATCAGCAGTGTCAGATATCTCTCAGTGGGTCCTGTACACCATCATTCAAGATTCAGTGGGTTTCTACCCTCTGTGGTAGGCCTCGAGCAGGCTCTGGTTATGGAACAAGAAGTGATCTCACTGCTGGGGAGAGGGGCCATAGTTTCATGGTTCCAAAGAAGGATGGAGAGTCGCGTCCCATTGTCTGCCTCTGAGGAGGCCCAGCTCTGAGATTCTCGCCACTCAATTGAGGTTGTTAAGACCATTCTCCATTCCAGAGCTCTGTCCACGTGGAAACTGTAAAACCTGGAAAAATAATAATAATTAACTTGTGGTGCAGTGAGAGGTAGCTGAACCCAGTTACTGGTCATATTGGCACCGTGCTGGAGCTCATGAAAGACAGATTCATTGCAAGGTTATCCACTTCCACCCTGAAGGTTTACGTGCCTGCCATTGCGCTTACCACATACCTCTGGGTGGTATTTCAATTGGAAGAGACCTCTTACTAAGACGTTTCCTTCATGGCAAACTGAGGCTGAGGCCTGCAGTATGCAATAAGGTTCTAACCTGTGTTTTGTCTCTGGTGCTCCAGGGCTTATCCCAGGCTCCCATTTTGAACCTTCACGTGGATTCCGTCAAGTTCCTGACTTTAAAGCTCTGTTCCTTCCTCTTCCTCACATCCCTTTAAGCTTAGGAGATCCTCTTGTCCACTAACATGGCTCACCCTTAGTACTGCAGGCATTCTGTCCTCCCTTCATGACTAGGAAAGAATTATCACAAGAAATGACATAATAACGACAACGACGCGACACAGTACAGCAAACATGAGGCGATTAAATACACACAGGAGGAAGGGTAATTGATGGGAAAAGCACGCGGCCGATGTAAACACGAACCACGTGCTTACAACACTGCACAAAGACCACAAAGCAGAGCTTGAAACCGCGCCCACTCACATAACATCGAGTACGTGAGAACGAGCAACCACTCGTCTCACGCGCTCAAGACAAGGACAAACACACGGGTCATGAATGTCCGAACCTCGACATAAAATCAAGACCGAACAGGACCGTCTGGGGATCGGACACTATAACCACTATATACTTAGAGTAAGGTATAATTAATGTAACAATGTAAAATGTAAGCAGACCAACTTACAAACTCCTTTTGAGACTCGAAGCTGGCTTCTGCATGATGAAACTGCAAACTATTCTTCACTAAACTTCCTGGTCTTCATTCAACATATCTGGTCATTGGGTAATTAACTGTAACTGTAATAATCCTAAACATTTCTAATAATCACTGTGATTCAATAAATTAACCAATATAACTTTTGATAAGAAGGGTATTACTGTTCTTTTTTCCTGCCCTTTAAAAAATTGTTTGTGTATTAAAAAAGTTTAAAACACACAACTTTGTTTATTGTATTAGGCTTAGTTCTACTAAAAATATTGCTATTTAGTCACCGTCAAGCTGTTCCAAACTGGTATGAGTTTTTTTCTTTCTAGAACATCTTGAGGGTGAGTGAACAAATTTCTTTGGGTGATCTAACCCTTTAATACTTGCATGTGTAAGCATTCATTTTATGCTTGACATTAAATTTAGGTGGTTTAGCCTAGTTTTTGATTGTAGACAATCAAAATGACAGAACTTACTGATTACTAAGTCAAAGTCAAAGTGGAGTTTATTGTCATTTCAACCATATACGAGTACATAGTGAAATGAAACAACGTTTCCCAGGAAACA
The DNA here is from genome assembly GCA_037043235.1 of Rhodeus uyekii. Classification (NCBI taxonomy): domain Eukaryota; kingdom Metazoa; phylum Chordata; class Actinopteri; order Cypriniformes; family Acheilognathidae; genus Rhodeus; species Rhodeus uyekii. The sequence continues at coordinate 5,392,652 of JAWRVZ010000030.1, read as the reverse complement.
AGGTGCTATGAACAAAAAAACCTATACATAAAGTGCACAAGGTGACAGCCAAACAGACAGCACAAGACAGTAACGCAGACCAGTACACAGTTCAATCTGAAAGTGACTGTAGTGATTGTGTAAGTGACAGTGCAAATATAAAAAAAATAATAATAGAAAATGAATAATAGTAAAAACAGTCTGTTGGTAACAGTCCAAAGTAGTGCAGTTTGTATGAGTTATATAGAGTTGAGAGCCTGATGGCATGGGGGAAAAAACTGTTGCAAAGTCTGGTTGTGAGAGAGCGAATACTACAATACCGTTTTCCAGACGGCAGGAGGGTGAAAAGTGTGTGTGAGGGGTGTGTGGAGTCATCCACAATGCTGGTGGCTTTGCGGATGTAGCGTGATGTGTAAATGTCTGTGATAGAGGGAAGAGAGACCCCCGATGATCTTTTCAGCTGTTCTCATTGTCCGCTACAAGGTCTTGCGGTCTGAGACAGTGCAGTTCCCAAACCAGGCAGTGATGCAGTTGCTCAGGATACTCACAATTGTCCCTCTGTAGAACACTGTGAGGATGGGGGGTGGGAGGTGTGCTTTCCTCAGCCTTCTCAGAAAGTACAGGCGCTGCTGGGCTTTCTTTGCTGTGTGACTGGTGTTGAGCGACCAGGTGAGGTTCTCTGTCAGGTGAATGCCAAGAAACTTGGTGCTCTGTACAATCTCCACAGGGGAGCCGCCGATGTTCAACGGAGAGTGGTCTCTCTGTGCTCTTCTGAAGTCTACAACCATTTCTTTGGTTTTGTCCATGTTCAGAGTTGTTGGCTCTACACCAGTCTATTAGCTGTTTCACCTCCTCTCCGACTCATCGTTCTTGCTGATGAGACCCACCACGGTCGTGTCATCGTCGAACTTAATGATGTGGTTCGAGCTGTGCATACACAGTCGTGAGTCAGCAGAGTGAACAGCAGTGGACTGAGCACACAGCCCTGAGGGGCGCCAGTGCTCAGTGTGGTAGTGCTGGAGAGTCTGTTCCCGATCCGGACTGACTGAGGTCTCCCAGTCAGGAAGTCCTCGATCCAGTTGCAGAGGGAGGTGTTCAGGTCCAAGAGGTTCAGCTTATCAGTCAGGTGCTGAGGAATGATGGTGTTGAATGCTGAACTGAAGTCAATGAAGAGCATTCGAACATAGGTGTTTTTCTTGTTCAGGTGGGTGAGGGCCAGATGGAGGGTGGTACTGATGGCGTCATCTGTTGAGCAGTTGGGGCGGTAAGCAAATTGCTGGGGGTCTAGTGAGGGGGGCAGCAGGGTCTTAATGTGCCTCAAGACGAGCCTCTCGAAGCACTTCATGATGACAGGTGTAAGTGCAAGTAGTCGTTGAGGCAGGGAACAGTGGACTTCTTTGGCACGGGGACGATGGTGGTGGTTTTGAAGCACGTTGGAACTACGGTGCTGCTCAGAGAGATGTTGAAGATGTCTGTGAAGACATCTGCCAGTTGGTTTGCACATTCTCTGAGCACCCTACCAGGGATGGTCCAGCGACCTTCCGTGGGTTGACTCTGTGGAGGGTCTTCCTTACGTTAACTGTGGTTAGACACAGCACCTGGTCATTAGGGGTGTGGTCTTCCTCGCCGTTACACCGTTTTGTGCCTCAAATCGAGCTTAGAAGTCATTCAGCACATCTGGGAGGGACACATCCCTGTCACAGGCAGGTGGAGTTGACCTGTAGTTAGTGATATTCTGGATGCCCTTTCACATACGTCACGTGTCTCTGCTCATCGTGAAGTGGCTGTGGATTCTCTGAGCGTGTGCGCGTTTTGCTTCTCTGATGGCCCGGGACAGTTTGGCCCTGGCTGTTCTCTGGCCCACTTCGTCACCTGCCCTGAATGCGGAGTCTCGGGTTCTCAGTAGTTCACGCACTTCTGCAGTCATCCACGGCTTCTGGTTAGAGCATGTGGTGATGGTCTTGGAGGTGGTGACATCATCAATGCTCTTGCTAATAAAGCTGGTCACTTATGTTGCATATTCCTCCAAGTTGGTGGAGTCGCCATCAGTTGCCGATTCCCTAAACATGTGCCAGTCAGTGCATTCAAAACAGTCCTGTAGAGCAGAGATGGATCCTGATGGCCAGGTTTTCACCTGCTTCAGAACCGGTTTCAATCATCTGACGAGCGGCCTGTATGCCGGAATTAGCATAACAGAGATGTGGTCTGAGTTGCTGAGGTGGGGATGGGGCTCCACCCTGTACGCGCCGGGAATGTTTGTGTAAACAAGATCCAGCGTGTTTTTCCCCTCATTGCAAAGTCCACATGCTGATGGAATTTAGGGAGCACTGACTTGAGATTTGCATGATTAAAATCTCCAGAACAATAAACAGTCCATCGGGGTTAAAGTTCTGCAGTTCACTTATGGCCCCATCCAGTTCGCAGAGCGCGTCACCGGCATTAGCGCTCGGTGGAATGTAAACCCCGATAATGAGCAAGGTAGTGAATTCCCATGGTAAACAAAAAGGTCTGCATCTAACAGTCACAAACTCCAACTGCGATGAGCAGTAACTAGAAACTAGCACTGAGTTTTTGCACCATTCCTTGTTGATGTAAACACACAAGCCATCACCGCGAGTCTTACCGTACAGAGCTGCATTTCTGTCGGCACGAAACAAGGTTAGCCCGTCTAGCTGAATGGCGGCGTCCGGAACTCTTTCGCTGAGCCATGTCTCCGTGAAAACAAAGACACAGCAGTCTCTAAACTCACGCCGAGTAGTTTGCTGGAGTTGGATGTAGTCCAATTTGTTGTCCAGAGAGCAGACATTGGAGAGCAGGATGGACAGGAAAGCTGGCCGGCTAGGGTTTGTTTTTAACCTGGCACAGACTCCCGCCCTCTTGCTCCGCTACTGCTTTATCGCACACCGCTTGCGATATTCCCTACCCCAGCCACCGACATCCGGCAACGCCGAGGACAGTAGGCCTGGACTCCACAGCACGCCGAGATCGCGTAGCTTCTCCAATAGGTCATGTTGTAGAATGGCTGTAGTGTTGTTGTTTAGACTTAATAGTGTGTGGCGGTGAAATACATGTACACCGGTTGCGCCGATGTCCATATCTCTTGTGAAGTCGCGTTAAAAAGATGAAATAGCACCGTTTTGTATCCGGAGTGGCCGCTGCGTACTACTGCCGCACTGCCATCTTGGAATCTAGAACATATTACTAGAACATATCGCTAGAACAATCAATCATGTCATCTTTATTTGTATAGTAATTTTTATAAAACAGATTGTTTCAAAGCAGCTTTGCAGTGAGAAGAAGATAATGCAACAGAGATTGTTTCGGTGGTAGCTCTAGAACAAAGTCATTGTGTAGCTTAAGGAAGTTCAGGATTGATTAATTTCCATTGTTAAAATCATTTGTTATTGATACATATTTTAATTTACACAACACCCTTTTCAACTGAAAACAAAACTTTTTATGCGATTTGGTAGTTCATATACATGACAGCTGCGTTTTGATGGCCTGAGAATGCAATCTTTTAAATGGGTATATTGGAATGTGTTGATAATATGCTTAACAAATGTATATGCTTCCTGTTTTTTTTCTTTTTAACAGGAAGATGAACTTGATGGCCACACAGCCCAAGTTGTGAAAGTATTGGTGATGTATAATCCCACAGCCATTAAAAATGGCCATTTTAATGGAGGACCCATTAAAAGTGTGCTGTTATAAAGTTCAACAATGCACTGATTGTATGTGGAAATAAAACCACAGTATGCACTCTGTTGATGGTTATGATATAGACCCTCAATCTGAAGTACCCCAAAGGCCTCAAAGTCACTTTTGATACGTTCCAAAAGCAATTTTTGGAACTGGACATCACAAAACCACTCAAAAAGATTCAAAGCCTCAAGTAGACTGAGCTGCTATACTGCCAAAGACTGTTTAATCCTATGGCCACCTGTTCATTTTTGAATTATAAGATTTGAATGTTTCAAGGTGTGGCTTTTTGTTCTCTTTCTTGCTGTGTTCAAACAGTTTACAGACAGTCCGTGTACTGTGAAAGTGGTTGGGAGTGAATGTGTCCACATAATGAGTTAGTTTATGTGCACTCCGATTTTTGCACCAGTTGAATAGCCTGCAGTTCCCGCAGTTGGTTATGCCATTAAAAATCTTGATTAATAAGAGTCTCAGAGCATCATCAAATGCAAATTGGTCTTTGTCTGTTTTTGAATTTGAGGGGAGTTAGAGATTTGTGGTGTCGCTTGAAATGAATGTAGCTTAAGGAACATGAGCTGTTGTACTGCCACAGAATCTTTCAGAGTCGCGTTAATTTTTTTATTAAAAAGTTGTAAGTGATTGTTGTGCAACATGAAAATAAATGTATATGGGTTTTTTAAGGCTTTTGTACTTTTATGCATTTAAGGGATAGTTAGGACAAAAAAAAACTTTCTTCTGTTGAGCACAAAATACATATTAAAGAATGTTACTAATCAAACTGTTCAAAAGGGTCACAACACCTAAGACCTTGTTCACACCTCTATTTAGCATCATCCAATGGGAAATGCAACTTTTTTGACATTTTTATTGTCCTGTTTGTAGTTTCTCACATTTAAAATAAATAAATAAATAAAATAAAATAATAATATTTTGATAAATTGATTAAATATAAATTGTACTTTAATGTATATAAAATACATTGTAATTTTTTTTTACACTTACTTTTATTTTTTATTTTTACAGAGGAATAGACACTTACAACATTAACTAACAATATTCCAATATGTTGGATGGCCAAAATCCCACCTCTTTGCTTTAAAATAATTTCAATCATCTGTTGTTAATAATGATTTCCCAAACATTTCTAGTTTTTGAAAAAGCCAAAGCACTTATGAATAAATAAATATTTATAAAATTCTAAAATTTATAACATAGCTTCCATACAAAATAGATAGATTTTTATTGTGCTCTCTCCCTCTAATATTTATTCAAGTATTGCGAAAATGACCTTTACATAAAGACTGATTTACCACAATGTAATCTCCAGTGGCATAAAACATACCATAGCAGAATATCAATCATCACAATGTATGTTTGAATTACGTTGTTGAGCCATTGAGCTAATTTCAGAATCCTGAATCCAGTTTACCCCAAAGACCATATTAAGCTCCATCTGTTTACTTTGTGCTTGTGAGATAATACACAATACAGCAGAGTATGACGAAGACTGTGAGAAAACATCCCCGAGCTCGCAGTTTCAATAAACAGTTTTCATGGTGGCTATGTACACATCCTCTGATGAGGCATAAATCAGAGGAGCTTTAGGGTGCTTTGGAAGGTTTTGAAGAATGGATCTCTTTAGTATTAATTCAAATAAATAGCTACCATTTTAATAGCAAATTAATAATAACAAAAAGTCAAACATTTCTGCTTTGTTTTCAACTAGTAAATCCCAAATATGCTTATTTACGTGAGATGTAGACTATAAATAACCATTTTTTTATTTCTTTTTTTTTTAATAAGAGAGAATTATTGTTTATAATAATTATTGTTAGTATTTTAAAAATGAGTATTTCAAATTTGGTGTTTAGAGTTACATTTCCATTGATCAGGATGCAGATCCTGGAAAAATCTCATGACTCACCCTATTGGTCAAAAGCAATAATTGCTATTATGCAAAAACATTTCCTTCCACTGCACAAAAAGTACAAGGCTTAAAGTTTTGTCAAGGAGTGTTCACAAAGTTGAGTCACTTTTGGGGATTAATGTACTAAGGACTCAATATTTATACATCATTAGTTGAAAAAAGTTCCCCACCCCAAGCATTGTTGCACTCATTTCACTTCTTGCATTACCGAAAAAAAAAGAAAAGAAAAAAGGCACACCAAAGCACAAACATTTACATAGTTACATTGCAAGCTATTTCAAATATTTCAATTATTTTATTCTAGCATATTTTAAGAATTTTAGTATACAGATGGAGTTCAAAATATCCTAATAACATATCAATAACTAAACTAAAATGTTTCTTTCATGGTTATGTTTTATATTGATGGTATAGCTGAAGTTTAATTTAAAAAAATAATCATAATTACAAAAAAAACTAAATATTGTAATAATACATTTCTCAAAATCTAATGTATAATTCTAATTATATAACTATAAAGGAGAATAAATACGGCACAAGTAAATGGGTGCAAGGTTGAAAGAAGAATTCTTAAAAATCAAGATAAAAAAATTTCTTCAAAATTCTACTGACTATTTTCCCTCACCCCCACAATTAATAGTTAGCCAGTTTCTAATGTGAAAGTTTTTTAGTCTAAAATCAGGTACGGAAATCTATCAGCTAAAGGTTATGCTGTCATGGAAGATAAACATTCGGCCCCACCTTTAGTACAATCTTACGTCCCTTCTAAGGGACAAGTATAAAACTCTGAGTATAGGACTGTGTCTTTCTCATTGATCATGTGGAGAGCGCAACGCTCCACCAACACCATGGGGATGCTACCAAGAATATCTATAGAAGTGCTGATATGGGTGGCACTGTCTATTGGACTTGCAGAAACACAAAGTAAGACAAAGTTATATCAAGTGTTTCTAAATACTGAATTTGATTTTGACCATGTTTACTTTTTATTTTTTATAGTATAATTGTAGTGGTAAAATAATTATGTAATCGCTAGCATTTTTATGTAATGTATCATGCCAATATTTTCAAAGAATTTGTTCAAATTTTAGACTGAATTCAGAATCAGAAAATAAAAAGGGACAATAACTATCTAACGTTTCTGATATATGGGTAATACAATTATTTTAAATCATATTCTGTTTAGTGGAACTGAAAGTAATATGTAATTTAAACAAATTATTACCTATTTTTTAACATGTATGAATATTTCTCAAACTCTTCCAGCTGTTTTTACAACAATGAACTACAATCCAACTACTACAATAGATCTAGTGTCAGGTAAAAATCCACGAATCATTTCAATTCAATTTTTTTTTATAATCAACTAAAAGAAACTCATTTATTTATATTTGTTTTGTTTTGTTACCAGGATTGGCTTCACAACACAATGAGCTGGTTTGCAGTGCTTGGGGTAACTACCATTTCAAGACCTTCGATGCGGACTACTTCCAGCTTCCATCTTCCTGCAACTACATTTTTACATCACACTGTTCGACCACCTATGAAGACTTTAACATCCAGTTGAGGCATCAGGTGGTGAACAATGAACCAACGATCAGTAAAGTCATGATGAAACTCCAGGGGACAACAATAGAGCTCACTAAAGGCACTCTCAGTGTCAATGGGGAAATGTAAGTGATTCAGTTTATCTGTTATAATATGATTTTAACTGTGTTGACTTTGATTTCATCTCATATTGTTGTGAATCTTCATTTTGTTTGTTGATGGAAAGACTAAAAATACAATGTCTAATGTTACCACTTTATCTGTAGCGTGACACTTCCATTTACCAACTCTGAAGTTTTCATCGAGAAGATGACATATTATATTTCAGTCAAGGCTGTTTTGGGTCTAGTAGCCATGTGGAATGAAGATGATTCTTTCATGGTGAGCATATCTTCATTATACAATAAAAAAAAATACTGCCTCCAATACTTACTGATTAAAGGATTAGTTCACCCATAAATTAAAATTTGGTCATTATTCACTCACCCTCAAGTTTATATTTTGAAGAATATGGGCCAAACAGTTGATCGTTCCCTTTGACTTCCATGATATGAAGAAAAAATTAAATTCAATGGGGCCATCAAATGTTTGGTTACCAAAATATTCGTTTTAGTTTTGAGTGAACTATCCCTTTAACCAATACAGGTGTAATATAGTGTATATTATATTGTATTATATTATATATTTAATCTATTTTCAGGTCAAGTTAGATGAAAAATACCAAAACCAAACATGTGGACTGTGTGGTGACTTCAATGGAATCCAGATATACAACGAACTCATCAGTGATGGTATTTATTCATTTACTTGTTGTTGTTTTAAAAAAATGCTGTCTATAAAAGTTATCCAAGTTCGCTAAGGTCATGGGTTCGATTCCCAGGAAAAGCAAGAACCGATTAGTATGTTAATGTGTTCCTTGAATGCAATGTAAGTCGCTTTGGATAAAAGCATCTTCCAAATACAGAAATGATTGTAAATAAAGATATATATCTGCAACTTTCTTGAATGTTTTACATGATTGTCCATGGATTATAAAGAATCATTGCTTTTCTTGTTTTAGGAACTACATTGTCCGTTTCTGACTATGGGAACCTCTGGAAAATGGATGGTCCAACAGAAGTCTGTAAGGAAGACACAATATCTCCTGTTGAAAACTGTGGAGATGAGGTAAGAAATTTAATCACCCACACCCACTATTAGACTTTTTCTTTGTCTACACAGAAATGACAAGCAATTGCCTCCCTTTAAAATTGTGTGGTAATAATAACATTTTGGGGCTAAAAAGAATGGCCAGTATCAGTTCAAATGTCAGTTTTGAGTGTCCAAGGAAATTGGGACTGGCGGTGAATTCAAGTTTAACATATTTTTGTAGTAATGTTGATTAAAGAATAAAGAAAATACTATGCTAAAAGTACATTTACAGACTTTTATCTGAAAAGACCCCGTACCTCTTCTTGTCCATCATCTGTCTGTCCGTCTGGTCCTAAACTTCACCCACGTTCATTATTAGTGGTTTCATTATGATATTGCTAAATAATTTGTGTCTCATTCTCCACAGAATTTTTGTCGAGATATCTTCTCCAGTGCCGTGTTCAGTGATTGCAGCGGTCTGGTTTCCATTGACTCATTTGTCCAAGTTTGCATGAAAGACTTATGCCATTGCAATGGCACCTCTGGATCCTTCTGCCTATGCAAAACTATCGCTGAATATTCCAGGCAGTGTGTACATGCAGGTGGAAGGCCTAAAGAATGGAGAACGGAATACTTTTGCCGTAAGTATGCCATGTTCATGCCCTGGATGGCTATTTATTTTTGTCCTTTGTTAATGTTTATCTTTCTATTGTGAGTTTTCAAAAGAAAATCTGGAGCTTAAGCAGCCTCACAATGCCATGATTTACAGTCTCCTCTTGTAGGTTTATATTCTTTTTAATAACCGATGCTCTCTGAATAATATTTCCCCTTCTTTTTCTTTTTTGCAGCACATCCGTGCCCAGAAACTATGGTATACCAAGAGTGTGGAAATCCCTGTACTGACACCTGTACCAACCCTGAAAGAGGACAAGTGTGTGAGCACCACTGCGTTGATGGATGCTTCTGCCCTCCTGGTATAATGCTCTTTTTTTACGGTTTTCCTTATTGGCACTATCTTCTAAAGTAACCACATTAATTTCACTTTTCATTGATACCTTCCTAATTAAATGTACATTCTGTCCATTCTTTCTCAATGAAATTGAGGCCTATGACTGGCTGAGCCATAACCCATATTCGTCTTTCTCTCGTCTCAAGGCACTATTTTCGATGATATACACAAGACTGGCTGTATTCCACACAGTGAATGCTCTTGCGTCCTTGGAGGCAAAATATTTGCCTCTGGGGAGAATTACACAAGCAACTGCAGAGAGTGGTAAGACTCAAACATTGTTTGAAATTCACACTCTGTTTCTTCCCATGGTCAGGATAAAAACACGATTAAGCAATTGAAGATGTAATGTTTTGATATTATAGCCTATTATGCACTATGTTGAGTGCTTACAGTGACATTATTTTTTCCCATTTAGTACCTGTGAACAGGGACAGTGGAACTGTAATGAAAAGGATTGTCCACGAGCATGTTCAGTAGAGGGTGGAAGCCATATTACCACTTATGATGGAAAAGCCTACACCTTTCATGGAGACTGCTCTTACGTCCTATCCAAAGTATGTATTAAATGAATAACTGAATTCTAAGCATTGTGCTAAACAGTGTCAGATAATAAAGTCCAGATGATAGCTATTTCATTTGGCATCAAATTCATTTTATTTCTCCAATTATTTTTACGAGTTTGGGTGAACAGAAAGCAATTAAAAAGTATAAAAAAATAAAAGTAATTTCAAATGGGAAACTGAACTTGTCAATTTTTCTTTCTTTTTGAAAGCAATGCACTGGAACAGAATTCACAGTTCAAGGAGACCTGGTGAAATGTGGTGTGACTGAAACTGAAACCTGTTTGAAGTCAATAACATTGGCGCTCTCAGATGGAGCTACAGTAAGCAGACTACTAAAAGTATTGGGGGAGGAAACAAATAATGTTTGCCATACACACACACACACACACACACACACACACACACACACACACACACACACACACACACACACACACACACACACACACACACACACACACACACACACGTGTATGTGTATATATACAAATATTGAATCTGCATGACGTACGTTTTTTTGAAGAGAAAACATTTGTACACACAGGTGCTTAAAGTGGATTCCAATGGAAATATTGAGGTCAACAGAATAATTGCCCAGCTGCCACTTTTTACAGGTAGGTGAATCAACAGACCTGAGATGAAAAAATTGAAGGAATTGAAATTTAATTATTAATATTAAGCACACAGATATAATTAAGCATTCCAGTAGGCCTACCAAATCCATTTTTGTTATCATAATAGAGCTAATTCTAACAATAAGTGCCGTGTTGGAAGTTTTATTAGACTTTTATTGGACTAATGCCCAGCTGACAATGTTACAAAATGCTGGACAGTATTTTTGTCTTCTTTTACAACCGGTTAGGTTCTGATTTCAAATGTTGTGGGTGCATTGCATATTTATTTTGAAAGACTGACAAGAAATATAACAAAATGTATAGTTATATAAAGAACTAATGTGTGTCATTCTAAATCTGCATTATTGTTTAATTTTCAGCTGAATTTAGCATTTTCAAGCCCTCCTCATTCTACATCATCGTTCAGGCCCATTTGATTGGGCTTCGTCTGGAGATCCAGCTTGTACCATTAATGCAACTTTACATCACAGTCAACTCAGTGTACCAAGGAGAAACATGTGGTATTTATTTTACAGACCTCTTTGTGTTAACCGTCTCATATCTACATGTCTTCAGTTCAATTGATTCTATGTCCTGGATTAATTTATTTAATGAATCAAACCACAGGTCTTTGTGGCAATTTCAACAACATCGAGGCTGATGACTTTACAACCATTGGTGGACTCAGGGAAGGAACAGCTTTGGACTTTGCCAACACCTGGAAAACAAGAGCAAGTTGCCCTGATGTTAAAAGAAACTTTGAGAATCCTTGCAGTCTGAGCACTGAAAATGGTACGAATTTATTTACCTTTGCTGTTGTCATGTGATTTCCACAACACATTGCATTTGTAACTCCGGAATGTCATCAAGAACTCATCATTTTTCTTAAATACACACAGAGAAATATGCACAGCACTGGTGTTCCCTGCTGTCAGACCCCTCATCAGTGTTTGCCCCCTGCCACTCTGAAATCAGCCCTGAAGTCTACAAAGCAGTAAGTGAAATTACATGTACTTACATTGCTTTATAATAAATATGTTTCATTTCCAAGCTTTCTCTAACTTGTCCATACTTTCTAGAATTGTATATATGACAGCTGCAACTGTGAGAAGAGCGAGGACTGTATGTGTGCTGCATTGTCTTCATACGTACATGCATGTTCTGCAAGAGGGATTGTTCTTGATGGCTGGAGAGATTTCGCCTGCAGTAAGTTGCTTTCTTCTCAGAAAGGCTTAAGAATATTTGATATTTTGGTCTTTTACTTAGAAAAGGATTGTAGTTATTCCTAAACCTAAATACATGTCCTCTCGTTCTTCTCAGAAAAATACACCCTAACTTGCCTCGCCACCACGGTCTATTCCTATCAAATGACCAGCTGTGACCGCACTTGCCGATCCCTCAGCCAATCAGACAGCACCTGTGCTGTTGAGTTTGTGCCACTGGATGGCTGTGGCTGTGCAGAAGGAACATACATGAATGAGAATGGTGACTGTGTTGCACCTACCAGCTGCTCCTGCTATGATTCAGGCAAAATTATTCCTGCTGGGATCTCCATTTCCAAAGATGGAGGATCATGGTATGAACATGGAGTTGGTTAGAATAAAATATTTATATACAGGGTTTTTAAAAGCTGTTGATGTCTGATGATACTGTGATTTAATAACATTTAAATTTCAGTATTTGCGAACAAGGGAAACTGAGCTGCTCTGGTGGATCAAATGGGGAAGGTGTGTATCTCTTTCTTGATGTATGTATGTGAGAAACTATATTTAAATTGTTAAATGTGTTTCTGAGTGACTATGAACACTTTTTAGATCTTTGAGATTTTATCTATGATTGAATTTGACATTAGCTACTCTTATCTTAATCAGTTCTATGATTCTTTACCTTTAGAATGCAAGGAGCCAATGATGTTTTTCAACTGCTCCAGTGCTAGCCCTGGTTCCAAGGGATCAGAGTGTCAGAAGAGCTGCAATACATTAGACATGGCCTGCGTGAGTTACTTGAATGCTTACAAAGGTGTAGGTCATGCTCGTGTCTTTCCAAACCAAGTATGCTAGTTGTTCTATTTCTGTGTAACACAAAACAACAGCATTTGGGTTTAGAATGGCATTGGGGTGAGCAAATAACAACTATATTGTAAGGGTGTACCATTCCTTTCTGCTGTAATAATTTGTTGTGTAATATTGCAAATGTATGACTGTAGATCAGCACAGAGTGTGTGTCTGGCTGTGTTTGCCCATCTGGGCTGGTGTCTGATGGGAAAGGTGGCTGCATTGCTGAAGACCTCTGTCCTTGCATCCATAATGGAGTTGCCTACCAACCTGGGGAGAACATTAAGACTGACTGCAATACATGGTATGTTGGTAACTGTGAGATATATGAATTATTTGTTTTACATACTATTGTTTATAATGCACTTACATTACTTTTTACAGTGCTTGTAAGAACAGACGATGGATATGTACCACAAATCAGTGCAGCGGGACATGCAGCATCTATGGAGATGGTCATTATAGAACCTTTGATGAGAAAAGATACGTCTTCAGTGGAAACTGTGAATACAGCCTTGTTCAGGTATTAATCTTGCACTTTCTTAGAAGGTCTGAAGATCTTTAAAACTTAATCTAAATCCACATTTGTATGCTATTACCAGGATTTCTGCAACAGCACGACCGGCACTTTTAGAGTCATTACTGAAAATATTCCCTGTGGATCCGCTGGCACCACTTGTTCCAAGGCTATCAAGCTTTTTCTTGGAGTGAGTTAACTCTTGTCTTTTACCAAAGCAGGCATATCAAACCTTATATTAGTACAGAATATCAATGCATTTGTCATTCATATTTCAGAGCAATGAGCTTAGATTGACAGATGGATCCTACCAAGTTGTGCGCAGAGATGCAGGAGAGGAGATTCCGTTCCAGATGCGTACCATGGGGCTTTATTTGGTCATTGAGGCTAGTAATGGCCTGATGCTCATTTGGGACAGAAAAACAACTATACACATCAAACTGAATCCAGAGTTTAATGTGAGTAATGTGGGAAGACTATCATCTCAATCCTTTTCAAGTTTATTCATTAAATCGAAATATCTCGACAGTGTTAACAGTTAACAGTGTTCTGTTCATATTGACAGGGGCGCGTATGTGGTCTGTGTGGAAACTACGATGGGAACGCAAACAATGACTTCACAACACGCAGTCAAGCAATTGCTGTCGAAGCCCTGGATTTTGTAAACAGCTGGAAGCTCTCTAGTTGTCCAGATGCAACTCTCATCCAAGAACCATGCGTCCATAATCCGTACAGGGAGGCCTGGGCACAGAGGCAGTGCAGCATCATTACTAGCAATGTCTTCTCAACCTGTCATTCACAGGTACTGACAACAAACGGCTCTTTAGAGAACTCGAATATCCATATGTTAAGTGTATTATGAAAACTTAATTGCTTTTACCAGCCACAATGGATTAACAATGGATTTTGCTTTAAAGGTGGACCCCTCTCCTTTCTATGATGCTTGTGTGAGAGATGCATGTGCTTGTGATAGTGGTGGAGATTATGAGTGTTTTTGCACTGCTGTAACAGCCTATGCACAAGCCTGTAATGAGGCTGGGGCCTGTGTTTCCTGGAGATCACCTAAAATATGCCGTGAGTCAATTATAACTATCGCATTGTCATCAGATGTGAATGACTAAAAACTGTACATCAGAAAAGCCCAAAACAATTTTAAGGTTTGTCTTTTCATTGCAGCATTGTTCTGTGATTACTACAACCCCCCTGGGGAATGTGAGTGGCATTACAAACCTTGTGGAGCTCCTTGTATGCAGACCTGCAGAAACCCCGCTGGAAACTGCTCTAATCAGATACCAGGGCTTGAAGGTACACACTCATAATTACAACCAGTTATTATTCAGAAAACAGATATAAATGTATTTGGTAGACATCATTAAATAAACCTGTCACATCATATTTATTTAGTAGTAAATAACAATTAGTGTGCAATTACTACTGTAGACACATAGCAATTTTGAGAAGATTTTGCTTCAGATTTAAACCCCATTCAAAGTGATTCAAACAGATTTTTGTAAAGTATTCGTGCATTACTCAAATATCACCCTGATTCAGAATCATAAAAAAAGTTCCCCTAAAACTGATTTATAGAACAATGTCTTCAAAACATTTGTCACAACATTTGATTCACCGAAATTTTAATTGATCTGAATGCTGAAGTCATTCTTATATTGAATTTTACATTGCCTCATCAGGATGGATATTTTGTTTATTTTTAATCTGATATATATATATATATATTTCCTTTATTAAATTTATTTTTATATTTTCCCTTTTTTAGGCTGTTATCCTAAATGCCCTCCTGAGCAGCCTGTTTTTGATGAGGATAACATGAAGTGTGTGACACAGGAAGATTGTGGCTGTTATGTTGACATGTTACATTATGAAAATGGTCAGCAGGTGCCGACCACAGAGAACTGTCAGTCATGGTATGTGTATATTTTCTACTTACATTCACGTTTCATATAGATCACAAGCAGTTTTTAAACTGTCCCATTTGTGCTTTTTTCATGCAGTTATTGTACGTCAAATGGTGTTATCTGTGACTTTGATGTAAATGGTAAGATTTTCAGCTTTTCAGTCACAGTTTAGTTTGAAGATTAGTTTTTTTTTTTTGTCAAAAGCAGAATTTGCATTCATTGTATACTTTTTCTTCATTTACAGCCTGTACATGTCAATACAACAATGTAGAGTACAACTTTGGAGATATAATTTATCACACAACGGATGGACTGGGAGGATGTATCACAGGGAAATGTTCAGTCAATGGAACTATTGAGAGGACTTTGATACCATGCGAAACCACTACTGTCCCAACAGTCACATCCCCCCTGACCACAACACAGGAATTAACACCAAAACCAACAACAGTTTTTGTCTTCACCACCCCAGGTATATTGACATTTCTGTAGTAGACAGTCTTTCCTTATATATTGCTCATATTTATAGGCTCCATGCATTGGAAATCAAAGCTTATGCATTAGTACTGGGAAGACTTGTAGTAGTGAACATTGATTATTTTCATTCAATTAAAAATGATCAAAACATCTCCAGAAAATGGAACTGAAGCATATTTTGATATTATTCAAGCATTGAACATTAAATAAATGTATTTGCTGTTATTTTTAAAATAATGAAATATTTTTTCTTATTCATAAAACGTTTCTTATTTAATGCTTATTTTACATTTATTTTAAATTGAATAATTTTACTTCATGATTACAGAATACACTTCAGTGGAAACAACTCAAGAGGTTTTATCTACATCCAACAAGCCAGAACAGTTGACAAGTGGACCAACAACTGAAATTATTTTAACTGCTTCAACAGCAGAAATGAAATATTCAACTGGACAAATGGTGTCTGTACCTCCAACATCAACAATGTCTTTATCCACGACAGCAGAAAAAACAACAGAACCTAAAAGCTCCATAGAGACACAAAGTACAACATCAAAGACCTCAATTGCGCCCATTACGAAAACACTTCCAACGGTCACTGGTAAAGTGTGGACAACAACTGGAGAACAAACTACTGAGCATGAATTGACCACATCATCTGAAATATCAACACTCACAAGCACATCCCTCCCACTGATCCAGACCTCGCTTCCAGTCATTACGTCCACTCAACCAAGCACGCTAACAAAGACAACAGCTGTGCCAATCACACCACTTGTGTCCACAACAGTAAGTGTTGAATCATCCACTGAATACGAGGTTAGCACTCAGGCTCTTTCTTCAACAACTAAACCAGTCAGAGTTGGAACAACTCTTTCAAACACCACACCAGCCATCCTATCCACTACTGTCATTGTGGAGGGAAGCACCACTGTCCAACCACCCAAAGAAACATCAACTCCAAGCAGTGTCTCCACAATCTCAAAATCATCCACAGCTACTGTAACAACTGGAGAAGTAACAACAACTGAGACTGTCACTGAGAATGAATCGACCCCATCTCAGACACCTCTGTCTACCACCAGGCCGCCAAAGGTGGTAACATCTGGTCTAACGAGCCTACCAACCACTACAGCGACGACCACAGTGGAAGACTTAACAGCTACATCATCTGAAACCTCGGCATCTGCGAGCACATCTCTCCCACTGATCCAGACCTCGCTGCCAGTCGTTACATCCACTCAACCAAGCACGCTAACAAAGACAACTGCTGTGCCAGTCACAACACTTGTGTCCACAACAGTGAGTGTTGAATCATCCACTGAATACGAGGTTAGCACTCAGGCTCTTTCTTCAACAACTAAACCAGTCAGAATTGAAACAACTCTTTCAACCACCACACCAGCCACCCCATCCACTACTGTCGTTGTGGAGGGAAGCACCACTGTCCAACCACCCACAGAAACATCAACTCCAAGCAGTGTCTCCACAACCTCAAAATCATCCACAGCAACTCAAACAACTGGAGAAGTAACAACAACTGAGACTGTCACTGAGAATGAATCGACCCCATCTCAGACACCTCTGTCTACCACCAGGCCGCCAAAGGTGGTAACATCTGGTCTAACGAGCCTACCAACCACTACAGCGACGACCACAGTGGAAGACTTAACAGCTACATCATCTGAAACCTCGGCATCTGCGAGCACATCTCTCCCACTGATCCAGACCTCGCTGCCAGTCGTTACATCCACTCAACCAAGCACGCTAACAAAGACAACTGCTGTGCCAGTCACAACACTTGTGTCCACAACAGTGAGTGTTGAATCATCCACTGAATACGAGGTTAGCACTCAGGCTCTTTCTTCAACAACTAAACCAGTCAGAATTGAAACAACTCTTTCAACCACCACACCAGCCACCCCATCCACTACTGTCGTTGTGGAGGGAAGCACCACTGTCCAACCACCCACAGAAACATCAACTCCAAGCAGTGTCTCCACAACCTCAAAATCATCCACAGCAACTCAAACAACTGGAGAAGTAACAACAACTGAGACTGTCACTGAGAATGAATCGACCCCATCTCAGACACCTCTGTCTACCACCAGGCCGCCAAAGGTGGTAACATCTGGTCTAACGAGCCTACCAACCACTACAGCGACGACCACAGTGGAAGACTTAACAGCTACATCATCTGAAACCTCGGCATCTGCGAGCACATCTCTCCCACTGATCCAGACCTCGCTGCCAGTCGTTACATCCACTCAACCAAGCACGCTAACAAAGACAACTGCTGTGCCAGTCACAACACTTGTGTCCACAACAGTGAGTGTTGAATCATCCACTGAATACGAGGTTAGCACTCAGGCTCTTTCTTCAACAACTAAACCAGTCAGAATTGAAACAACTCTTTCAACCACCACACCAGCCACCCCATCCACTACTGTCGTTGTGGAGGGAAGCACCACTGTCCAACCACCCACAGAAACATCAACTCCAAGCAGTGTCTCCACAACCTCAAAATCATCCACAGCAACTCAAACAACTGGAGAAGTAACAACAACTGAGACTGTCACTGAGAATGAATCGACCCCATCTCAGACACCTCTGTCTACCACCAGGCCGCCAAAGGTGGTAACATCTGGTCTAACGAGCCTACCAACCACTACAGCGACGACCACAGTGGAAGACTTAACAGCTACATCATCTGAAACCTCGGCATCTGCGAGCACATCTCTCCCACTGATCCAGACCTCGCTGCCAGTCGTTACATCCACTCAACCAAGCACGCTAACAAAGACAACTGCTGTGCCAGTCACAACACTTGTGTCCACAACAGTGAGTGTTGAATCATCCACTGAATACGAGGTTAGCACTCAGGCTCTTTCTTCAACAACTAAACCAGTCAGAATTGAAACAACTCTTTCAACCACCACACCAGCCACCCCATCCACTACTGTCGTTGTGGAGGGAAGCACCACTGTCCAACCACCCACAGAAACATCAACTCCAAGCAGTGTCTCCACAACCTCAAAATCATCCACAGCAACTCAAACAACTGGAGAAGTAACAACAACTGAGACTGTCACTGAGAATGAATCGACCCCATCTCAGACACCTCTGTCTACCACCAGGCCGCCAAAGGTGGTAACATCTGGTCTAACGAGCCTACCAACCACTACAGCGACGACCACAGTGGAAGACTTAACAGCTACATCATCTGAAACCTCGGCATCTGCGAGCACATCTCTCCCACTGATCCAGACCTCGCTGCCAGTCGTTACATCCACTCAACCAAGCACGCTAACAAAGACAACTGCTGTGCCAGTCACAACACTTGTGTCCACAACAGTGAGTGTTGAATCATCCACTGAATACGAGGTTAGCACTCAGGCTCTTTCTTCAACAACTAAACCAGTCAGAATTGAAACAACTCTTTCAACCACCACACCAGCCGCCCCATCCACTACTGTCGTTGTGGAGGGAAGCACCACTGTCCAACCACCCACAGAAACATCAACTCCAAGCAGTGTCTCCACAACCTCAAAATCATCCACAGCAACTCAAACAACTGGAGAAGTAACAACAACTGAGACTGTCACTGAGAATGAATCGACCCCATCTCAGACACCTCTGTCTACCACCAGGCCGCCAAAGGTGGTAACATCTGGTCTAACGAGCCTACCAACCACTACAGCGACGACCACAGTGGAAGACTTAACAGCTACATCATCTGAAACCTCGGCATCTGCGAGCACATCTCTCCCACTGATCCAGACCTCGCTGCCAGTCGTTACATCCACTCAACCAAGCACGCTAACAAAGACAACTGCTGTGCCAGTCACAACACTTGTGTCCACAACAGTGAGTGTTGAATCATCCACTGAATACGAGGTTAGCACTCAGGCTCTTTCTTCAACAACTAAACCAGTCAGAATTGAAACAACTCTTTCAACCACCACACCAGCCACCCCATCCACTACTGTCGTTGTGGAGGGAAGCACCACTGTCCAACCACCCACAGAAACATCAACTCCAAGCAGTGTCTCCACAACCTCAAAATCATCCACAGCAACTCAAACAACTGGAGAAGTAACAACAACTGAGACTGTCACTGAGAATGAATCGACCCCATCTCAGACACCTCTGTCTACCACCAGGCCGCCAAAGGTGGTAACATCTGGTCTAACGAGCCTACCAACCACTACAGCGACGACCACAGTGGAAGACTTAACAGCTACATCATCTGAAACCTCGGCATCTGCGAGCACATCTCTCCCACTGATCCAGACCTCGCTGCCAGTCGTTACATCCACTCAACCAAGCACGCTAACAAAGACAACTGCTGTGCCAGTCACAACACTTGTGTCCACAACAGTGAGTGTTGAATCATCCACTGAATACGAGGTTAGCACTCAGGCTCTTTCTTCAACAACTAAACCAGTCAGAATTGAAACAACTCTTTCAACCACCACACCAGCCGCCCCATCCACTACTGTCGTTGTGGAGGGAAGCACCACTGTCCAACCACCCACAGAAACATCAACTCCAAGCAGTGTCTCCACAACCTCAAAATCATCCACAGCAACTCAAACAACTGGAGAAGTAACAACAACTGAGACTGTCACTGAGAATGAATCGACCCCATCTCAGACACCTCTGTCTACCACCAGGCCGCCAAAGGTGGTAACATCTGGTCTAACGAGCCTACCAACCACTACAGCGACGACCACAGTGGAAGACTTAACAGCTACATCATCTGAAACCTCGGCATCTGCGAGCACATCTCTCCCACTGATCCAGACCTCGCTGCCAGTCGTTACATCCACTCAACCAAGCACGCTAACAAAGACAACTGCTGTGCCAGTCACAACACTTGTGTCCACAACAGTGAGTGTTGAATCATCCACTGAATACGAGGTTAGCACTCAGGCTCTTTCTTCAACAACTAAACCAGTCAGAATTGAAACAACTCTTTCAACCACCACACCAGCCGCCCCATCCACTACTGTCGTTGTGGAGGGAAGCACCACTGTCCAACCACCCACAGAAACATCAACTCCAAGCAGTGTCTCCACAACCTCAAAATCATCCACAGCAACTCAAACAACTGGAGAAGTAACAACAACTGAGACTGTCACTGAGAATGAATCGACCCCATCTCAGACACCTCTGTCTACCACCAGGCCGCCAAAGGTGGTAACATCTGGTCTAACGAGCCTACCAACCACTACAGCGACGACCACAGTGGAAGACTTAACAGCTACATCATCTGAAACCTCGGCATCTGCGAGCACATCTCTCCCACTGATCCAGACCTCGCTGCCAGTCGTTACATCCACTCAACCAAGCACGCTAACAAAGACAACTGCTGTGCCAGTCACAACACTTGTGTCCACAACAGTGAGTGTTGAATCATCCACTGAATACGAGGTTAGCACTCAGGCTCTTTCTTCAACAACTAAACCAGTCAGAATTGAAACAACTCTTTCAACCACCACACCAGCCGCCCCATCCACTACTGTCGTTGTGGAGGGAAGCACCACTGTCCAACCACCCACAGAAACATCAACTCCAAGCAGTGTCTCCACAACCTCAAAATCATCCACAGCAACTCAAACAACTGGAGAAGTAACAACAACTGAGACTGTCACTGAGAATGAATCGACCCCATCTCAGACACCTCTGTCTACCACCAGGCCGCCAAAGGTGGTAACATCTGGTCTAACGAGCCTACCAACCACTACAGCGACGACCACAGTGGAAGACTTAACAGCTACATCATCTGAAACCTCGGCATCTGCGAGCACATCTCTCCCACTGATCCAGACCTCGCTGCCAGTCGTTACATCCACTCAACCAAGCACGCTAACAAAGACAACTGCTGTGCCAGTCACAACACTTGTGTCCACAACAGTGAGTGTTGAATCATCCACTGAATACGAGGTTAGCACTCAGGCTCTTTCTTCAACAACTAAACCAGTCAGAATTGAAACAACTCTTTCAACCACCACACCAGCCGCCCCATCCACTACTGTCGTTGTGGAGGGAAGCACCACTGTCCAACCACCCACAGAAACATCAACTCCAAGCAGTGTCTCCACAACCTCAAAATCATCCACAGCAACTCAAACAACTGGAGAAGTAACAACAACTGAGACTGTCACTGAGAATGAATCGACCCCATCTCAGACACCTCTGTCTACCACCAGGCCGCCAAAGGTGGTAACATCTGGTCTAACGAGCCTACCAACCACTACAGCGACGACCACAGTGGAAGACTTAACAGCTACATCATCTGAAACCTCGGCATCTGCGAGCACATCTCTCCCACTGATCCAGACCTCGCTGCCAGTCGTTACATCCACTCAACCAAGCACGCTAACAAAGACAACTGCTGTGCCAGTCACAACACTTGTGTCCACAACAGTGAGTGTTGAATCATCCACTGAATACGAGGTTAGCACTCAGGCTCTTTCTTCAACAACTAAACCAGTCAGAATTGAAACAACTCTTTCAACCACCACACCAGCCGCCCCATCCACTACTGTCGTTGTGGAGGGAAGCACCACTGTCCAACCACCCACAGAAACATCAACTCCAAGCAGTGTCTCCACAACCTCAAAATCATCCACAGCAACTCAAACAACTGGAGAAGTAACAACAACTGAGACTGTCACTGAGAATGAATCGACCCCATCTCAGACACCTCTGTCTACCACCAGGCCGCCAAAGGTGGTAACATCTGGTCTAACGAGCCTACCAACCACTACAGCGACGACCACAGTGGAAGACTTAACAGCTACATCATCTGAAACCTCGGCATCTGCGAGCACATCTCTCCCACTGATCCAGACCTCGCTGCCAGTCGTTACATCCACTCAACCAAGCACGCTAACAAAGACAACTGCTGTGCCAGTCACAACACTTGTGTCCACAACAGTGAGTGTTGAATCATCCACTGAATACGAGGTTAGCACTCAGGCTCTTTCTTCAACAACTAAACCAGTCAGAATTGAAACAACTCTTTCAACCACCACACCAGCCGCCCCATCCACTACTGTCGTTGTGGAGGGAAGCACCACTGTCCAACCACCCACAGAAACATCAACTCCAAGCAGTGTCTCCACAACCTCAAAATCATCCACAGCAACTCAAACAACTGGAGAAGTAACAACAACTGAGACTGTCACTGAGAATGAATCGACCCCATCTCAGACACCTCTGTCTACCACCAGGCCGCCAAAGGTGGTAACATCTGGTCTAACGAGCCTACCAACCACTACAGCGACGACCACAGTGGAAGACTTAACAGCTACATCATCTGAAACCTCGGCATCTGCGAGCACATCTCTCCCACTGATCCAGACCTCGCTGCCAGTCGTTACATCCACTCAACCAAGCACGCTAACAAAGACAACTGCTGTGCCAGTCACAACACTTGTGTCCACAACAGTGAGTGTTGAATCATCCACTGAATACGAGGTTAGCACTCAGGCTCTTTCTTCAACAACTAAACCAGTCAGAATTGAAACAACTCTTTCAACCACCACACCAGCCGCCCCATCCACTACTGTCGTTGTGGAGGGAAGCACCACTGTCCAACCACCCACAGAAACATCAACTCCAAGCAGTGTCTCCACAACCTCAAAATCATCCACAGCAACTCAAACAACTGGAGAAGTAACAACAACTGAGACTGTCACTGAGAATGAATCGACCCCATCTCAGACACCTCTGTCTACCACCAGGCCGCCAAAGGTGGTAACATCTGGTCTAACGAGCCTACCAACCACTACAGCGACGACCACAGTGGAAGACTTAACAGCTACATCATCTGAAACCTCGGCATCTGCGAGCACATCTCTCCCACTGATCCAGACCTCGCTGCCAGTCGTTACATCCACTCAACCAAGCACGCTAACAAAGACAACTGCTGTGCCAGTCACAACACTTGTGTCCACAACAGTGAGTGTTGAATCATCCACTGAATACGAGGTTAGCACTCAGGCTCTTTCTTCAACAACTAAACCAGTCAGAATTGAAACAACTCTTTCAACCACCACACCAGCCGCCCCATCCACTACTGTCGTTGTGGAGGGAAGCACCACTGTCCAACCACCCACAGAAACATCAACTCCAAGCAGTGTCTCCACAACCTCAAAATCATCCACAGCAACTCAAACAACTGGAGAAGTAACAACAACTGAGACTGTCACTGAGAATGAATCGACCCCATCTCAGACACCTCTGTCTACCACCAGGCCGCCAAAGGTGGTAACATCTGGTCTAACGAGCCTACCAACCACTACAGCGACGACCACAGTGGAAGACTTAACAGCTACATCATCTGAAACCTCGGCATCTGCGAGCACATCTCTCCCACTGATCCAGACCTCGCTGCCAGTCGTTACATCCACTCAACCAAGCACGCTAACAAAGACAACTGCTGTGCCAGTCACAACACTTGTGTCCACAACAGTGAGTGTTGAATCATCCACTGAATACGAGGTTAGCACTCAGGCTCTTTCTTCAACAACTAAACCAGTCAGAATTGAAACAACTCTTTCAACCACCACACCAGCCGCCCCATCCACTACTGTCGTTGTGGAGGGAAGCACCACTGTCCAACCACCCACAGAAACATCAACTCCAAGCAGTGTCTCCACAACCTCAAAATCATCCACAGCAACTCAAACAACTGGAGAAGTAACAACAACTGAGACTGTCACTGAGAATGAATCGACCCCATCTCAGACACCTCTGTCTACCACCAGGCCGCCAAAGGTGGTAACATCTGGTCTAACGAGCCTACCAACCACTACAGCGACGACCACAGTGGAAGACTTAACAGCTACATCATCTGAAACCTCGGCATCTGCGAGCACATCTCTCCCACTGATCCAGACCTCGCTGCCAGTCGTTACATCCACTCAACCAAGCACGCTAACAAAGACAACTGCTGTGCCAGTCACAACACTTGTGTCCACAACAGTGAGTGTTGAATCATCCACTGAATACGAGGTTAGCACTCAGGCTCTTTCTTCAACAACTAAACCAGTCAGAATTGAAACAACTCTTTCAACCACCACACCAGCCGCCCCATCCACTACTGTCGTTGTGGAGGGAAGCACCACTGTCCAACCACCCACAGAAACATCAACTCCAAGCAGTGTCTCCACAACCTCAAAATCATCCACAGCAACTCAAACAACTGGAGAAGTAACAACAACTGAGACTGTCACTGAGAATGAATCGACCCCATCTCAGACACCTCTGTCTACCACCAGGCCGCCAAAGGTGGTAACATCTGGTCTAACGAGCCTACCAACCACTACAGCGACGACCACAGTGGAAGACTTAACAGCTACATCATCTGAAACCTCGGCATCTGCGAGCACATCTCTCCCACTGATCCAGACCTCGCTGCCAGTCGTTACATCCACTCAACCAAGCACGCTAACAAAGACAACTGCTGTGCCAGTCACAACACTTGTGTCCACAACAGTGAGTGTTGAATCATCCACTGAATACGAGGTTAGCACTCAGGCTCTTTCTTCAACAACTAAACCAGTCAGAATTGAAACAACTCTTTCAACCACCACACCAGCCACCCCATCCACTACTGTCGTTGTGGAGGGAAGCACCACTGTCCAACCACCCACAGAAACATCAACTCCAAGCAGTGTCTCCACAACCTCAAAATCATCCACAGCAACTCAAACAACTGGAGAAGTAACAACAACTGAGACTGTCACTGAGAATGAATCGACCCCATCTCAGACACCTCTGTCTACCACCAGGCCGCCAAAGGTGGTAACATCTGGTCTAACGAGCCTACCAACCACTACAGCGACGACCACAGTGGAAGACTTAACAGCTACATCATCTGAAACCTCGGCATCTGCGAGCACATCTCTCCCACTGATCCAGACCTCGCTGCCAGTCGTTACATCCACTCAACCAAGCACGCTAACAAAGACAACTGCTGTGCCAGTCACAACACTTGTGTCCACAACAGTGAGTGTTGAATCATCCACTGAATACGAGGTTAGCACTCAGGCTCTTTCTTCAACAACTAAACCAGTCAGAATTGAAACAACTCTTTCAACCACCACACCAGCCGCCCCATCCACTACTGTCGTTGTGGAGGGAAGCACCACTGTCCAACCACCCACAGAAACATCAACTCCAAGCAGTGTCTCCACAACCTCAAAATCATCCACAGCAACTCAAACAACTGGAGAAGTAACAACAACTGAGACTGTCACTGAGAATGAATCGACCCCATCTCAGACACCTCTGTCTACCACCAGGCCGCCAAAGGTGGTAACATCTGGTCTAACGAGCCTACCAACCACTACAGCGACGACCACAGTGGAAGACTTAACAGCTACATCATCTGAAACCTCGGCATCTGCGAGCACATCTCTCCCACTGATCCAGACCTCGCTGCCAGTCGTTACATCCACTCAACCAAGCACGCTAACAAAGACAACTGCTGTGCCAGTCACAACACTTGTGTCCACAACAGTGAGTGTTGAATCATCCACTGAATATGAGGTTAGCACTCAGGCTCTTTCTTCAACAACTAAACCAGTCAGAATTGAAACAACTCTTTCAACCACCACACCAGCCGCCCCATCCACTACTGTCGTTGTGGAGGGAAGCACCACTGTCCAACCACCCACAGAAACATCAACTCCAAGCAGTGTCTCCACAACCTCAAAATCATCCACAGCAACTCAAACAACTGGAGAAGTAACAACAACTGAGACTGTCACTGAGAATGAATCGACCCCATCTCAGACACCTCTGTCTACCACCAGGCCGCCAAAGGTGGTAACATCTGGTCTAACGAGCCTACCAACCACTACAGCGACGACCACAGTGGAAGACTTAACAGCTACATCATCTGAAACCTCGGCATCTGCGAGCACATCTCTCCCACTGATCCAGACCTCGCTGCCAGTCATTACATCCACTCAACCAAGCACGCTAACAAAGACAACTGCTGTGCCAGTCACAACACTTGTGTCCACAACAGTGAGTGTTGAATCATCCACTGAATACGAGGTTAGCACTCAGGCTCTTTCTTCAACAACTAAACCAGTCAGAATTGAAACAACTCTTTCAACCACCACACCAGCCGCCCCATCCACTACTGTCGTTGTGGAGGGAAGCACCACTGTCCAACCACCCACAGAAACATCAACTCCAAGCAGTGTCTCCACAACCTCAAAATCATCCACAGCAACTCAAACAACTGGAGAAGTAACAACAACTGAGACTGTCACTGAGAATGAATCGACCCCATCTCAGACACCTCTGTCTACCACCAGGCCGCCAAAGGTGGTAACATCTGGTCTAACGAGCCTACCAACCACTACAGCGACGACCACAGTGGAAGACTTAACAGCTACATCATCTGAAACCTCGGCATCTGCGAGCACATCTCTCCCACTGATCCAGACCTCGCTGCCAGTCGTTACATCCACTCAACCAAGCACGCTAACAAAGACAACTGCTGTGCCAGTCACAACACTTGTGTCCACAACAGTGAGTGTTGAATCATCCACTGAATACGAGGTTAGCACTCAGGCTCTTTCTTCAACAACTAAACCAGTCAGAATTGAAACAACTCTTTCAACCACCACACCAGCCACCCCATCCACTACTGTCGTTGTGGAGGGAAGCACCACTGTCCAACCACCCACAGAAACATCAACTCCAAGCAGTGTCTCCACAACCTCAAAATCATCCACAGCAACTCAAACAACTGGAGAAGTAACAACAACTGAGACTGTCACTGAGAATGAATCGACCCCATCTCAGACACCTCTGTCTACCACCAGGCCGCCAAAGGTGGTAACATCTGGTCTAACGAGCCTACCAACCACTACAGCGACAACCACTTTAGAAGAGTTAACTTCATTTGAAACAACCAAAACTATAAATAAATCAACCATTTCACCAGTTACCACAACAAATGTTTTCTACTCATCCACATCTGGAGAGACCTCAATTGCTCCCATTACAAAAACACTACCATCTTTTACCCAGACCCTTCCTGTGTCAGAACCCTCTTTGTTCTCAACCACTGCTTTTGTTTGTTGTTTTGTGAATGGAACACATTTTCAGTCAGGTACCACTTTAAACCATATACTATATATATATATATATATATATATATATATATATATATATATATTATATATTAAAACTCATATTCATAACATTTGAAAGGCATTCTTAATTGTTTTGTCTTGTTCTTTTACAGGGGATATCATTTATAATGTTACCGATGGCTTTGGTTGGTGTTTCACTGCATACTGTAATGCAGATTGTAATATCATGAAGATTTCAACACCTTGCGGAACTCCTCCATCACCATCCATTTCTCCTGATACAACACAACCAGTCACATTAATATCCACAACTAATACAGACACAGAAGTGACAACTACAACCTCTGGGCCTAAGTGTGATGCTCTTGATCCACCAAGACAGGTACATCCTACTTTAAATAATATTTTTTTATAGGTTGTGAAACCCACAACATCAGTAGGGTTATGGGCCTCCATTTCTTTGGTAAAAGAAGAAAATCAAAAATAAATGTGCATGTTTGCATTTGTCCGAAAGTTTTAGTACTTGTGGATATGTTATTAAGAAATTTTATTGATGGATGTTAACCAAGTTGGGGAATAATGAACTTTAAATCAAGCAAGGCCACAGAATTAACAACTGGCAGTCACACTACTATATCAGCTTCCCATCTATGAAAATAGGTTGTACCTGACAAATTTTATTGGTTTTGCAGCCCAATGAAACTTGGCAGAGTGGATGTCAAATGTGTCAGTGTGAGAGTGAAACACTGACAGTCCTTTGCCAGCCTGTTACTTGTCCTGTTTCCCCACCTGATGCTTGTGATAAGCCTGGACAAGTGCTTGTCAACTTAACAAGGGACTGCTGTGAGATCTATGAATGCAGTAAGTGATATGAACACAAGAAAGTTTGGGGACGAACGGCATTTAAAAGCCAATGGTTCCATTAGTGCAAATAACAATTAATTTAAGTACTAGTCATTGTATATATTTACGTTTAAACAATGTTTTTTAGCGGATTAGCAATGACCAAAACAATTAGATCCTAAAGAAAGTATGGGCCTGAATTTGACCCCTTTACCTGTAAAAGTTTGACAGCACATGTGTGGTCTAAAATATGAATGTAGAAATGGGTGTACATTTACGATGAAATGCTTAACTAAAATCTTTTATAATATTCTACAGATTGCGATGTGAGTCTGTGCCCTATTCCCACACTACAATGTCCACTGGGCTTTATGCCATCTTTCAGTGTAACTCCAGAAAGCTGCTGTCCAGAGTTTATTTGTGGTAAGTATAAGAACATATTGGTCTACACCATTTAAGAACCATGTGACGCACAGGTGTGCACTCATTAATTTCTTATTCTTTACAGTACCCATGGAAGTTTGTGTCCAGAATACCACAGTGTATCAGGTAAAATGGGATTTTAGTGTATAAATAAATACCTTATAAGATATGTTAACAAGCTCACTTATTCCTTCTCACTATTTTCCACTCTAGCCTGGCTCACCTATACCAAATGATGATCCTTGCACACTTTGTCACTGTGGTGAGAATGTAGATCCTGAAACAAATCTTCTTTCTCCAGAGTGTGTGATAGCTGACTGCTTCATTAACTGTCCAGAGGTATGTCTGTCTATTTATGCCTGGAATGAAGACTAGCTCAGTTGGAGCTGAGGAAAGACAGCTTTAATAGAACACAATACCCAATTAGGGATGCATTTCTCCTCCTTCTCTATAGGATCACGAGTACCAAAGTATTCCTGGTCAGTGCTGTGGAGAGTGTGTTAGCACTGATTGTGTGGTTATGCATGACAACATCACAGTTACTATTCCGGTAAGTTTTTACATTCCTTGTAGCATTTTATAACATTTCATAATCAAATTAGTGACTGTTCATTTCTGCATTAAGTAATATTTTAATACATCTATAATCTATTTATTTATCCGTTAACAGGTTAACCAGATATGGCAATCAACTAATGACAAATGTGTTAAATACGAGTGTGTACGAATTGACGGTAGCTCATCAGCAGTTGAAATTAAGACTGCTTGTCCTGCCTTTAATGCTGAAGATTGCATTCCTGTAAGTGGCTTTCATGGGACAATATTTTGGATGAACTATTGGTATTTATACGTGAAACTTAATGGTCAATGCTTTTTGTTTTTCTACAGGGAACAGAGACAACAGATGCAGATGGCTGCTGTAGAACTTGTGAGTCTCTTCGGAAATAACATATGTTAATGAGAATTTAATCTTAAACCTCTTTAAAGTTAAATTCTTTAAACTTTGAAAGTTAATTCCACTTACATATTCATCCGAAGCCCATATTTTAACAAAATATCCTTTTGGAAGCAAAATAACGTTTCAAGAGAGAAGAAAATAGTGCTTTTTCAGGACACACAAGCTGTAGAATGTTGTATGAAACTTAATGGTTTCTCATTTCTGTTAGGTACACTAGAAAGCAAATGTAACGTCCAGAAAAACAGCACCTTCTTGGTCAGCAATGGCTGTATAAGCAGCACACCGGTGGAAATAACGTCTTGTGCAGGCTTGTGTGATACCTCATCAATGTGAGTAGTAACATTTCTAAATATATATACTTTTTGTGCCATGCTACTGCTCCATATGAAAGCTTGTTTCTGCCATGGAATAAAAACATATAAAAAGGCAATTGCAACTTTTTTTCTCAGAATGGTGTTTATATCTGACATTTTTAAGTTTATACATTGCAATTCTGAGAAAAATATAATGAATAAACTCATAATTCTTACTATTTATTTCCTACTTTTTTTGTGAGACAAATTTGAAATTATAAATATAGTCTGCATTATAAGATAAAGTCACAATTATCTTTTTTTAAAGAAATTTTAATCCATGGCAGTAACTAGAATACTATAGAGACAAAATGATACTGTCTGTGCTGGTAATTAATAACAGAACCGTCTCTTCATTGTATGTTAAAACAGATACTCCGTAGAAGCGAACTCTCTTGTGCATTCATGCTCATGTTGTCAAGAAATGGCAACCACCAAAAAGGAAGTGACTCTGACTTGCCCAGATGGAACAAACATCAGCCACTCATACATTCACATTGATTCTTGTGGCTGCAAGGCCAGCGATTGCCCTGGTCAATCTACTTCCTTAAAGAGACGCCGGAGAAGATTGTAAACCTGATTTTCTGTTTTTTAACAACGTTTAGTAGAGCCATTTCAAATGTATCTCATGGCATGAATCTGTAAATTTGCAAACTTTTAACTGTGTGTGATAATTTTCTCCATGATGTCATGAGAATGAGAGCTCTTTTGTTTCTTGCCTAGTAACTCTTAATAAACTAATGCAAAGTGAAGTTGTCTTGCAAGTTTCATTTTTGTGGAAAATTACAATGGTCTCAAAACAATGTAATAATGTATTGATTTTGCAAAATTATAAATGTGGGCAAACCAATGACCATTGCTTCTTGAATTAGAAGTTCAACCCAAAATATTAAGTTAGAGAGGTATGGCAAGTATAGCCTTTTAATTTACATTTTGCAGACACTTTTATAATGCAATATAAGAACAGCAAATTGTCAGTTTAAGGAAACAAGCTAGTGTAGAGGAGACATGCAAAGAAAAAGAATAGGAATCTTTTGTGTTCACAAATAATTCTAATATACTTTGCGTTACATTTAGCATAACAGATGATCTCAGTGATCTGTTCTGGAAAATGGTCATAAAGTGGTTTGTGCACATACTAATCAAAATGAAAAGACCCATTAAAATGACATACTCTGATATCTCTTTAATAATCTTCAAAATAAATTATATTCATGTACATTTATGTAATTAAATTCATAAAGATAAAAGCATAATAATATCGAACATCTTTAAGACATGGGATCACTACAATACAGATATGGTATATCGCCCTCAATGGACATATGACAAGATACTCCTTTGCAAAATTATCCTACATTCTCAATAACATTCCGGAAACATTCACTCCAAATGCTGATTTTGCAACGAAAAAAAGTTGTTAGATTTACTTGCTACCATTAAGGGTTGATAGACTTCAGTGTGCATTTTTACAAGGTATTTTTGGTTTAAGTTTTACATTGTTGGTACAGTTGAATATTTAAGCTCTGAGTCGCAGTTCTCGAGTTAAAGCTCCTCTGCCATCTGTAGCAAGGAGTTAATGGCAGCATCCTTGTTACCCTGTTGGGCCTCCAAAACAGTGCGAATCACCTCCTTGTCCAGGTTGGGAAACATATCCTGAAGGGCTTTAAGGTCTTCTTCAGTGCAAGGGGTGCTCTGTGGTGCAACGGGAGGCACGGCTGGCATTCCCATGGGAACCACGCCTTGGTTGTACATACCAGGGACACCTAGGAACAAATGTGTAGTGAGTACATGGAGCTCATACTTAAGGAGGACAGAACATCACAATTTTATTCAGTGGTCCAAAATGAAAAAAATATGCAACTTGGTGAAGATGTTGATATTTAGAGGACCAAATGAAAGATGAAATTCCAAAAGCTTGAAATGTAAATCAATGAGACTTTTATAACAATACAGCAGATTACTTGCATAAAACAATTACCGTATTTTCCTGCATATAACCCGCGGGTTATACCAGATTTTACAAACTCCGCAAGGGCGGGGGGTGCGGGCAATATACGGGTGCGTGTTATATCACATTTTTTGCATGTAATAATATTTCAATTTCAATATTTCAATAAGGATGTAAGTTTTTTTGCGGTATTTTCTTTCTGTTTTTCTTTCTTGCGAGGGTTGTTGTCTCTGGTGCTTGCACTATCACTCTGACAGCTGGCGCTGATAGGCTGTCTGACCTGTCAATCATGCAAGACGACGTGATTGGCTGTACTCGTCTCATCCGATGATCAACACCTGTAGAATCGCTTCTTAAGGGACGTGCTGCTGCACAGCGGGAGAGACTGCTTTTTCTTTTTGTTCTGACTTGTATTTGTTTTCTTATTGTTTGAATTTCGCACACAAGCACTGTGTACCGAGCCTGAACAGTTATGGATAATTGACGTCATGTGAGCAACATTCGAAATTCGAAATGTGAACTTACACAAAAAAGTACATAAATCTATGGGTGCGGTTTATACCAACGATTTTTAACACAAACCCCCAAAACCCGCAGGCTATATGAGGGTGCGGATTATCTGCGTCTGCGGATACATTTCAGCTGTCACTCCATCTGCCAACTATAATCTTAGTAAAAGGACATTTAAATGTTTAGTTTTACGTCAAAGCTCGGTAGTTCCAAAACATACAATGCAATGCAATAAAATGATGATTGAGAGATGAAAACAAAAGTTCCCGAAAAGCCTGATGGATCTTATTTGATAAGTTTTCAGTCCATTAAGTGTTTCATTTCAAATATTTCTAACAATAAAAAAAAGATATTCTTACGCTTTATAAAAATCAGTAAAGATTTCACGGCAAAAACAAAAATGTGAACCACAGCTTGAAGGTGGATTTTTATTTAAAAACATTTGGACCGAATTAAGGGGGGACGAAGTGTTATAGTTATATATGGAAACTATATATAACTATATGGAATGTAGAAAAGGCGATGTTTAAATCTTCTTTTCAGTTTCAACATACCATGATATGCAGATTAATATGCAATGGATTATCAAAATAAATTTCAGGAATTCATGTGTAGAATTGATTTAACATTTATTTTTCATAGTTGTTACATTACTGCATGAATAATATTGATCAAATTCTTGAATGAATGACTCAACCAATAAATGTTTCAAGTCACTTGTTGCCATCTAGTGGCCTAACAATTTCATCAATACAATCATTAATTGAAGGACCAAGTTACCTTTCCAAAGGTGATTTCACCATCATAGATATCAGTGTTTGTATCTGAACTATAAAGTTTTATACCAGTACTTCATTTGAATAATTGTAACAGAAATGAAAAAAAAAAAAAAAACTGTGAAGCAGTTTCATACTTGTATAAGCTCTTGTACTTGTCAAAGCTCTAATAAACACAGCCAAATCATTGCCATTAAGAATAAGATCACGTAGGGGTTGAAATTGAGATTTTGATCTTTTAACAATTAATCATACAGCTCTATCATCTAGGCCTTGAATTTAAGCTCAATCAGTCAAATTACATTACATTCAATTACAGTTTTAAGATGAAAACGGCCTGATAATAAAGCAGTGGCTGACGCTAGATGATTACGATGATATATTGTTCCACAAACCTGCTATGGGCACATATCCAACGCCTTGCTGATAAACTGTAGGCATCAGAACCACTGGTTGCGGCTGCATCTGCATCATCATTCCCGCAGGTATTGACTTTGACAAAGAAGAAATAGATTCAGCAAACACTGACAAGCTCATTCTCTGAGGGAGCAACTGTTCTTATGATTTTTCTCCATTTATAGTGCATATGTGAATTTTAGAGCATGTATTGACCAGGAAAAGTGTACAGGTAACAAGTAATTGGAGCAAAAATCACAAATCACATTGGTTTAGAAATTTATATCAACATTAAGCAACAGCTTTTATCTTTTGTTTGCATAAGACCTAGTCAAGACATGCCATAATTCTCAGTTCATGCACAGAAGTATTTATTTGGACTTACTGCAAAAGACATGACAAGATTAATCATGCCCTCTTTGTCATCACCCTGTCTTCCACTCAAACTGAACCACTCATCCACCACGGTGCCCTCGCGCAAGGTCTCCGGGATAGTCACGTGTGTCCATGCGATGCGATCATCCATGGAAAACGCCCTCTGTCCACCAACACACAACAACCATCAGGTTACGGTCACAAAAAATGACCATCACATTTATGTTTAAAGGATTTAAGATTTCATGATTTGAAAAGTTGTGTTTGTTCATCAGTTGATATTTTCCTTCCAGGAAGAAAAAGTCTATTTTATATTAAACCATAAAATGACTTTTTTTTTTTTACATAGTTCAAATACAGGATGACAAAAAACGGTAAAATAATAAACCACACATTTCAGCTTTTAAGATTTTTTTTTATATTTATATTGATTTAAAAATGATCATCATATACTTTTTAAATGAATTTAAACATGACTTAATATCTCCTGACACCCCTCACACTTTCAATTTAATTAATTAATTAATTTAGAGAGAATAGAGCGTGCATCTGTGGGGAATGATGAGAGATTAAAATGAGGTTGCTGGCTCCCGTTTTTTTCGTGTAATTTACGTGCGCGCAAAAATCAGTTTTTTTGCTCGTTTCTATTTGGCATGGATTTGCTGCCATAGTCGACTTCCATGCGCATCTCCCGTGAGTCGTCCGTATTGTATTTGCGTTATTTACGTAATCTACGTTATTCCTCCCTACTCCTCCTTGGCACATGCTACCATGAGCCGCTATTGTATCATCTGTCTCGAAAGTAAAAACTCATAATTAATACAACTTTAATTTCTCTCAAATGAAAAATTTCTCTTAAATGACAACTATCATGATTTAAAATTGTGATTGTAATTCAGTAAAACAATTGTGATTATCAGTTTAACCATTCCTGTCCAGCATGACTAAATGTATTTTCAATGACTACAACAACAATAAAATCACACTGACTTTTATGCCCAGTTTCACAGACAAGGCTTAAACCTAGTCCCAGATTAAAAGCAACTTTGTCTCAAGATGCACAGCAGTAAAGAAAATTCTAGGGCACTTTTTTAAAAGCTACTTAAATGAAGGCCTAATCCTGGCTTAAGATAAGCCCTGCCTGTGAAACCAGGCCTTAGTCACCTAAAACTTGACTAAGAAAAAAAAACCAAATAGGTTAAGACTAAAGAAATATAATAAAAGCAAAGTAATTTTAAATTAAAAATAATTGCACCATTCCAAACTACAGTAATACCTTGAGATATGAGCGTCCCGACATACGAGCATTCCGAGATACGAGCAAGCCTTCGAGCAAACTTTTGCTTTGAGATACGAGTAACAATTTGAGATATGAGCACGCTTACGGACACTATGTGGTTGAGCACTGGGAGCAGTCCATGCCGCCTCACTCGTTCAGTTCACGTGTTCATAAAATAAAAGTGTTCACACAAGCAAAAACAGCAGTCGAGAGAATAGAGCGTGCATCCGTGGGGAATGTTCACGTGCTTGCGTATTGCATTCAGATGAGATGTCATGCGCACGCGAGGGATTAAAATGAGGTTGCTGGCTCCCGTTTTTTTCGTGTAATTTACGAACGCGCAAACATCAGGTTTTTTTGCTCGTTTCTATTTGGCATGGATTTGCTGCCATAGTCAACTTCCATGCGCATCTCCCGTGAGTCTTCCGTATTGTATTTGCGTTATTTACGTAATCTACGTTATCCCTCCCTACTCCACCTTGGCACATGCCACGCTATTGTATCATCTGTCTCGAAAGTAACAACTCATAATTAAAACAACTTTATATTTTGTGTCACAGGAATCCTTATATACTATAATTTCTTTTGTGTGTGTATGTCTCCATAGTAATTAAAAACATGTTTTTTCCATTGTTATTAGCACTATAAGGGAGTTTTTTAGAGAGTAGGAACGGACTCATGTTTTCTGTTATTTCTTATGGGAAAAAATGATTTGAGATATGACCACCTCCTTGAACTTGATTTCTCAAGGTATTACTGCACTTAAAAGGTAAACCCACTCTGCTGATTTGTGGTAATATGGAAAATCCACAGGAGAGGAAACTGCTGCTCATTGCTATCCAACTAACAGGACATTTGTATTGTAATAATGTAAAAGTCTACATTATTTTATCTCCTTTTCTGTTACAGAAATAAAGACAGATTTGAGTTATTTTTTAAACTACATTTTAGATTAATCTATTATTGTCAACAACTGTAATGTTGCTTTGGTCAGATTTTGTTTAATAATCAGCAAACATTTTTTATCATAGTTTATAATATTAATTTTTTTTAACAAAAACTAAGTATTAAGCACTTTATAAATATAATTTTTTATAACACTAATTAAAATTTTATTTCAAGGAAGTAATCCATCCATAAAAAATAGATGAGAGCTTTCGATTATTTATAGCTCAGACGAGAAAGAGACAAAAATGAAGTAGACAGAACGAGGTAAAATGACGGCATGCTCAACCAAAATCAAAGGTTTTTATATGTAACACAAGGTTATTTTAATCTAACCTCATCAAAGATTTCCAGATAGAAGGAGTCCACCCCAGGTGGGACAGTGCACTGGATGACCTTGTTCCAGCGAGGGTTCTTTGCTCCATTGTGGGCAGTAGGTGTCTCATAGACAGCATACCCAAGTCGAATCCTGCAGTAAGGGTCCATGCGTGTCATACCATAGTTCTTTGCAAGCTTTGCCTGTGAAAAAAAAGAAAGAATTTGATACAAGATAATATCTTACAGGCTTTTGCATTACCTTTCAAATATCCTGTATTATTTTTGGACACCTAAAGTCACAGATGCACAAACACAAAAACAGTTGTAACAATCCCTTTATCTAGAAATTCAGCATTAACAAAAGCACCTGGCTGAAATGCATTGCTCATATAAGCGCCTAATCAGTGTTTCAACCACAGAAAATGTGAGCGATGTAAATAACTTGTTATTATTACTATAATTTTATTATTATTATTATTATTATTATTATTATACCTTTAAACATGTTAGTCACTTTTATGAGAAAGACCTGCAGCATAAAACACAAAAATACAGGTGGTAAAACAAACATTTTCTACATTAAAAAATCTTTTTACAAGAATGATTCTATATTAGATATACAATTATATATTAATTATTGACACTAGCCAAAGTTGTATACCTTAATCCTAAAGGTTCAGCCATATTTGTTGTTCTACAACGCACTTTTGCAGGAAAAATTCAGTAGTTTCAATAGGCATCCATGCAATCAGGAATTGATCATGGACAAAATAATTTTTTCTCAAGTCATAAGTGTATATGACTTTCTTCTTTCAGCCAATCACATTTGGAGTTATATTAACCAATATAATGGAAGTGAGTGGTACCTTGCTTTTGAGGGCCAAAAAAGCAAATCCATCCATCATAAAGGTAATCCATACAGTTCCAGGGGAATAATAATGGCCTTCTAAATAGTAGCAATGCATTTTTGTAAGAAATACATCCGTATTTGTAACTTTATAAACTATAATCACTTGCTTCCGGTAATGGCCGTATGGGAGTCGAGTTCCATCCAAAGAGTGACCTCTGACCTCTGTATGTTGTAGGATTAGCTTAAGTTTAGGTGAGTAGGTGGTTCAATCAAATAGGGCTAGGCAAAAAAGCTCCCCTGGAGCCAAATGGATCACCTTTATGATGGATGGACTTTTTTATTCACTCCTATTGTAAAGCTTGGAAGAGTCAAGGTGTTTTTTCATATAACTCTGATCGTGTTTGGCTGAATTGAAGAAAGTCATATAAACTTAGGATGGCTTAAGGGTGAGTAAATTATGGAATAATTTTCATTTTCGAATGAACTAACCATTTAACTCAGATGCGGATTCATTCAGCACAAGAAATGATCAGTCAACAGATCAGAAACACAAATTAGAGACGCTACCTTGAGATCAGCTCAGGCCACACTGGGATCTCTTAGAAATATATTGACCCTACCTCAGAAGCATTAAACAATGCTTAAGTCACAAATGGGGAACTTGACTATTAATTAGTCTATACATTTCCTATTAACTTCAAAATAAAAAAAATACCATGCTGTTTTCTGATATGTAGTAATGTAAAAATGTAAGGTACCAAACTTTGAGAAAATTAAAATTCTCTTCTGAAAAACTTGTCTAATATTAAAATAAAATGTAAAACAGTACCTGTACTACAGTGATGCTGAGGCGACCAGCTGTTCCTAAAGATCCTCCGTACTGCAGCTGCCGGGCTGCCTGAGCGTCTAACTGTACCTGCTGTTGCAGGTGAGTCGGGGTGATCCTCAGAAAATCCTGAGGCAACTCACCAATGTAGACCTAAACACAGAATATGAACATAATATTTAGAAAAATACAAATTAAAAGTAATGAGTGAATACCGCTTGCCCAAGTACCTCTAACACAGCCATGTTTGAATTGTTAATAAAGACAAAGCATTTCTATAGCTATTATAAAAATAAATCAAGAAATAGAGCTTGATTCAAACGCCTACTTTTCTAGATCCAATCAGGTGCCAGTGTGGGGGGAGGGGGCAAGTTGAAACTTCTGGTTCACAAGGACTTCAACATAAGTAAAAATTGGTCTTTTAATAAGTCCCCAAATAGTTCAATCCAGTTTTAGTTGGTAGTAATCGTTATCAATAGGTTATGTCTTATTATAATTTTCCGCACCTGTATAAAGTGACCCTGATAGCACATGTTCATCTCAGAGATGTCTATCTGATGTGTGTGTTTACATCTGGAAGATATATTCTTTAGAGTATTTGCTCATCTGTGACACATCTCAAGGACGTTTCATGTCAGACATTAAATATAAACAAAAATCTTAAAGGCATTTTCTAAATCTGTTTTAGAATGCATGTAAAACTGACATCTTAAAGACGTTTCTCAGATGTTTGTACAGAGCAGATTATTTCCAGATGAAGCGCTCTTTAACAGATATTGCAGATGTGTGTACAAGCTGGTTAGTGGCCACTAGTTATTTGTTTTTTATGACCCAACAAGATCAGAATTGAGGAAAAAATATTTTTTAATATGAAGAAAAAACATACACTAAACTTGGTTTAAGTGTTTATATGACAATATTTAAATAAAGAGTGAAGATGTCAACTTTCCTGGGCTGGACATCATTTTTGATATATTCACATTTTTATTAAACCACATCCAAAATTAATACAACTCGATAACAAGCGTTTCTCTCACAACAACAAAAAAATAAATAAAAATTGTGCCAGGGTAAAATCACAAAACAATAAATCTTGTGTGTGTGTTTTTTTTTTTTTTTGCATTTTATATTTTTAGTTGATTTTCTCACATAAATGACTCAAAGTAAAATAAACTACTAATTATACTAATACCAATACTAGTGCAGTGCAATCAATTTTATCATGTATAAAAATAAGATGTTATCATGCAATTCCATTTATATTAAAAGAACGTTCTTAGAGACATCTGTCCAAAACCTTCTTCAGTAATAAACACATGGGAAAAAAGAGACGTACAACAGTTCTTTCACAACTACACAAATTTCATAAGAATGTTCAATACCTAAATTAAATAATTAGCAAAACGGATTA
Organism: Rhodeus uyekii; assembly: GCA_037043235.1. Taxonomy (NCBI): domain Eukaryota; kingdom Metazoa; phylum Chordata; class Actinopteri; order Cypriniformes; family Acheilognathidae; genus Rhodeus; species Rhodeus uyekii. Next base: position 5,352,864 of record JAWRVZ010000030.1, on the reverse strand, counting down.
ACATGATTAAAGGATATCTCTCTTTATCACGTATACAGTATTTGTTATTGTAGACTCTTTTCCAAAAAAGAAGACCAAAACATTGCTGAACATGGTACAATTTTCTTTTTAAATGCACTCCTATTATATATTTTACTATATTGATATCATATCACCAAACCTTTCATGTTGTTTTTTTTTGGATGGTATTAATGTTTTTTCTTCTTTTTTTTTATTTTATTGCAGAACCTTTACATATATACACAATACATAATCAGAGAATAGAATATATGGTTGTATCTCTCATATAGAACAATCATAATGACAAAAATGGTGAACAAAAATGATTTGTGTACATTAAATTTGCAATAATATAGAAAAAGAAAAGCACAATAATAGGGTTAAGTCATATTTTTTATTACTTTGTCATTTTTTGGTACAAATTTTTTTTACTATTATTTTTACAAATAATTTTAAGGGATGAAATGACAGTTAGGTTCAGCAAGAAACATAGTAAAGCATAAAGGAGAATTAAGCCACTTTTGTTTGTGAATGAAAATGTTTCCATACAAAATAAGGAAATTAACAACATATTCAAGGGACAGCAGTTTTTGGATTTCGAAATAAAAGATGACCTCTTTGAGGATGAAGGTGTGGGTAACATTTATAAGACTAAAGACATAAGAACTTAATTCGGTCCAAAAATGTATTGGTTATAATATATTACCCAAACCTAAACTAGTATTCATGTTGAGAATGAGCGCCCGTCCCCAGTTAACAATTTTTAGATCTCAGAACGATCGTTTCTGGTTTCCAGAACAAACATTTTAACATTCCCTGTAGGTTAGCCAGTAAAGTTCTCTTTACGTAAATAGAATGTTACCTTTATGTAAGGGAAACGCTCCCAAAACGTTCTGAGAACTTTCTCTTAACCTCTGATCCTGACATGCCTGTACACAAATAATCAGTCTACAAACCACATCTTCTAAATTATTTATTGTTCAAAAACATAAGAATGAATACAAAATTATTACTAAAAAATAACCTGCAGAGAACGTTACCAGAACGTTCTTATTTTGTAACCCTAAAAAATAACCAAACGGGAATGTTCTGTGTTCCTGGGTCATTACGTCATGCGTCAACTTCCCTTAACAAACTGCTTGTTAAATCACGAGTCCGATGAAACCAATGACATCGTGCACAAAATACTACAGCTAGAAAACCAGTTTCGAACACAAGTCTGGCATGAAATTTGATAACGTACAGTAATCACATCTTGTCATAAATGATAACGAACTCGACGTTTCTGCAACACAAAACATGGTTAACATTTGTTTACGTGTGTCATTTACGTTACTTTGAGCGTCGATCATTGTGATGTTCTTCGTGTAACATCTACACGTTTATTTTTTACGTTGGTAATTCTGTACTGTGCAACTTTCAATCTTTGTTTTCATTGGGAAATGGTTTATTATTACGCGTAAACAAGCTAGCATGTTGCTATTAGACTGTATTTTAAACTTAATAAACTCTTACCTGCCCCCTTTGAGTGCTAATTGTTGTTGCCATTCCGAGGTAAGATAGACAACGCTTGTCTTACTTTCCAAATAAGCAAAATATTAAAAACAATTACGTCAGACTGCACTGATATCTAACCGTATGCATAAACGGAGCTCACGAGCGGAAAAGAACGACTTCCTTTTTGAAGCCCCGCCCCCATTCCAAATTTTAAAATAAAAGTATTTTAGCGACTATTTATCCCGACTCGATTCAAAATTAGTACGGCTGCAGAGAAAACTTCAGATTGAAAACTCACACAATTACCATGACAATAATTAAATAAATAAAATTATACAAATCACACATACACAAACACACACTAACATTCATCAAACAAGTTTTATCTGTACCTTTCCAGAGACAGAAATTAATCTGTTCTGGTGTTCCTATTCCATCTAAGATGTTCCAGGCAAATAAATATACCAGTTAACAAAATGCTAGATTTTTTTTTTAAATATTACTAGCAAGCCTACTAAATGTGGTGTTGCACATACATGCTCTAAGTTTAGTCAATCTGAACACTAAATTAATGTTGAATTATCTATTGAGGGAACCTACAATGTTGGTTTTCAGCTATATTTTCTAAATGTGTTTAGGCTACTATTGTTCATAACATATAAGCCATTGGAATTAAATCATAGTCACATTGATGTAGAACGTTGCCTTGGGGTTTTGGCCCCATGATGGTATATATCATAGACAAATAGAGAAATATTTTGAACTATGATAACTTCTGAAATGCTCTAAAAAAGCTATTAAAAGTATACTATTATCATTGATTTGGTTAGTAAAAGAACACAAACAAATTTCTGAATATATTATCAAGTAAGGAGAGAATACAGTCATCACAATACGTAATAACAAAAAGCAGCATGTGAAATTAGAATGGCATGTGCCTCAAAACACAAGTGCATTTTAATCTTATAAATGTCAGTCGTTTGATTTCTGATGGCAGTATGTGAATTCTGTAGGGCTTCAGAAACTGTAAAACGTAAATTTTATTATAACTTATAAACGGGGGGGGGGGGGGTGATCTCTTAGTTTTATGATGTCTGTGTACATTTACATTTATGCATTTGGCAGACGCTTTTATCATTGCATGCAAGGAACACATTGAATCAGGTCTTGCTTTCCCTGGGGATCGAATCCATGGTGTTGTAAACACCAATGCTCTACTGGTTTAGCTACAGGAAATCATAAGTCATCATCTACAAGTTTTGTTGTATTGCCATGATAACAATCAAACACCTGTGGTACTACGTAGATTGTCTTAAAGGAAAGGAGGAGCTCAAAATGAAGCATACTTCCTGATATTGATGTGGAATGCAAATGGTTAGAAGCAAATGTCTAACGTCCTGTAAGGTAAGACTCAAATAACAAATTCGAACCAATTCTTACGTTTTTAAATGTCACAAACATAAAATTACTTTAATTGTTAGTGTTTAGGAAAGAAGGCACATATATGGTTAAGCATCTGAAAATGGTACCTTGTTTTTTCTTTGCATTTATTTAGTCATGCATGCATGCAGCTATAAGCAGTATTATAACGAATATGAATTGTGAGTGTCGATATTGTAGTTTTATGATTTGTTGTGAAGGTATACTGTCGCTTTAAGAAACGCAGAACAGGGAAGTTGATCGTCGTCTTCTCTCATGTCCAGCTCACATTGGGACGGCACGACGCGAAATATTGCAGTTATCATGAATTAACTCATTGATTTACACTCTCCCTCTTATTCCTGAAACATGAACAGGTCCCAACTTAAACGATCCAGAATATTAAGAATGGCCTTCTCAGACTCCAGTCGACCGGGGGACAAAGAAGAGCCCTTTATTCTGAAAGCGACAAAGATTGCTATGGTCGTGTCTCTCTACTGGTTCGTTTCGATTTCCATGGTGTTCCTCAACAACTTCTTACTGGACAACAAGGACCTCGACGCGCCTGTCTTCATCACATTTTTCCAGTGCGTTGTCTGCGTTCTACTATGTTTGTTAATGAACGTTCTCACAAACATATTTCCCGGATACGTGGATTTCCCCTCTTTAAAGTTTGATTTGAGAGTGTCCAGAGAGATGTTGCCGTTGACGATCGTGTTCATCAGCATGATCACGTTCAACAACCTGTGCCTAAAATATGTAGGAGTTGCTTTCTATACGGTTAGCCGCTCGCTTGCCACCGTATTCAATGTTATTTTATCCTATGTGGTTCTGAAACAAACAACGTCCATGTACGCGGTGATGTGTTGTGGAGTCATTCTAGGTGAGTATCAGTCTCTCTCTCTCGTGTGTTTTTTGTGTGTGTAAATATATATACAAAATTTCTCATAAGAAATTGACATACTAATGGAAGCACGTTTCTTTCTCAAAAGTAAATAAAATTATAGTATATAAATGCGGGTTTTATAACTATTCCAATTAATGAATTGTGAGGCAAGTAAAGATGTAACTATAGTTTAAATAATCGTTTTGATTCAAGAGAATATTATTCCGCACTCCAGCGTATTTTAAAGAGCACGAGCGTCTGAAGTGGCAGAATGTTTTTTTTTTGTGCATTGGTGTGGACGTTAATATAGTTATCTTTAAAGGATGATAATTACACATTTTTAATAAACGTCCGAATATTCAGAAAGTATGATACAGTAATACTTCAGTTTATGAGTTTAATTTGTTCCAAGAGTGAGCTGGTAACCCAAAATTCTCGTACACCAAAACAATATTCCCCATAAGAATGTACTAAAAATCAATCGATTTGTTCCACACGACCTTAAATGCCCATTTTAAATATTTTTTTCGATCGCAATTAATGCAACAACACGAGGTAAAACCGCTGTAAATCACTTATAAAAGTACCGTAGTGCACTGTGGTGAATGATGCAACCAAACCGAGCAATGCTGAGAAAATTAAGGAGTTATGGGGTGATAAAGGGGTTAGAACCGCGTGACTGTTTTATGAGAGGCTGTCGATAGGATATTTCCAGTAAAGATGCTAAGCGTTAGGACTTTTCCACACAAAAAATGCGCGTGGGCGAGGGAATATTTGTCTCGCACACCGATTTGCTCGTATACCTACTGTAGTTCATACCACAGGTATAACCGCTGTGTCATTCATCAGTAACTGTTCCAATGAATGATATAAACTGTGATAGCCAATCAGATTCCACCACTTTAATGAGCTTGAGCATTTAATGACATGAAAAATATATTTTAGTTGTTTAATTTGCTGTTTAATCACTTAAAAAATCTGAATGTTATTCTTCACTGCTCTAAAAATCAAAAGTTGTTCTTTTGTAAACCAGGAAAGTGACGCTCAACGGGACTGTGAAGATTCCATTCATCAACTCGATGGTTTCAGCCGACACTGATTATTTATTTATTTTTTTGTCTTTGCCTTCAGGTGGATTCTGGCTTGGTGTGGACCAAGAATCTGTGGCAGGTTCCCTTTCTTGGACCGGCGTCATTTTCGGTGTAATTGCCAGCATTTGTGTATCTCTCAATGCCATCTTCACAAAGAAAGTGTTACCAGTAGTGGATGGAAATATTTGGAAGCTCTCCTACTACAACAACCTCAATGCTTGTGTACTTTTTATTCCCATTATTATCATTTTAGGGGAACTTAAAAGCTTGTTTGAGTTTAGCAGACTGACAGATTTACATTTTTGGGGCATGATGATTGTAGGTGGAATCTTCGGCTTTGCAATTGGATACGTAACGGGACTTCAGATCAAATTCACCAGTCCATTGACGCACAATGTGTCTGGCACAGCCAAAGCCTGTGCACAGACTGTGTTGGCAGTCATCTACTGGTCGTCACATAAGAGTGCTCTCTGGTGGACGAGCAATGCGATGGTGCTGGCTGGATCCGGTGCCTACACCTGGGTCAAAGGACTGGAGATGAAGAAAGTGCAAGTGCCTGTGGAAGCACAAATCACAAACACTGAGAAAACTAAAGAAGACTTGGGGGTGTGAAAAATACTTTAGGAATTTCTTTGTTTTGGAGTCTGTCTGTATAGCACATCTATGTATATTTTATGGACATTTGAATATGTGACATTTAATTTGTAGAGTGAAGGATTATCATTAAAACCTGTTTAACAATACATCAAACTTATTTAACAACACCATATTTCCAGTAACATACTGCTTGCTGTACCTGACAAATTAAATTAACACAAATCTAACAAAATCCAAAAATATTATTTTCTGTGAGGGAAAAAACTAATGGTGTGGATTAATTCAATCCTGCGTCACAAGTAAGATTGTAGATTGACTGTTCAGAATATTTCATCCTCTTCTTTCTGGTTGAATTTATAATTTGGTGTTTTAAAGCCATAAGCTGCATAATCCTATGGCATTTTCTAATGAAAATTAATAGACTTTTTTTAGTGGGAGTGATGAACAGCATCATGTTAACCTGTTCCTAGATGGTTGACATGTTTGGAGCGGTTGAATGTGACATTTACATATACACTGTTAGACTTTGCTGTAATTTTAGTTACCGCAAAAAGGCCCAGTAAAAATATTATTTACGGTTAACTACTGTAATATGCACTACATTATTGGTATGTTTTATGAAGTTTACATTAACTTACTGCGGATGGGAATTTGCAGTAATTTACTGTTTACGCCAAAGCAGTAGTGCTACTGTAAATGAAGAAGGCAGATTTCTTAAAGTGCATCTCTGCAGTCAGCATGGAGCATTCAGATTTAGTAAACCGGTTAAGCATGCTTGACATATGAGAACCAATGAGGTTCTTTCTCGTGCGTAAAACAAGTACAATTGAACTCTTTGTATGTTCACTGATTAATATTTAATTGCCAGATTAAATCTTTTCATTTCATAGAAATGATTTCTCTTCAGAAGATCTGGATCAAAACATTCCATTCACATAGATTTGTTTTATAATCTCTTTACGAAAGTTTTGAACAGTCAAAGACTTTCAATATATCTCGGATTTCATTTATATTAATATTTGTTCCAAACATGATAGAAAGTCTTATGGGTTTGGAATGACATGAAAGAATTTTCTTTTTTGGAAGCCTTTAAACTTGTTGCACAGACTTGTTAGTTTAAGGAGGTTGCAAAGGTGAGTAACATGATTGTCTTGCAGGTTAAGAGACAAAGCGAGAGAACAAGATTAACCTGTTCTCTGGGATGATGTTCACTGGATGAGGTTCACCTATGACATTGTTATGTTGTCATGTTACAGGACACTGAAAATCAAATTACAGCAAATGTCTGGATTGGATTTCTATAACAGATGCTGTTAAATGAGACCATTTTGACACAAATATGGAATATTTATCATTTATTTGTTGAATTATATATATATATATATATATATATATATATATATATATATATACAATGTGTGTGTATATATATATATATATATATATTGTCTGACACAGCACCAGACTCTTACACTTCTCACACTCCTTCACAGTCAGCAGAATACTGATCATCTGCGCCTGTCATCACTCAGCCTCTCTTATATCACCAGCTCTCACACTTCAATCATTGTTTGGTCTCATTTCTACAACCAAGACTTCCCGCTGAGATTCTCTGTGTCAGATCCTGCCGTGCTACTCCTTCTGTGTTTACCAAGGTCTCTGACATTCTATGATTGTCTGCCATAATCCAGATAAGCCTTCCACAGACTGCCACTCTCACGCTACCAGTTTGCACTGCTTTGTGCCGTGCAATATAATAAAGTCATCTGTTTACTAATGCCTGTGTCCTGCTTGTCCATCATGACTATATATATATGAACCCGGTTATGTCGACGGCCTCGGGGGTTGCAAAAAAGCATTGAGATAACCAAAAGCCAATATGGCGATTTGTTTGATGAAGTGATTGGCATGCTATAAAAATGTACATACACTGTATACGTTTGCTAACAACAAAAAGCATATGTGCACCAACTAACAGCAGAGATTGTAACGGCTACTTTATGTTTATGTTGGGAATATAACCTTAAGACAGTTTATGCTGGTTTGGCGTGAGCGCGCACAGGGAGGAGAGTGTTTTTGAGTGAGGAGAGAGATGGCCGCTCTACCGCTGACTGTTATACAGAATCATCTACTGTTTCTATTTACCTTCTTTTATTTGTCGAAGTGTTTTCTTTTTCCTGGTTTGTACTTATGCTCTTTACATGTTTGTTGCATGTTTGTTTACATGTTACATGTTACAATTCACAGCGTAAACACCGTCAAAACACACATAAACACATTCGCAGTAGTTTCGCTCTGACACAGTTCTGAAAGTATTGTACATGCGATTGCTATGGTTTCTTTACAAAGTCTAAAATGCTTTGTTGCTTTTTGCCTTTAACGGTCTGCTTGAAAACAAATACTTCTAAGTTTCTATCAGTAATGACGTCTTTGTCGATGTCAGTGTAATCTGGCAATTCCTGGACAGTGAAGGCGAACTCCTGTGCCTAGATAACCCTAAATTAGTAAATTCTACAAACACTAAATTAGCCATTGTTTAAAACTATTAGGTCATCACAAGTTTGAGAACATTTACACTAATCACCAAATAATAATAATAATACGTTACATTTATATAGTGCTTTTCCAGAGCTCAAAACTCTTTACATAGTAGGGGGGAATCTCCTCAACCACCACCGATGTGCATCATACATTATCTTATTTTAGTTTAAACAAACAATGCAAGATCCATATGTCAAATTATGCTTAGAGGTGATCAGTACTAAAGTCATATATTCATATCCTAACCAAATCGATATACAATTAATATTGATTCATTGTGTACTGCAGGGGTATCCAGACCTGTTTATAGAAGGACATTTTCCAGTTGCCCCTAATTAAACACACCAGAACCAGCTAATCAGGATATTCAGGATCACTAGAAACTTCCACGTAGATATGTTGGAGCTAAAGTAGCATGAAACAAACTGCTAGGATCCTTCAAATGTAGATATTCTTAATGAGGATACACAGCCTCACTAGGATACACCCTATGTGTGTGTCGATGTCCTGAAATTAAGGCAGAGCATTTAGAAAACTGACTGGAACAACATGGTTTACAAGTCCAGCTAATCAGAGTATTCAGACAGACTACGGTGTAATGGTAAATAAAGCTAGATGAAATTTAATATTTCTTGTTCTTTAAAGTCACCATGAAGTCAAAATGTAGAGTTTATTTTAATTTGTTTCCCAGTTTGTTTGAATCTTTTGCTGCATTCACATCATTTCGTAATTACCATAAATATATAAGGCTCTGTACACTTTCGAATTTCTCTCGCTTCCAGTCGAACACATCTTAAATCTGCAGTGCTCAGGTGGTGCATCGGCCACAAGGTACAAGTTGTAGCTTTTACATGTTGTAATTACAAGTTCTTTAAGCATGTAAAGGGTTTTTGCCGTTCAGAATCAATGCTATAATTGCAACATGGCATGAACGCACCACAAAATAACTCCCCCTCTCTCTCTGTGGAACAAAAAGGGCGTTTCCAACTTTTTAACCATCCAATCAAAAAGCTCTATGTGGTCATGTTTTCTCATCACTACTGTCCTGCAGAATTCAGCTCCAACCGCAAATAACACACTTGATTAATCAAGATCTTCCAGGTAGTGTTGAGGCAAGCTGGAGCTCCTCTGTGCAGGACAGTGGACCTCCAGGACAGAGTTTGGACACCCCTAGCATTGACATATAAAACATTTTACTCACGGCATGTATGCAACATTGGATCAGTGTATCTTACCTTAGAGTATTTTTACAGCATGAGCTTTATACCATATGTATCACCTCACATTTAACATGCTTTGTAGGGGAATTTATAGTTAAGGACCCTAGGACCAGATATGTTGAAGGAAGCTTTCCTGTAGCTCGAACAGTAGAGCATGGTGCTTGCAACGCCAAGGTCATGGGTTTGATTCCCAGGAAAAGCAAGAACTGATTGTAATGTCAATGTGTATCTTGAATGCAATGTAATTCGCTGTGGATAAAACATTATCACAGCAATTACACTCTAACAAATGCTACTACTTACGTCGTTAGTGACAGTGCACAAAACTGCATTTTTAGGCACTAGGTTGTCAAGAAAAACAAGTCATTCCATCTCTTGATCACCACACCCATACTGATCTGTAAAAGAGAACATTAACGCACACACAGATACACAGGACACACAGCTTCTTCAAGGTTGAAGTTGGTCGAGGTCTTAGAAACTTTCCCCAAAACATACTGATAACATGTTCTTTCTCTTAGTGAAAAGTACATCAAATATTCATCTTTATTCTCTAGTGTTTGAATATAGAAAAGTAAATGCTTTAACTAATATTTGGACATAGGCGACAGATGGAAGTGTACATAAATTTGAAGAAGTCATTCAAAAACTTAAATTATAAATCAATAACTTGATTATAAATAAATTATAAACTGAATTCCGGAATCGGTCCCTTCAGCTAACAAAGAAAATGTGTTAACCTGAAATGACAACGGCTTCAACCAATTTCAGTTAGTTGACAAGGTACATCTGTCATTTTTGTTTAGTTTATTTTAATCTTTGTTTTAATTAACAAAATTGTTTAATTGTTTCAATTTGAGTAAACAATGATGATCCTGAAACATAAAGTTCATTGGTAGTTCATTAAAGCTCAGAACAAGTTTTATATGTGTGATGGTCAAATTGATTTTACCAAGTGCTCATGTAAAACACCCTCACTCACACATCATTTTTTCCAAGTCTTTTAAATTTTCAGAAATAAAAAAATCAGGAATAGTTAAGCAAAATCTGGAATGGAAAGATGAATAAATTGATCCAATGTTTGAAATCGATCTAGCGGTTCGTTGTTGCGATTTCCCATTTTTCAGTTTCTGGTTTATCCGCGTTTCTATTTTTTTTAAACTAACTTACAGACTTGTTTACCCTTGTCTTGTTCTACTGGTTTTGTCTTTCTTGTTATGGATGATTCCAGTTTTGCTCTTTGCTCTCAATCCTTTTCCTATTCTAATGAGGCTCTGAGGAGTTAAGTATTGACCACAGCGTCATCTGGTGGTTCATGAATATTACCACAGAGAGAGGGAGATTGATCATTTCAATACACATTTAAAATTTTAACTGAAGACATATTGCATGCACACATTTTGTTTATGTACCGTGTACATTTCAAAATATGTTATTTATGTTAGCAAGCCTGTCTATTTGTCTGAATATGCAGATGCATTGTTATTTAAGAAATTTTTTGATTCATGATTGTTCTTAGGTTGGATTATATAAAATTTGCATATATCTGAGATGGGTCGAGGGCCAACTTTTATATACATGCAGAGGCTCTTTAATTGCTTCGTTTAAGGCATCTTTTTCATAAAACTATCGTATTGCAAAATCATTCTATTCTTTATGCCAGAATGAACATAAAGTTCTTCAGTCACAAAAGAAATATCCAAAGAGCTACAGGCCTCACTTGCCTTAGTTCAGGTGTTCATGTCTCCACCATCAGAAAGAGACTGGAAAAAAATATCCAGCATGGAAAATTTCCAAGATGAAAACCAATGCTGAGCAAAAAGAACATTAAGGCTTGGCTAATTTTTGCCAGAAAAACTTGATCCCCAGGAATTTTGGGAAGGTGTGTGTCCCATTATATCTGGCGTAAAAGTACCGCATTTCAGAAAAAGAACATCTTACCAACAGTAAAATATGGTGGTGGTAGTATGATGGTCTCAAGCTGTTTTGCTGCTTCAGGACCAGAAAGACTTGCTGTGATGAATGGAACCATGAATTCTGATGTCTATCAAAAAATCCTGAAGGAGAATGTTCGGCCACCTGTTTTTGACCTCAAACCTCAAACCCACGATCTGTTTTGCTCATGAATCTGCATCAGCGCCCGCTCTTCGGCAGTTTGCACCAGCTCCAGCTACACAACAGCCTGCACCAGTATCCTCCGCTCCCTGGCCTGTGCTAGCACCCGCTGCTCTCCAGCCAGCACCAGCGCCCGCTGCCTGCCAGCCTGCCAGCCTGCACCAACGCATAATCCACCTCAACCGGCTCCCACACCAGTGACTATTCTGCCCCTTCCTTCTTTGCGCGAACCCCCAGGGTACCCACCTGGGCTGCACACATCACAGTCGAAAGACTACAACCAGCCTCTGAACTCTCTCCCATACCCAAGCACTCTGAACTCTCTCCCAAAGTAGAGCCCTCTGATCAAACCATGTTCATCACAGCAACTCATAATTTAAGTATGGGAACCATTGGCTAGTGCATAGAGGTCTGTGAATCGCCAAGGATATTCTTCTCCAGACCTTTACTGACCCACCGCCAATCCGATCATACTGGATGATGTTGCACAGCATCTCAAAACTCTTTTATGTCTGTCTCATGTGCTCAGTGTGAACCTGCTCTCATCCGTGAAGAGAACAGGGTGCCAGTGGTGAACTTGAATTCTGATGTTCTCTGGCAAATGCCAGTCGAGCTGCACGGTGCTGAGCTGTAAGCACAGGTCCCACTAGAGATCATTGGGCCCTCATACTACCTCATGAAGTCTGTTTCTGACAGTTTGGTCAGAAACATGCACCTTTAGCCTGCTGTAGGTCATTTTGTAGTGATTCTCTTGTTCCTTCCTTGCTCAATGGAGCAGATATTGTCCTTCTACTGGATTGTTGCCCTTCTACGCCCCTGTCTCGTGTAATGGCCTGTCTCCCAGAATCCCCTATGTGCTCTTGAAACTGTGCAGGGAGACACTTTAAACATCCTTGCGATGGCACGTATGAATGTGCCATCCTGTAGGAGCAGGACTGTCTGTGCAACTTGATTGGGTTGCAGGCACTGCTTCATGCTACAGACAGTGACAAGGACTCTAACCAGACACACACCTAAAGACAAATCAATCAGGAGTAATAAAATGAGAACTGCCTAGGGCCATCACCTGCAAAAATATTTCCCTTTTTGGGAGTTTTCTTGCTGTTGCCTTTATAGTGTGTCTTTTGTCACTTTCATTTGCACTAGAGCAGGTGTGGTGGCAAAACCTTTTATCAATTCTGAATAAGAGAAAAATATGGCATTTGTTTTTGCAAAGTTTTATTTTCTCCTGAGGAAACTTTAGCAGTCATACAAACATCCAAAGTTGACCTGCAGTGTGACAAAGAAGGGGAGGGCCGTTCAAGCATTTATATCTGTCTAACCCTCAAGGCTAAAGGAAACTACAATAGTTGTAATTTTCCTCTCCTTATCAGGAACCTATTGCCCTTTCTATACCTTGAATGTATTTTTTCCCTCCGGTCATGGTCATTCTGTTTTTATGGTCTTTGTCCAAAAAATTCATATCACACAATAATCAAGAATATGAATATGAAACATATGAATAATAAAAACAATAAAACATTTCTTTCACACAGATTAAAATGATTCACAATCACTTATGCTTCCAAATTGGACAGATTGATATCCTAGAAGTTGCATTGACTTGGTCTTATACTGTGATGATTAAGTGTTCCCTTAAAGGCGCCAGACTGTTTAATTGTTTTTGAGTAGTGCATAGATAACAGCTGTTTTATGTAGTCTACGTTTTGAGGTTATACAATTCATATAAAGTGATGTAATCAGCTGTTTTGTTATTCTGCTTATCTTTAAAGGTTATATAAATTGAAGAACAATCTGGGTACTGTGCCCTCAGGCCCTTGTATCACCAATGATATTACTACATCCTATTTCATAATTCATCATTTTGAATGCAGGTGTCACAGTCTTGTCACGTCTGTCACATCCGGGTTCCCTTGTGTATCTTCCCAATCCTGCACGCTCCTGTCTGCGTCTGATCACTTCCCAAGTTGGCTGGTCCCAATCCCGTGTTTGTCCTTAAATACCCTCTTGTGTTCCTTAGTCCTTGTCGGTAATTGTCAGTGTTCCATGGATGTGCCGTGTTTGGATGTTTCCTCCCATGTCTCCTCGAGTAAAGAGTTTTGCACCCTTGTGTGCCCTTTTTGTTCCTTCTTGAAGTGTTTTTTTTTGTTTGCCTTTTGAAAAAAGAGAGTTTCAGCTTTCGAAACCTGTTCTCCTCGTGCTCCTCGCTTCCTCCGCATCGCACACGTGCTTCACATGTAACAGCAGGGTCATTACAAACTTCTCTTCTCCAATCTATCATAAATGAGTCTAAAAAACAAGATGTGTGCCAACTTATTTTTAAATTAGATTTTATTTCATGCCCTCTACAATGGACACCAGGACTGAAGTAACAATTAAAGTAATATAGTAATATAGTAATATAATTAAAGTAATATAATTTATCATATCATATTAATAATTGATCAACATTAACATTAAATGTATAGCTCTGTATTTTAGCTTTTAAATGTGTGAACAATTTTCACTGCCTGGCACACAACTAAGTGTAACAGAGGACTCACAGGCAGGGATCCAATTGCAATGTCTTTTAATGAAGATAACAGAGGTGGTCGTACAGGCAGGGTTAAACAGGGGCAAACAGGAACAGAAGGGCAGGCAGAAACAGAGACGGTGTCACAGGCAAACAGGTCAGGGTAGGCAGATAACGATCACAGGTAGAGAATCCAGGCAGAGGTCAAAAGGCAGGCAGACAGGTTCAGAAACGGGTAAGCAGGCAGAATCGGTGACAGGATACAAAACAGAATATAAATGCTCAGAAATGCTAACCGGGGTACAACAAGACTTCGCGATGAGTGTAAGAATGAAGCAGTCCTTTATAGTCCAAGTAATGATAAACAGGTGGTGTGGCAAACAGTGATGGAGTCCAGGTGTGTGTGTGTAATCAGTCCAGTGTGATGGTTGCTGGGAAATGTAGTGTGTAGTGTAGAGTCAGTATATGTGTGAGCTCCCTCTGGTGGCCATGGAGGGGAGCGCAGAGCTCATATCATAACAGAGCCCCCCCCCTACGAGCGCCTCCTGGCGTGAGGCAGCTAAAAGGCGCCGCGCACCACCATGGCGGCGCCCAAAGTTCAAAGTTCCAGGGTGGTGCTGGGGGAACAGACCAGGCTGGTTCAGGCAAGGCTGGTGGATCTGGGAGGTCTGGCAGGTCCGTAAGGTCCCAGGACGTAGCTGACCAGCCGATGGACCCGATCGACGCCGCTGGTTCCGGAGACCGAAGGCCAGCCGCAGCGACGAGCGACCGAGGCGGAATCCAAAGGACCGAGAGCAGAGTCGGAGACGGAGTGACAGAGGACAAAAGGTGTAAACCGGAGGGAGGAAGGAGCCAGCTGGAGCCGCAGGTGTAGGCAAGGCGACGCACGACCAAGGTGGAGCCTGGAGGACGAGGGAACCCGATGGAGATGATGGTCGAGGGACTTTGGTGAAGCTGAGGGAGTGAGAAGCCAGGCTGTGCCGAAGTGTTGACGGACCGAGGTGGAGAGAAGGGGTCTGAGGCTGGAGGCGGAGTCAGGCATTCCCCGACTGCCGTCGAGGCTGGAGTCGGCAGGATCTGCGGCGGTACCATCCAGCTAAGCACATGCAGTGGCGGTGCAGGACTGACGATCTCTGGCAGAGACAGGGCAGGAGGGCTGGCAGACACAGACAGGGATAGAGGTGATAATGGGTGGGATAGGGTGGGAAACGGTACCTCAGGCTCTGGCTGACGGGTCGTTGCAGGCTCTGGCTCTGGTTGACGGGTCGTTGCAGGTTCTGGCGGTTCTGGTTGATGGGTCGTTGCAGGCTCTGGCGGCTCTGGCGGCTCTGGCTGACGGGTCGTTGCAGGCTCTGGCGGCTCTGGCTGACGGGTCGTTGCAGGCTCTGGCGGCTCTGGCTGACGGGTCGTTGCAGGCTCTGGCGGCTCTGGCTGACGGGTCGTTGCAGGCTCTGGCGGCTCTGGCTGACGGGTCGTTGCAGGCTCTGGCGGCTCTGGCTGACGGGTCGTTGCAGGCTCTGGCGGCTCTGGCTGACGGGTCGTTGCAGGCTCTGGCGGCTCTGGCTGACGGGTCGTTGCAGGCTCTGGCGGCTCTGGCTGACGGGTCGTTGCAGGCTCGGGGAGATCCGCGAAGGCCGGCGGCGGCGCTGGGATGTCCCAGAAGTCCAGCGGCGGGTCGGGCCACGGCAGCTCGGGCTCTGGTTCTGGCGGGTCGGGCCACGGCAGCTCGGGCTCTGGTTCTGGTGGGTCGGGCCACGGCAGCTCGGGCTCTGGTGGGTCGGGCCACGGCAGCTCGGGCTCTGGTGGGTCGGGCCACGGCAGCTCGGGCTCTGGTGGGTCGGGCCACGGCAGCTCGGGCTCTGGTGGGTCGGGCCACGGCAGCTCGGGCTCTGGTGGGTCGGGCCACGGCAGCTCGGGCTCTGGTGGGTCGGGCCACGGCAGCTCGGGCTCTGGTGGGTCGGGCCACGGCAGCTCGGGCTCTGGTGGGTCGGGCCACGGCAGCTCGGGCTCTGGTGGGTCGGGCCACGGCAGCTCGGGCTCTGGTGGGTCGGGCCACGGCAGCTCGGGCTCTGGCTGGCGGATCTCTGGATCAGGCTCTGGCTGGCGGATCTCTGGATCAGGCTCTGGCTGGCGGATCTCTGGATCAGGCTCTGGCTGGCGGATCTCTGGATCAGGCTCTGGCTGGCGGATCTCTGGATCAGGCTCTGGCTGGCGGATCTCTGGATCAGTGGCCGCGGTAGAAGTCTTTTGCTGACTGGTTCGGAGCCAGACACTCACCTGACACTCGTGCACTGCTTGCTGCCAGCACATGCCGGTAGTGTCAGGGAGGTCTCGAAGCTGGAGATGGTTAGCTCCGAACCAGAACAGCTTCTTCAGTACGTCATCACTTAAAGATGAGAACGTGGCAAACATACGGAATTCCGTGGAGAAGTCACTAAAGTCCAGATTCTCCTCAGCCAGTTGGAGGACTTTTGCCAGAGAGTCCATCCTGACAGACAGCTGAATCTTGTGTGGCGAAGTCTTCTGTAACAGAGGACTCACAGGCAGGGATCCAATTGCAATGTCTTTTAATGAAGATAACAGAGGTGGTCGTACAGGCAGGGTTAAACAGGGGCAAACAGGAACAGAAGGGCAGGCAGAAACAGAGACGGTGTCACAGGCAAACAGGTCAGGGTAGGCAGATAACGATCACAGGTAGAGAATCCAGGCAGAGGTCAAAAGGCAGGCAGACAGGTTCAGAAACGGGTAAGCAGGCAGAATCGGTGACAGGATACAAAACAGAATATAAATGCTCAGAAATGCTAACCGGGGTACAACAAGACTTCGCGATGAGTGTAAGAATGAAGCAGTCCTTTATAGTCCAAGTAATGATAAACAGGTGGTGTGGCAAACAGTGATGGAGTCCAGGTGTGTGTGTGTAATCAGTCCAGTGTGATGGTTGCTGGGAAATGTAGTGTGTAGTGTAGAGTCAGTATATGTGTGAGCTCCCTCTGGTGGCCATGGAGGGGAGCGCAGAGCTCATATCATAACACTAAGTCATGAGATTGTCAAGCTATTGTTATTATTATTATTTTTATTTACACCAAGACTTGGTGCTGCATGTATAAAGCTGATCAGAGGAAGAAGTTTGTCTTAAATGTTTTAAAATTCTAAGAATTATGTAATTTTACACTTATTCCTAGACTTAAAGATTCCTAACTTTTAAAACTAGGTCTCAGCTCCTACATTATTTAAGAGTGAGTGCTGGAGAGGTACCCTAACTTTGTTAGCAGTAACAATATAGCAGCAGAGAGGATGAGAACACACACCTTTCAACAAAAATATAATATATTGGAGTTAAGTGATGACAAGGAGTTGTTAAAATGATAAAAAGCTTGATTGTTAAGGTATTATTTTTGTAACTGACCTAGTAAGAAATTTGATAACTTCTCCCACTCTACAAATCAATGCTCTAATTGGATAAATGAAAGTAATAAATAATCTTAAATAGCACTATTGTGGACACCAAACATACAGTAGTGGCCAAAGGTGGTTTGCAGAGGTTTTTATTTAAAATTATCCAACAAGTTTGAGGAAAATATTTTTATATTCACATTTTCAATATTTTAAAATGTGAGGAAAGAACAAAACACTAAATTTAGTGAAAGTATTTATCTGACAAATTAAATCTTATAATGTATCATGTTTCTGGACGAAAGACCTGAAAGCATTCCTTGTGCCTTGTTCGTGTGCAGCATGCTTATGTGGATAAAAACCAGTAATTTTCGCCTGTCTGAGCAACTGTTTATCTGTTTCAAGGGAGTTAAGAAAGGCTATCCGTTGTAAAAGCAGATCCTTATAGATGTTTGTGCCCACTCCACTAGGACTTTGGCTGCGTTTTGTGTTTCATTTGTGACTGCACCAGTGTTTCATTGTAGACTACACACTGCTCTATATGTTCTTATTTATTTTGAACAAATACATCACTGCACAACCAGCAGCATTCTCCGTTGTTATTTTTGTCGTGATTAGGTGCTCTAGCTCTAGGCTCTAGTGTCCCTCGCTCGAGCGTGCAAACTCCATTGGCTATAGTTGCAATAGTGTAATTCATTCAGGATCTAGCAGAGATTCCCCAATGTGTCAGCTAGTGGTACAATGTCTCATTCCCTATTCTCTTGACAACCATGGTTATGTTGATTTAACCAAGACGTTTTTTTCAACACATGGGCAATATAATCATTAGAGATGCACACTATTACATTTAGAAATAGTCAAGCCTGCGTAAGCCAAATGCCCCAAATAGTGATATTCTCTTGTTTTAATTTAAAATGTTTGTAATGCTACCTAATATTTTAGAAATTAAAACACATTTTATGAGACAATTTGTAAGAATATTTATTTCTTAAACCTTTCCTTAATATTATTTCTAATTGTCTTATTTAACCCTTTCACACATACGATCACACCGGTGTGATCAGTCTTGGCTGGGCCCTGGAGGGTACGATCACACCGGTGTGATTAGAATGTTTGGGCGTTACTGTTATTCACCGGCGCTGGTGTGTGATGCGGAGACAGACGAGGCGGCAGCACTGCAGAACACTCTTACTTTATTAACTGAAACAAAAACACTTTGAATAACAAACAAAAGCGGCACGTGATTGTGCGAAAACCCGGAGAACAAGGCAAAGCATCCACACACTCACAACTTCCAAATAACAGACAATTACCAACAAGGACAAGGGAGACACGAGAGGAATAAATACATGAGGAAATGGGAATCAGCTGACAGGGTAATTAACTAAAAAGACAGGAGGGGGAAGGATCTGGAAGACACAGAGGAGATTCTCCGAACTGCGGCGCAAACAAACATGGTAGCGCCCATCGCGCATCATAGATCAGCTAACATTATCATTATAATGGTTTTTAAATGACAAAACACATTCACTTCCACATATTTGAGAATCAGAATATCAGGTGGTTGATGACATAGCCAACAAGTTTGAGAATATTTTGAATAAATAAGACACACACTAAACAAATGCGATGCACTTGTCAAACAGCGCTTTTGAGGCTGCGGTGTGTCACATGACAAGCATAACGCATCGCCATGGAAACAATAAGGTAAACATTCTAAAATAACGGTCGCCTAAAAAAACTCACGCTGAGGGGTCAGAGAGAAAATTTAGAACTTGCGTGCGAAAGGGTTAAGGCCCTCAAGACACTAAGGCCTAAGTGGAGGAATGGAAAGGCCACTCACGTCAGCTCACCAGACACAAAGCTGACTGAAGACAGAGAATGACAGAGTGACTGTGACAGGAGTTGGGAGCTGATGTTCTCCATGTCTTACTCCATGACCTGAAATAAAAACTTAAATCAGCATTATTTGTTTAAGTGCATAACATTTACAGAAAATAGGAATTGGCAACAAGTTTATGATGATTATGACTGATGATTGAATCAAACTAAATCTAAAACAACAAAATGGGGAAAAAATTTCACAGCCAGAAAAAGGCTGAGGACCTTAAATCAGACTAGCACAAATCAAGTTCCAACATTCTGTGCAAAAAGACTAGAGAGGTGTCTGGTTATTAGCTTATAGCTCGCACCTGCTCTCGCTTTAAGTTATCTGTCTCTGTTTGTATGATTTAGTATGAAATAATCCTTTTAAAAAGCCAGAACTGGTCCAGACATTCTTACTGATCTCACTGTCTTCAGCTTCGTGTAGTACCTACCACTGAATTTGAATTCTGGTGGACAGACTTTTGTACCTAGGTGAAAACATGTTGTCTGATTAATACATTTCCCAAGAAAAATAACTATGTATAGGATGCGATTAATTTTTTTGAAGCAGAGTTCTTCATAAGCACACTGGTCATGAATTTAATCAATTGGTGTCCAGGTTCACCAGCAGGTTCTTCGGTTTGATGACCCCATGAAATACCCTGCGCTCGCAGCAAATGAGAATGACCTGCTGAATAATACATTGTTCTTTCCTCTCTTTGAGGCTTTCTCTGTGAAACTCAACAAGTCCATGTAAGGGAAGGGCAACTACATTAATATGATGTAGTGGTCTGTGTTATCTTGCCAGTCCAGTCTGGAAAAGGCTGGAAAAACTGTAAGATGCTGAGACTCAATTTAAACAAATTAACATTTGAACTCTATCTTGCAAAATTAGCATCCCATTAGAGATACCATCACGGTATTGTCTTTGGCATTGTCTTAATCTACATCTTCTTCCCTTCACAAAGTTTTTCCCTTATCTCTCCTCTCCAAATGTTGTGATGACCTGAAATTCACCGAAAAATCGATATGGTTTAATGTGAACATTTTGAAATATCTCAGTGCAACTTCTACAAAGGTTTCCAACAGAAGTAAACCAAAAGGTGATAAAAGTTTGGAGACATTTTGCTTACTGTGCCCTGTCACAGGGTCTTTCATCCAAACGACATTCTGCCCTCTGCAAGGTTTAAACTATCAAATTCCCATTGTTAGCAAATACTTCCATTTGAAAGAGGTTTCTGTCTTGGTCTGAGTGTTTAAAGAAATTTTTCAAGAGTCTTGGGGTAGGGATGGGTAGCTCGACACCCTGTGTCGACACACGTCTCGAGTTTTCGACACACTGGTGCTTCAAAACAATGTTCTGGAGCATTGCTTTGAAATGGGGCTGTCACGTGACATGTGGGAAAGAAGCTTTGTTACCTGCCTAACACGTCACGACGGACTCACAGAGCACATATATTGTGCTGTTTCAGCAAGCCAAGCAAGCGTATTTCTATTAATGTCTTCCACAATTACATTTATAATACATAATTGTAACATTGTGACATACTTGTTATTTTTACAATCCAACTTTATGTCTCAAATAGCCTGTTTATGAAATGTGGGTCTTTTGTCCACCTCTGTACATTTATTTATTTATTTATTTACTTATTTACTTACTTAGTTACTTAAGTAAGTGTTCCACAGGGCTCAGTTCTTGGACCACTTATATTCTCCGTACACACCACATCATTGGGTCTCATCATACTGGCACACAGATACTCCTATCACTGCTACGACGATGACACACAGCTCTACCTATTATTCCTACCAGATTATCCAACGTTGGCTGCGCAAATCACAAGCTGTCTAGCGGACATCTCAACATGGATAAAAGCGCATCATCTGCAGCACAACTCGGCAAAGACGGAGTGTCTCGTCTTTCCTGCCAATCCAACTCTACAACACAACTTCACCATCCAGATTGGTTCCTTGACAATCACCCCATCAAGGTCTGCCAGAAATCTTGGAGTGATCTTTGAGGACCAACTCACCTTCAAAGATCACATCTCAAAGACGGCTAGATCTTGTAGGTTTGCGCTTCACAACATTAGGAGGATCAGGCTGTTCCTAATGGAGCAAGAAAGACAACTTCTGGATCAGGCTGTTCCTAATGGAGCAAGAAACACAACTTCTGGTAGAGGCCATGGACATTTCCAGACTGGATTAATGCAACACCCTTCTGGTTGGACTTCCTTCAAGTGCAATCAAACCCCCTGCAAATGATCCAGAATGGTGCAGCTCATCTGGTCTTCAACAAACCCAAAAGGACTAACGTCACTCCACTCTTCATCTCTCTGCACTGGCTCTCACTTGCAGTTCACATCAAATTCAAAGCACTGACACTTGCTTACAGAACTAACACAGGCTCAGCACCCTCAGGCTCAGCACCCTCATACTTCCAGATGCTACTTCAAATCTACACACCTACCAGAAACCTTTGACCGATCAATGAGCGACGACTTGTCTTACCTTCACAGAGAGGCAAAAAAATCACTCAAGAACATTTTCGTTCATCGTTCATTGCTGGTGGAACGACCTCCCTGCCTTCATCCGGAATGCAGAATCCTTGCCAAAATACAAAAGACTGCTAAAAATTCACATTTTTCGTGAACACCTAACATGACAGCTAACATGTCAGGTGAACACCTAACATGACACCTAATGTGATGCACACAACACCTCAAAAACAAAAATTCCTTCCTCTATTCTCCAGGCTTGTACTACTAGTATGTGGCATGTTTGAAATTTGCATTGTAAGAACTCTTATGTACTTTTGTATCTTCATGATGAACCTCTTTCGGTCTCCTCAAATTGTGAGTCGCTTTGGATAAAAGCATCTGCTAAATGAATAAATATATTTGGACCAAAGCTAGTTTCAATTGGAACCTGTACTCCTCGTTTTCTCTCCGCATCGCACACGTTCCCTTTGGATTAATGTAACACCTGTAATACTGAGTGTCTTTCATCATGTATTTTCATGAGGTCAGGAATGCATCTTTTTACTCTTTATTTCAGAGCATTCAATGTTTTGTATTGATTAACTTTTAATCGACTATGTAACTGATGTGACACATTTACTTGACCAATAATAAATTGATACATTTGATTTTATTCTAATTTACTCTGAAATGATTAACTCTACAGATTATGTTGCATCCATTATTAGCAATAGCATAGAGAGTGCAACTTAATCACTTGTTTGATATATGGCATGTTTGGACCCTTCATGGCAACCTGATCAACAAATTAAAGAATTAACAATTATAATTTATTTAAGCTTATGCACTTTAATGACTTCTTTAAGCTTATGCACTCTTCAGTGACTACTTCTTAGTTAAAGCATTTACTTTACTTTGCTATATTCACACAATAGACAATAATGTTGAATATTGTCTGAACCTTTTACAGAGAACAAGAGAACATGTTATCAGTATGCTTTGGGGAAAGTTTCTTGTTAGAGCCAGAGCTTGACCACCTTAAACCTGTGTGTCCTGTGTATCTGTGTGCGCATTAGTATTCTCTGTTACAGGTCAGTATAGGTGGGGTGAATAATTGGCACCTTGGGGACATGGAAGACTTGTTTTTCTTGCTAATCTGATTCCTAGAAATGCAGTAAGTGACCTGGAAGATCACTTGGTGTCAAAAAAAAACTGATGCCTTGTTGTCAACCATGTGATCGATGAAGATATGCTTCTGTCCATGTGTGGAGGTTTTCTACATTTATCTATTTCTTAGTCAAACAGAACCATTCACCCCAAAGTAATGCTTGTTAAAAAGAGTTGTGAAGAGCAATAAACTGCGAAAAAGAACTATCTTGGTGAGTATTTTGATGTGAACCAATCGATTATGTCTTCAGTGGGGAAAGAAATCAGATGTCCATCAAATTCAATATAGTGCATTAATTGTGTCACGAAGTTCCTACTCGACGTTACTTGTGTTCCTTCTCCCCAAATTTGATTAATTTCCATAAAAATAATGGTTAAATCCTATGTCAGTTTGCTTCAGAATTACTCTTAATTATTAGTATATTTATTTAATTATTATTTTAGATGTATTCTTATTACGTTGATGTTTGTAAAAGGTTTGATTTCTCAAACAGGCCTTTATTGTTAACCTGTGCTAATGACACAGCCCAAATCACAATACTTCAGGACATTATGGACCAGGTGTCTGAAGCAAGAGACAAGATCCAGCAGGTCCTTCTTGCGTTAGAAGGTGTGTGTCTGCCAAGAACAGAGAGTGCTGAGGAAAGTAATCACACAGACATGTTTACCATTTTAACCATGTTTACCATGTTAACCATGTTTTGCACAGTATGACACAATTACTTTGATGTAATTATAATTGTACCAGTTTCAATGCCAAAAGTCATGGGTTCGATTCCCAGGAAAAGCAAGATCTGATTTGTATGTCTCCCAAATACATAGATGCAAAGCTTTCTTATTATCTAACTTTTTTCTAATAAATAAAAGCAAAGAAAAACGTTTTCAAAAATCAGATTTAAAAAAATCAGTTCCAAGTTGATGTCCTAATGTCAAAATTTGATTGACTGTCAACAGTGTTCACATAGTAATTTGAGAAGGTTAAGAAAAAAAAATTTTGGTTAAAAGTTTCAAGAGAACCGGTGATGTCTGAAGTGGGGCTCTCTGAATGTCATCAAGACATTAGATGTCACGGCTCTGTCATTCCAGTTTGGACTTTTAGAGTGTCTGTTGACAGAGCCCTGACACTCCCCCTTTATCAGGTTCATGTGAGAGCATGTGCCTCAGTGCGCGCTCTTGTGTCCACGTGATTTCATGTTGTCCGTGTTGCGCCAAGTTGGTTGTCACCAACTGCGCGCCGTCTCGTCATCGTGTGAACACGATGCGCGTGTGAGTGCGATGTGCGTCAGCATTCGCTGTGTATGTGTCCGTCAGCGTGCGCCCCACCCTCTTGTTACCTTGTTTCCCTTTATTGTTTTCAGCTGTTTCCGATCACTACCCTTCCTCGTGTCCTATATATAGTCCTTTGTGTTTGCTGTCAGTCGTGGTTTCATTGACATTCTTGTGTTCTTAATTTTGTTTTGCAGCTCATTTGGTTTTGTAAGCTCTCCTCACATTTTAAAATTTGTATTACACACATACACACAACTAAAGGATTATTAGGAACACCTGTTCAATTTCTCATTAATGCAATTATTTCATCAATCAGACATATGGCAGTTGCTTCAAAGCATTTAGAGGTGTGGTCCTGGTCAAGACAATCTCCTGAACCTCAAACTGAATGTCAGTATGGGAAAGAAAGGAGATTTAAGCAATTTTGAGCATGTCATGGTTGTTGGTGCCAGACGGGCTGGTCTGAGTATTTCACAATCTGCTCAGTTACTGGGATTTTCACGCACAACCATTTCTAGGGTTTACAAAGAATGGTGTGAAAAGTGAAAACATCCAGTATGCGGCAGCCCTGTGGGCGAAAATGCCTTGTTGATGCTAGAGGTCAGAGGTCATAGGCCGACTGATTCAAGCTAATAGAAGAGCAACTTTGACTGAAATAACTACTCATTACAACCGAGGTATGCAGCAAAGCATTTGTGAAGCCACAACACGCACAACCTTGAGGCGGATGGGCTCTGGGTATCACTCATCTCCACTACAAATAGGAAAAAGAGGCTACAATTTGCATGAGCTCACCAAAATTGGACAGTTGAAGACTAGAAAAATTTTGCTTTGTCTGATGAGTCTTTCTGACCATGTCCATCTCTTCATGACTAGTCAAGTCAAGTCAAGTCACCTTTATTTATATAGCGCTTTTTACAATGTAGATTGTTTCAAAGCAGCTTTACAGGAAAAACAATATAAACAAAGTTTGTTTGGCTGAACAGAAGCCCCAAAAGAGCAGGCGAATCAATACAATTGATGAATTTTAAGTGTTAAGTTTCCCCAACTGAGCAAGCCATAGGCGACAGCGGCAAGGAACCAAAACTCCGGCAGGTGACGTAACGAATGAAGAATAGAATGGAGAAAAAACCTTGGGAGAAACCAGGCTCAGTCGGGGGACCAGTTCTCCTCTGGCCAACAGCCAAACAGTACATGATTATTATATTGACAACAATTCAAGTCCAATATGAAGTCCAATTTGGTCCGGTTGGAGATGGGTTCATGATCGTCACAGGGGAGGGTCCAGTAGAGTCACGGTCTCTGCAGACACTTCAGGGTAGTGCTGTGCTCGTGTCCAGGTCCTTCATCTGATCTGGATACGGCCCGGATCCGGCTGACCACGGTAACCTCGGAATAAACAGAGAACAATATCAGCGTAGATGCCATTCTTCTTCTGATGTATCGAGTACATCAGGTGTTATGGGAATGTTCTCGGTTCCGGCTTATCTAAATTATGCAGCCTAACAATCATTTTACATGATTTGGATTAAAATGTATGTATAATGTGTTATGTGTATGCCAGGTTGAAAAGATGTGTTTTTAGTCTAGATTTAAACTGACAGAGTGTGTCTGCTTCCCGAACTGTATTAGGAAGACTGTTCCAGAGTTTAGGAGCTAAATAGGAAAAGGATCGACCGCCAGCAGTTGACTTTGATATTCTAGGTATTATAAGCTGGTCAGTATTTTGGGATCGCAATAGACGTGAAGGACTATAATGTGTTAAGAGATCGCTCAAGTACTGGGGAGCTAAACCATTTAATGCTTTGTAAGTAATTAGCAAGATTTTAAAATGTATTCGGTGATTAATAGGAAGCCAGTGCAGGTTTGACAGAACTGGGCTAATATGCTCATATTTCCTGGTTCTAGTAAGAACTCGAGCTGCTGCATTTTGGACCAGCTGGAATTTGTTTATTAAGCGTGCAGGGCAACCACCTAGTAGAGCATTACAATAATCTAGCCTTGAACTCATGAACGCATGAACTAACTTTTCCGCATTCGTCTTAGAGAGCATATGTCGCAATTTAGATATATTTTTAAGATGGAAGAATGCCGTTTTACAGATGCTAGAAACATGGCTTTCAAATGAAAGATTGGTATCAAAGAGCACACCCAGGTTTCTAACTGACGACGAAGACTTGACAGAACAGCCATTGAGTGTTAGGCAGTAGTCTAGATTATTACGCGCTGAACTTTTTGGTCTAATAATTAGAATCTCTGTTTTTTTCAGAATTAAGCAGTAGAAAGTTATTAGTCATCCAATTTTTTATATCGGTTATGCATTCTGTTAATTTAGTGAATTTGTTTGTTTCATCCGGATGAGAAGAATTATAGAGCTGAGTATCATCAGCGTAACAATGAAAGCTAATGCCATGCTTCCTAATAACTGCACCCAAAGGAAGCATGTACAGGGTGAAAAGCAATGGTCCTAACACTGAACCTTGAGGAACTCCATACTGAACTTGTGACCGATATGACATCTCCTCATTTACTGCTACAAACTGATAACGGTCAGATAAGTATGATTTGAACCAGGCTAATGCAACTCCACTAATGCCAACATAATTTTCAAGTCTATTCAGAAGGATTTTGTGGTCAATTGTATCAAATGCAGCACTAAGGTCCAGTAACACTAACAGAGAGATACAACCACGATCGGATGATAAGAGCAAATCATTAGTAACTCTAATAAGAGCAGTCTCAGTACTATGATATGGTCTAAATCCTGACTGGAAATCCTCGTAGATGCTGTTTCTTTCTAGAAAGGAACATAGTTGTGAAGATATTGCCTTTTCTAGAATCTTTGACAAAAAAGGTAGATTCGATATCGGCCTGTAATTAACTAATTCTGTAGGATCAAGTTGTGGTTTTTTAATAAGCGGTTTAATTACGGCCAGCTTAAAGGTTTTTGGTACGTATCCTAATGACAAAGATGAATTAATAATATTAAGGAGAGGATCTATGATCTCTGGAAGCAACTCTTTCAGTAGCTTAGTTGGTATTGGGTCTAGCATACATGTTGTTGATTTTGATGATTTAACGAGTTTAGACAATTCTTCCTCCCCAATAGCAATGAAGGAGTGGAATTTTTCTTCGGGGACACTAACATTTACTGTATTTTGTGATATTGTAGTAGACGGTTGCATGGTTATAATTTTCTCTCTAATATTATGAATTTTGCAAGTAAAGAAGTCCATGAAGTCATTACTGCTGTGCTGTTTTAAAGCATCTGGGGTTGAGGCTTTATTTCTTGTTAATTTAGTCACTGTCTCAAATAAATACCTAGGGTTATATTTGTTTTCTTCTAAGAGGGTGGAAAAGTAAGCAGATCTAGCTGATTTTAAGGCTTTTCTGAATGCAATAGAGCTGTCTTTCCATGAAATGCGAAAAACCTCTAGCTTAGTTTTTTTTTCCAGCTCCGCTCCATTTTTCTGGCTGCTCTCTTGAGGGCCCGGGTGTGCTCGTTGTACCACGGTGTTGGACTATTTTCTTTAATCTTCTTTAAGCGCAACGGAGCAACAGTGTCTAAAGTGCTGGAAAAGAGAGAGTTAATAGTTTCTGTTGCAACATCAAGTTCTTCTAGGCTATCTGGGATGTTAAGTAGATCAAACTGATCAGGAAGATTATTTATAAAGCTATCTTTTGTGTTAGGAGTGATAGTTCTACTATATTTATAACAGGGAGTTAGTTTTTCGACTTTGGCTAAAGGTAGTCTACACGCAACTAAGTAATGATCTGAGATGTCATCGCTCTGCTGTAGAATTTGAACAGTATCAACATTGATCTCATGCGACAATATTAGATCTAAAGTATGATTATGAGAATGAGTGGGTCCTGATACATGTTGTGTAACTCCAATAGAGTTTAAGATGTCTCTAAATGCCAATCCCAATGCGTCTTTTTCATTATCTACATGGATATTAAAATCACCGACAATTATGACTTTATCTGCAGACATTACTAGTTCTGAGAGAAAATCAGCAAATTCTTTGATAAAGTCTGTATGGTGCCCTGGTGGCCTGTATAGAATAGCCAGCACAAAAGTTAAACAGGAATTATTACTTGCACTAGATAATTTTACATTGAGGACCATCACTTCAAAAGAATTATATTTCAAATTAGACCTTTGAGCAGTACTGATCGTGTTACTATAAATTACAGCAACACCTCCTCCTTTACCTTTCAGACGAGGCTCATGTTTATAATAGTAATCTTGAGGGGTGGACTCATTTAAAGTAATGTAATCGTCTGGTTTTAGCCAGGTTTCTGTCAAACACAGCACATCTAGTTTATGATCTGTAATTATATCATTTACAATAAGTGCTTTTGAGGAAAGGGATCGTATATTCAGCAACCCAAGCTTTATCATTTGTTCATTTGTGTTATAACCGTTCTTAGTTGTTTGTAAATCAATTAAATTTTTACCCTTAAACGGTTTTGAGAGTTTTTTGTATTTGCTAATTCGTGGAACAGACACAGTCTCTATAGGATGATATCTAGGAGAAAGAGTTTCTATGTGTTGTAATTTATCTGACCTCTGTGACGTGAGACAGCTAGCAGACGGTCGGTTTAGCCAGTTTGTCTGCTTCCTGACCTGGACCCCAGTTAGTCAAGGTTTAGCTCTAAGACTATATGCCAAATTACTAGAGAGAAGAGCGGCACCATCCCAGGTGGGATGAATACCATCTCTTTTCAACAGGTCAGGTCTGCCCCAAAAACTTTTCCAATTGTCTATGAACCCTATGTTATTCTGCGGGCACCACTTAGACATCCAGCCATTGAGTGAGGATAATCTGCTAAGCATCTCATCACTCCTGCGCATAGGGAGAGGTCCAGAGCAAATTACAGTGCCTGACATCGTACTTGCGAGTTCACACACCTCTTTAATATTAGTTTTAGTGATCTCCGACTGGCGAAGTCGGACATCATTAGCGCCGACGTGAATAACAATCTTAGAATATTTACGATTAGCCTTAGCCAGCACTTTTAAATTTGCTTTGATGTCAGGCGCTCTGGCTCCCGGCAAACATGTGACTATGGTGGCTGGAGTCTCTATTTTCACATTCCGAGTAATAGAATCGCCAATCACTAGGGCACTTTCAACAGGTTTCTCAGTGGGTGCGTCACTGAGTGGGGAGAACCTGTTTGATGTTCTAATCGGAATGGAACAGTGTTTTTTTGACCCGCGATTATGCCGTCTCACAGTCACCCAGTTGCCCTGCTGCACGGGCTCTACAGCCGGAACCGAACAATGTACAGGGTTTGCTAAGCTAGTCGCATCCAAAGCAGTATCTAAAACCCTTGCATTCTTACTATCCTCAATTAAAGTTTGGATGCGTGTCTCTAATTCTGAAACCTTCTCTGTCAGCCTAATTATGTCCCTACATTTATCACATGTGAACCCTTCACAGCTGACAGAGACAGACAAACTATGCATGAAGCAGGCAGTGCATGTAACAATTGCTAAAGAAGATGACATGACTCACCGCGTGTGTTGATCCAACTTGTTGACCAGTTGTTTGATGAAGTCGGGAAAAAGACGCGAGCGAGAAAAACGCTGTATGCACGGACAGTAAGATAGCACAATGCTAGCGCGTTTAACGACTAGATTAAAGCTAACGATTATAATTTATTAAATAATCTAGTATTGTATTTAGCAATATGAACGAACGTCGAGTTTAAAATCTAAAACAAAAACAAGTTTAAACGACGCAAACAGACGCAATCCACTCGAGCAAACAGGAAACAGGAAACAGCAGCAGCAGTGCAGCAGTCAAAATGGTCCGAGACAGTATAATAACACTCAGAAATGTCAACTGAGGCTAAACAAGACTACCATGTACCCATCCTCTGATGGCTACTTCCAGCAGGATAATGCACCATGGCACAAAGCTCAAATAGTTTTCAAATTGGTTTTTGAACATGACAATGAGTTCACTGTACTAAAATGGCCCCCACAGTCACCAGATATAATAGAGCATCTTTGGGATGTGGTGGAACGGGAGCTTCATGCCCTGGATGTGCATCCCATAAATCTCCATCAACTGCAAGTTGCTATCCTATCAATATGGGCCAACATTTCTAAAGAATGCTTTCAGCACCTTGTTGAATCAATGCTACATAGAATTAAGGCAGTTCAGAAGGTGAAAGGGGGTCAAGCACAGTATTAGTATGCTGTTCCTAATAATCCTTAAGGTGAGTGTATGTTGGTATACAAATATGATGTTCATAAAAGAACAAATTTTGAAGAATGTTTCAGCTGTTATACATACAATCAAAGTCAACAGGATCAAGAAATTTTAAGCTCCAAAATGGGTGTAAAGTTTGAGTGACATTAAACGATACAACTAAACTGATATATTCCATGTGATGCCACATGGTCATATTAAAAAGACTTTGTTGTCTCTCAAAAATTTTAATTTTCAATGACTTAAAAAAAGCGGTTAACAATTAAAATGACAATACAAACACTCAGACTGTGCATAACAGTCCGTGTTTGTTTCATTTGAATTGTTCTATACAGATTATAGTGTTTGTAATTTTTACAGTGTAAGAATGGTTTGCCTACAGGGGTCTGGCTGCAGGATTGCTTAATGACTAAAGAAACATTATCAGCAAGATAGTAGAAATAGGCCCAAGAGAGGCCCTAGAGGAAAATAAGAGCCAAGAAGCCCCAGCAAAAAGAAGAGACAGAGCAACTGTTCAATCATTTTTTATTGTATAGCTGTTTATAATGTATGTAATTTAAAGCCTCAACAATATTTCCATGTTTTGATTTATTTTTATGTTTACCAATTATGTCCCATCATGCCAGCATTTCATTATCTGAATTGAGATTTTTTTTTGTATGTACTTGCTGTTCAAGAAAGGCTGAATATTTTTGCTCCATAAAGCCAACAATACATCACTGTTATCAAATACTTTAAATTTCTAGTCAATTTACCACCACTGCTACTTATACCAACGACAAAAATAAGCACAGTTACAATAGCAAAATATGTGGGAGAGTGTTGCTATGGTGTGAATATATTGTATTGGAAAACGTCTCTGGTTACATACGTAACCCGAGACGTTCCCTTTCAGGGAACTCGAGCTGTGTCGAAGCACTAGGGGAACGCTATGCCAACGCCACCTCCGTGACGTCAGCATCTGGGTGTGTCCCAGATCACTGAGAGAGCACCCTGGTTCCCGGGGCGGCATCGAGGTCTAGCTGGTAGAACCTCATGAATGTGTGCGATGAGGACCAGCCAGCCGCAGCACAAACATCAGACAAGGAGACTCCGGAGAGGAGAGCCTTGGATGCCGCCATGCTCCTAGTGGAGTGGGCCCGGACCCTCAGGGGAGAGGCTAATCCGGCCGACTCATAAGCTAGACAGATAGCCTTGACTATCCACCTGCTTAGCGTTTGCTTTGAAGCTGGAGCCCCTTTAGGGGTCCTAAAGCCAACGCAAACGAACAGTTGGTCCAACCTACGCCAAGTGGCAGTCTTGGAACGTAAGCGTCCAGTGCTCGCACTGGACAGACCTTGTTCTTGCTCCTGCTCATGATCATAAAATGGGGGAGGGCAGAAGGCCTGCAGCGTGAAAGACCGAGCCACATCAGTGGGAACCTTGGGGACATAGCCTGGCCTCGGGTGGAGAACTGCCTTTCCCATCCCGGGCGCAAACTCAAGACATGAAGGGGCCACTAAGAGGGCCTGAAGATCCCCGACCCTCTTGAGCGAGGCGATTGCCAGCAAAAGAAGGGTCTAAAGAGAGAGGTACTTCATAGAGATTCCTCTAAAGGTTCAAAGGGTGGCTGGGACAGGCCTAGGAGAACCGCAGGTCTCAGCCTTAGTGTACCACGGAGGAAACGAGTGACTAGGGGGTCCCTGCCCAAGGATACCCCACCCAGAGGTACGTGGCAAGCCACTATGGCAGCCACGTAGACCTTCAAGGTGGAGGGGGACAGCCCTGCCGCAAATCTTTCTTGCAGGAACTACAGTACTTTGCCGACTTGACAGGTTACTTGGTTCATCTGCTTTTCGCTACACCAAGACATGAAGATCAAGGTGTAGAGTTTCCTCGTGGAGGGAGCTCTGTACTGAAAGATGGTCTCTACAACCTCAGCTGAGAGACCGGATTCTATGAGCTGGACCCCCTAAGGGGCCAGACCACAGCTACATTAGCTCTGGGCGGGGGTCAGCAACCCTCCGCCTGGGCCAGAACTCCCGGGAGCAGAGTGATGGGAGGAAAAAGCGTACAGGTGTAGCCTCGGTCACGCCTGTACCATAACAACCCGCCCCAGAGGCCCTGGATGTTTAAACGAAAGCCACAGAGGGCAGAGAAATTCTTACGGAGGCAAACAGGAGACCTGTGCCTGCCGTATCTGTCCCAAATCTGCTCCAAATAAGAAGGGGACCAAGGGTTCCAGCCCTCGGGGAGAACCCCTGGTTTTCAGCCACCACTGCAGGGGTCTCGCACACAGTCGGCCCCATGGAATAATCGCTGGAGCTGCTGCATGGACCCTAACACCTCTAAAGTGTCTCACGTGAGTGGCTGCCCCTCAATACTCTTGACGGCTGAACGAAGGCTTGAATGCGCTCGGGGAAGAGCCGAGCCAACATAGCCACTGAGTCCCAAAGACTCCCAAGAAAGTGGTTCTCTACGTGGGAGAAAGAACACTCTTCTTGGTGTTCAGCGTAAGAGTGTCACTCGTCCTTAACGGCTAAACGAAAGGCCTGGATGCGCTCGGGGAAGAGCCGAGCCAACATGGCCACTGAGTCCCAAATGACTCCCAAGAAAGTGGTTCTCTGCGTGGGAGAAACACACTCTTCTTGGTGTTCAGCCTAAGGATGTCACTCGTCGCTTAACAGCTCAACGAACGGCCTGGATGCTCTCGGGGAGGAACCGAGCAGACACGGCCACTGAGTCCCAAATGACTCCCAAGAAAGTGGTTGTCTGAGTAGGAGAAAGTACACTCTTCTTGGTGTTCAGCCGTAAGCATCGTGAGACGAGAACCAAGAGATCTTCCACATGCTCAGGGTGCGTGGGCATCGCCCCGTGACCTTGATACGAAGCAGGTACCCCTCAGGGAGAACCCCTGGTCTTTAGTCTTAACCCCAGCTCCTCTGTTTGCGGGCACAGCACCTCGATGTTGTGCTGCTAACTGCGGCGACTTGGCCAGGGTAAGCCAAGTTGTCGACATAGTTCAGGACACTATAGTTCCTTGCAAGTACAGCGGAGCTTAGAGCAGCCGGACCAAACACGGACGCACTGATACTGGTACGCCTTCCCCCCTGAAGGCGAACCACACGGACTTCCTATTGTGGAAGGATGGGAAAGAGGGATTTATATGTCTCTGATGTCGATCGTGCTGGACCAGTTATAGAACCCGATCTGACTACGATGCGCTTGAGCATTTCTTTTTCATATCTCTTCGTATCAATTTAAGAGATAAAAATCCAGAATGAGCCGCAACCTTCCATCCTCCCTTTGGAACTATGAAGTAACAGCTGAAAAGCCCGGACTTGCTGTTTACGAGGGGTCCATACTCGATGGCCCCTTTCGCCAGCAGAGTGTCCACTTCCTGCTCCATGACCAGTGCCTGCTGGGTTATTTTTACCATGCGCAGGACCCACTGAGAGATACCGGGTAGCCGTAACCACGCAGCCCGGAATTCTACTAAGGGAACCAGCCTCTGTGGGCTTGTCTCTGGTACTAAGAACATATCCACCACTAAGCCGGGGCTGATACCGGAAACCCGGGTGGATTGCTCTAGGACCCTCCTTAGAGGGGGTGGTTTTCCCATGGCGGGCTGACTCTGGAGCTGCTCCTGGGAGACACCACCTTGTTGCGGCTTGGCGTCAGGGCCGCTTAGTCTTAGCCTTCTTGGCGTTCAGGACAACCCTCAAATCACCCCTTCTACCAGCGGCAAGAACTCGAACTTGTCGGCCCAACCTCCCGGGGAATACCGGAGGAAGGCGGCTGGCGACACTTTGTTTCTGAGCAGCCCTGTGCGAGGAGCTTTGAGACCGTGCTTGACTGGCGGTCTCACGTGGAGGGCGGCGGGGAATAACTTTACTAAACAACGCCTGCTGTCGAGTAGCCTCCTGAAACTCGTCAACGACGCTTTTCACGGCATCGCCAAACAAGCCCGAAGGGGACAGAGGAGCGTCCAGCAAAACAAATTTGTCCCATTCTTCATAGCTGACAAATTGAGCCAAAGGTGTCTCTCCGTAGCCACCAGAGCTGCCATGGAGCGGCCGACAGAGTAGGCCGTCTCCCTAGTGGCCCGAAGAGACAGATCCACGGTCTGGCGCAACTCTGCCACTGCCTCCGGACCGATACCGCCGCCCTCGTTGAGGTCCCCAAGCAACTCAGCCTGATATGCCTGCAGCAGTGTCGTGGCGTGCTTGACTTAACACTTAAAATTCATCAATTGTATTGATTCAGCTGCTCTTTTGGGGCTTCTGTTCAGCCAAACAAACTTTGTTTATATTGTTTTTCCTGTAAAGCTGCTTTGAAACAATCTACATTGTAAAAAGCGCTATATAAATAAAGGTGACTCACTCTCCATCTCACTCTCTGAACTTGATTGAGCTAGTGTTGGAGTCACAGCACGGGCATCTCACTCAGAGTGACCGCTTGATCTCGTGAGGGCTGTGGTAAGGAAGGACCCACCCCAGCGTCTCAGCGAGATCCATTTGTGATCCCCAGGACTGAGAGCGCCACAAAGCTCGGCTGCTGCAGGTCCCGAACCACGGGGAACACTAGCCTGGGCGGCCTCGTTACAGACCGCCAGGCGGGAGCGGAGATCATGCAATGAAAAAGTCCATCCCACCGGGGCTACGAACCCCAGTCTCCCGCATGATAGGCAAACACGCTATCCACCATACCACAGCGCATGCAGATAGAATCTCTTGCAGTCCTTACAGCATAGAGCATAACATGTGTATCCCTGCCCGTTATGAAACGTGGGCAAGGATAAACACACGGTGTGAACCTCTGTTCATTCGCCACATTTTCACACTCATTCTGATGATTTTTAGCTATCTCAACTCAAAACCACTCTCACACAGACACAGCACGCTGAAGGCATTGGATTTCAGACGCGCCTTTATGCTCTTCCTCATGACGTCACCGGCTCCGCCGGCAGTGACGCATTCACACGCGTTCGTTTCTCATTGGTTGCACAGATCTTCACGTGACTGACGCAAGGCTATTTCCCCTAGTGCTTCGACACAGCTCGAGTTCCCTGAAAGGGAACTAGTTAGCACATTATCTGTAATTGAAAGGGTTTAATGACAATTCACAACACAGCCCTGAAGTGTTTGCAGAAACTGTGACTCTACTAGACCCTCCCCTGTGAAAGCCTTGTCAATATAATAATCATGCACTGTTTGTTTGTTGGCAAGAGGAGAACTGGTCCTCCGGCTGAGCCTGGTTTCTCCCAATGTTTTTTTCTCCATTCTGTTCTTCATTGATTCTGTTACCTGCTGGAGTTTTGGTTCCTTGCCACTGTGGCCTCTGGCATGCTTAGTTGGGGACACTTAATATTCATCAATATTATTGATTGGCCTGCTCTTCTAGAGCTGCTGTACAGCCAAAACAAACTTTGTTTTTATTGTTTTCCTGAGACCACTGTAAAGCTGTCACGGTTCTGTCAGGTTCAGTTCCGTTTCCAGTGTTTCTAGTGACAGAACCGTGGCACTGCTCCTCCTCCCGTGTCTGTGTATCGTTAGCGTCTGCCCCGCCTTCTCGTTTCCCGTAATAATTCCCAGCTGTCTCTGATCACTCCTCCCCTCATGTGTCCTATATAGTTCCCTCAGTGTTTGCTGTCTGGTGTGGTGTCATTGTCATTCTTGTCTTTGCTTCGTGGTCCTGCTAGTTTGTGGCCTGGTGTCTGATTGCCTGGTCTACCCAGTTGATCCTTTGTTTTCAGTTTATGTTATGTTTTCCCCATCATGGGTTTTTCTTTGTATTTTGTCTTTTTGTTATTTAAATAAATATAATTCTTCCCTGCATTTGAATCCTCCCTGAACGATCCGTGACAAAAGCTGCTTTGACACAATCTCTATTGTAAAAAGTGCTATATAGATAAAGGTGACTTGACTTGATTTGACAATATTTGGTTATGGTTACACTCAAAATAATTACAAATTAAACATATGATAATAAAAATACAGAGAAAGAGAAAAAGAGAGAGAGAGAAGAGGAGGCATCAAGAGAGGGCCTCAGAGGAAAAGAAGAGCAGAGAGAAGGGGTGCCAGAGCAAAGAAGTCCCAGCAAAAAGAAGAGACAGAGCAATTGTCCAGTACAGCAAATATCTTTGTTCATTTTCAAATATCTTTGAGTATTTTAAAACCCTGCCTACAAAAAAAAAAAAAAAAAATGCAACTGTTTTTAATTGGGTAAATGAAATTAAGTATTAAAATACTGTCAAATTTCTATATTTATATTTGTGCAAATTAAACTATGAACTACTGTACAATTTACAGCAAAAAATATATTTTAAGGACATTTCCAGAAGTTCTTACCTGACAAATCACATATATTTTATTTGAAAAGTTTTGCTTATTTTTTGTCACATCGGTCTGGTATACTCGTGGTTTTGTGACAGAGCCCTGACACTGTTGTATTGTCGTGTTTTCCTATGAGCGCGCAGCTTTGGGTGTGCCTGTCCTGTGCTCTCCTGCCTGTGACGTATCTTGTGTGCGGGCCGTGATGTTCGGATCCCGGGCTTCTGTCCCAGGCTTCGGCCATGTTTACATAAGTCGCGCGCTTTCATGTCATGTTTTGTCTTGTGCCGTGTAGCGCACAGCGTGTGCTTTCATGTCGTCTTGTTTTGTGTGAACACATGGCTTATGAGTGTCTAACCCCCCCTCCTATTTTAAATTGTTAAAGATTATTGCATAATGTATGTTCCATGTGTCATGCTTTTTGTGTTTTGTGATTGTGTGGTAGTAGACCATATATATACAAAATTGTCCATGTTTTATAGCCACCATAAACAATGACACACTATGTGGCGGACTCAGCCACGCCCCCTGCGCCAGACTCCCACGCTCCGCCCACTCGTTCACAATCCCCTGAGTACTGAGCACCTGCACCTAATCAAAGGAACACTATTTCACCAGCCTGCACTCAGTGTCTGGTCTCACTTATGCTTCAGACTCCCTCTCTGTGACTACACAGAGCAATATCTCCAAGTATCTCTCCATCCAAGGTTCCAAGTTACTTCCTAGACTCCAGCGATCTCCAAGACTTCTGCTAAGACTCTACATCAGATAATCCACATCCACAATCCCAGTTACTGTTTCTCGTGCCCTGTTCTCAATAAATCTGTCTGTTTGAACTCACGTCTGTGTCCGTGCTTCGTTAATGACAATAATATTATAGTGGTTATCGGTACAATTTAAGGTAAAGATAACAACTGCAAACAATTACATCACTTAGATGTAAGTGTTGTAAAACCGGGAATGTTGCGTTTTTTTATGGTGAATTTCTGGCAACAAGCATTCCTGTTAGATTTTATTATTTTATGTTTACTGTAAATTTAACAGTGTGTTGTTTTTTAACAGTGAAGGCCAATCAATGAATAGTCATAATTCTGCCAAACAGTTTCTGTTCATGCAGTGCTTCATATTTCTGCGAGCAAAAGAAACCCAGCTAACACGGAACATTAGCTAACATTGTGCCTTCTATCAAAGTTATGAAAAAACTTTCTTCTAGTCAC
Organism: Rhodeus uyekii; assembly: GCA_037043235.1. Taxonomy (NCBI): domain Eukaryota; kingdom Metazoa; phylum Chordata; class Actinopteri; order Cypriniformes; family Acheilognathidae; genus Rhodeus; species Rhodeus uyekii. The sequence goes on along the minus strand of JAWRVZ010000030.1, from coordinate 5,315,056 downwards.
GTTGATAAAACATTTGATGGAAACATTTGATTTAAGAAACTAGCACAAAATCATTGTTTATAGCCTTTTTTTAACCTGAAATGTTGGATGTTCGCCTAACACTTTTTAAATGTTAGACAGAACTTAGCATTAACATTCACATAACCACTTTTTTCTTTATGAAATAAAAAAACGGGACGTTTCCCAGATAGCACACATAAGTCTGCAAGACGTCTGATAAAAAGTGAAAACATTACCTTTATCTGGAAAACATCTGCTGTGTACAGACATCAGAGAAATGTCTTTAGATGTAGGTTTTACAGACATTCTAAATCCTAAAAATCTTAAAGACATTTTCTGAATGTCTATTCAACATCTGACAGGAAACGTCGGAGAGACATTTGCAGATGAGCAATCTGCGAATTCGAGCATTCGCAGATGAGCGTTCAGAGAACATTCAGAACTTCCCAGTTAACAATTTCTGGTTGCCAGAATGTTCCCAGAACAAACATTTGAATGTTCCCTGTAGGTTAGCCAGGAAAGTTTTCCTTACGTAAATAGAATGTTCCCTTTAGGTTAGGGGAATGTTCCAAGAACGTTCTTTTAACCTCAACATGATATATATTTGTACACAAATAATCAGTCTACAAACGACATCTTCTAAAATAAAAGGTCTTCATCTTCTAAACGTTCTCTGTAAGTTTAAAAATTAATCCCAAAAAATTCCCTGCTTATTACAAAACGTTTCCAGAACGTTCTTATTTGGTTCCCCAAAAATAACCAAACGGGAACTATATGGGAACGTTCTGTGTTTACTGGGTTAATGAAAACGTTAGAAAAGCGTTCTTAGAACACATTTTGTTAGCTGTGAAATAATTGATCAGCCCTCAGTCATTCTTAATCAGTGTGTGTGACAGACCTCCGACAGGAGAGGGCGAAATTTCATCAAAAACAGTCAACAGGTGAGACACCCCGACCAAAATAGATGTCTACAAGCGGGACGCCGCCTTTATGCAGTGCTCGTAGATCTCGCCCACCTAGTTCGACTAATGGACCGCCTTTACACGCCTTCGGCTCCAGAATCAGGGAGAGATTGCTTCACACACACCCATTCAGAGCTCCGCTCTTCGAGTTCGTGCGCGCGCTCCACGTAAAGCCCAGCCTCGGGGTATCGAATAGAAAGACACTTGTGGCACAAGAGCGATGAGGATCAGTGCGCATACGACGCTGTGTTCAGCATTTGACGGTGGACACATTTAAATCTACGATCGTTTACTGAACGGATCTCCAAACTTTCAGAAACCAGACGGATGTGGACAGATGTGCTGATCCAGATCTGAATCAGATCGATCATCAAGGTGAGTGGGCGCTGGTAGTTTGATTGGACGTCTGTGTGCGCGCGCGCAGCGCATTGCGTTGTTTGGTGGGTTTGAACTCATTTCTGTTATTACGCATTAGGCAAAACAAGGGATATAAGCACAGAGCCCGACAGCGGAGAGAGAGAGAGAGAGAGAGAGAGAGAGAGAGAGAAAAGCTCATTTCACGCCTTGCGTTTATTTTTAAGTTACATACTGACACTTCTATCTGTGCATTTTGCATTTTCATTAAGCTCGCCTCTTCTTAACACCCCGTGTGGTGCAATGCTGAGAAATTGGTTAAGAAAGCTTCTCTAAGCTAAAGGAATGATTCACACTAGATTTCAAATTCTACCATCAATTACTCACCTGAATGAGTTTCTTTTTTCCATTGAACATCTTGTCAATGGGCTCCAAAAATCTTGTTTCTTTCTGTAGAAGAAACCTTCTGTTTACAGGTTTGGAATGATATGAGGTTGAGAAATAATGAGGTTTTTAATTTTGGGGGAAACTAACAGTTTAAGCAATGTCAGTGATGATGAAGATAGTGACAAACACTTACAACAGTAAGAAAAGCTTATAGATTAAAAAATGTGATCGACTTCTCTTGACACTACCGGCAAATGAGGCATCACTGACCTTTCCCATGAGTACTGAGACTACGGGCTGACTGGTCAGATGGTTTCCCTGCCCTAATGCACTGTAATAGATGTTTTTTAGGGTTGGGTTAGAAAGGCCAAGGCAGGACATTGGTCACTGTTCTAGTGCCATGATCTACCACTGCCATATCACTGGGGAAGACATTATTTAGTCTAGTCTGTCTAGTACTGAATAATAAAACCTGCTCATTGGAAATATGCACCTCTACCTACGTTTACCTACTACCTACAACTCCTAAAAGGTTTTCTAGTTGGAAAAAACAACAACAAAAAAAAAACAGTGGCACTAAACTTTTATTCTTTTTCACACAAATTGTGATTTCCTATCATAGCGCTGGATTTGTTCACTAAAGGCCCGATATACTCACGGTGAATTTGTTTTTTGTTGTTCGCTTAGATGTTAAAAGGAATTTGAAAACATGACTAGTATACAAGGTATACCGTTATACATTGACTTCCATAGTATGGAAAAAAATACAATGGAAGTCAATGGAGCCCATCAACTGGTTCTTCAAAATCTCTTCTTTTGTGTTCAGCAGAAGAAAGAATTTCATACAGGTTTGGACCAACATGAGGGTTAATAATCCCTTTAACCCTCTAGAGCCACTCACCAGACATTTCCCTTGCGGAATGTGAAAGGAGCCACATAATATCATTTTGCAGAAATATCTCTGCAGGGATGTTTTTCCAATGAGCGTGGGTTGAAATAATCACGGGTACCTAACCAGATCAGCCTCACTGGCATTTTGAACAGTTATTACCTCTAAATAGAGCCGAGAAATAACAGACTGACCTGGGGAGAATCAATCCCACAGCCCAGAGAGCGAGAAACAAAGAAAAAGAGATGCAGAGACTGTGGAAAAGGGTTATGTTAACTTAATAAAGACTTCATAATGAATGGTTGTGGAATTTCTGCAGACTTAGAAGTGGAAAAACAAGGACCTTAATTAAGAAAGAAAGCTGAAACATGTAATATAAGTGGACACCTGCTACATATATGAGAAACATGCATATTTGTCTATGTCAGACTACAGGAAGAGACGGATAGAAAACAACAGCATATTGGAGATGAAACCTGGATTAAGCACAAGATTTAAAAAAAAGAATGCTGCAGAGCTTTTTTTAGACAAAAGATACGCAGAGAGGAGGTTTGCAAGACATGACTCATCGAGAAGATTCATGAAATTGGTGATATGTTTTACAGGAGAAAGTTGTCTGTGAATTTCTAGTCTATCAGGGTCACTTTATTTAGTGGTTCAAAGCAATGTGGGTCAATTGCTGTTGTAGTTCAATTAAGGCAGAGTTAAACCAGATGACTGGAAACACAGTGGGAGCGTTTCATCCGCTAACTGTTTTTTATGAAACCTCGTTCACTTTTGTCAAGGGTCTGTCCCATTCACCAGTTAAGAGTGGAAGGTGTTCACAATACACTGTCATTCCACACTTTGTGATTTGTCTAGACATATACCCTTGTAAAAAAAGAAGTACACACTTAAAAAGGAATATATTGTATTTTACAAGAATACAGTGATCCCTCGTTTATTGCGGTTAATGTGGACCGGAACCTGACAGAACCGTGACACTACCCCCCCTCAAAGGAACGCCCCATGGCGTTCCTACATAAAACGAAACCCCATACCACACCGCATGAAACGTACAGGACAGGGAGCTAAGAAGGAAGAACTAAGATAAAAAAAATATATATGGGAAATCAGGAACGAGTGGGAGGAAGGGCAGACAGAAAATATCAATGAAAATCAAAACAGGGCAACCAAGGAAAAAAAACAAATACCAAAAGGTCCAAACCACAAAACCCAGAAAAAAAACAGTCCACATAACCAGAAAAAGAAATACCCAACAATACATAATGTCCAGGGAGGGAGGAACAGGGGGAATGAGCCAGGGTGGCTCAAGCAGGGCCGGCAGATCGGGCGGGACCGGCGGATTGAGCCAGGTGGGCTCCGCCAAAGCCGGCAGATCGGGCGGAACTGGCGGATTGAGCCAGGTGGGCTCCGCCAAAGCCGGCAGATCGGGCGGGGTCGGCGGATTGAGCCAGGTGGGCTCCGCCAAAGCCGGCAGATCGGGCGGAACTGGCGGATTGAGCCAGGTGGGCTCCGGCAGAGTCGGTGGATTGGGCGGGTCCGGCAAGGCCGGAGTGTCAGGTTCGGCCCGCGGGTCAGGCGGGCAGAGTTCAGGGTCGGCCCGCGGGTCAGGCGGGCAGAGTTCAGGGTCGGCCCGCGGGTCAGGCAGGCAGAGTTCTAGTTCGGCCCGCGGGTCAGGCGGGCAGAGTTCAGGGTCGACCTGCGGGTCAGGCGGGCAGAGTTCAGGGTCGGCCCGCGGGTCAGGCAGGCAGAGTTCAGGGTCGGCCCGCGGGTCAGGCGGACAGAGTTCTGGTTCAGCCCGCGGGTCAGGCGGACAGAGTTCAGGGTCGGCCCGCGGGTCAGGCAGGCAGAGTTCTGGTTTGGCCCGCGGGTCAGGCTGCACGGGCTCTGGGTCGGCCGGCGGGTCAGGCTGCACGGGTCCTGGGTCGGCCGGTGGCTCAGGCAGCACGGGTTCTGGGTCGGCCGGCGGGTCAGGCAGCACGGGTTCTGGGTCGGCCGGCGGGTCAGGCTGCACGGGCTCTGGGTCGGCCGGTGGGTCAAGCTGCACAGACCCTGGGTGGGCAGCCCCGTGCATCTTCCAGGCACGCAGGGCCGCCAAAACAAAAAAAAGGTCAACAGCCCTCTTGGCCCTGGCAGGGTTGATAAGAGGTGCTTCGGCCTCCTGACTGGCTGCAGGCTCTGGGACGACTGCCCCCTGGCTGGCTGCAGGCTCTGGGACGACGGCCCCCTGGCTGGCTGCAGGCTCTGGGACGACGGCCCCCTGGCTGGCTGCAGGCTCTGGGACGACGGCCCCCTGGCTGGCTGCAGGCTCTGGGACGACAGCCCCCTGGCTGGCTGCAGGCTCTGGGACGACGGCCCCCTGGCTGGCTGCAGGCTCTGGGACGACGGCCCCCTGGCTGGCTGCAGGCTCTGGGACGACGGCCCCTGGGCCATTGGAAAGGGAAGGAGCCCCTTTCCTTCTCCTTCTCCGGCGGTGAGGTGTAGAGTCTGCGGCCTCCTCTGGGGTCGGAACATCGGTGGGGGGCGTGGTGAGGAATTCCACGAATTCCCAAAAGTCCAGATGTTCCAGCCCCCTCATCCTCCTCCAGCTTAAAGGCTCATCTAGGGCGGCATTGAAGAGGTTCTTGAGATCAGCCTCATTGAACACCAGCCCCGCTGCATTCAGGCCAAACTTCTGGGCAAAAGTCTTCAAATCTGACCCACGCTGACGAAGGGAGCCCAGTATCTTTGATTGCAGTGACTGGTGGAAAGATAGGCTGGGGTCCATGGTGGCTGGAGGAGAACGGAATCCCTCTCCCCGCTGAGTCCTCATGGGTCGTGTCGTTCTGTCACGGAATTTATACGGGAGGACTCAAGTGCAGGGGAAAAACAGGGATTTATTATAACAAAAGAAACATAAATCAGAACTCACAACAGAAACACCCGCGAGGGGGAAAACATAACTGAACTAAGACATAGAACTAAACTGGAACAAACCGGATGGAACGGTACACTTAACCCAAACACCAAGAAGCAGAACATAATGACAACGACACGACACAGGACAGCAAACACACTGGGATTAAATAGGGAACACATGAGGGAGGTAATGATGAGAGACAGCTGGGAATGATTATGGGAAACAAGGAGGCGGGGCAGACGCTAACGAGACAAACACACAGGAGAGAGAGCAGTGCCACGGTTCTGTCACTGGAAACACTGGAACCGGAACTGAACCTGACAGAACCGTGACACCGGGAACCAATCACGTGCCTTGTCTGAGTGCCTGGGGGTGTGTACAAAGCCTCTGAGAGAGTTTCTCTCTTTGTCTGGTGTTCTGGGAAACCCTTTGCCTCACGCGTCATGATAAAATAACGCTGCAGTTCCGCAATACGGCCGATATAGCGGTATTTTTTTAAATTTAAATTTTTCGATAAATATTTTTGAAAAAAAACGCGATTCACTGCGACCTCGAAACTTTGAGGGATTACTGTATACTTCTGTAAGTGTAAGAATATACACTTCAAGTGTAAAGTGAATGTAATGTTTTCTGACACATAATTGCATTTTGTTTAAAATTAAATAAAAATGTGTTGTATTAAATACAATAAGCTGAACTTTAAAGTGTTTTTTGACATACTTAAGTAGCAATTAAGCTTAACGCGCAATTTCATAATTCTGTTTTATTGAAATTTAGTTCAAGTGTACATAATACTTGAATATACATCATATTAAAATGCATTTATTGTAAACTAAAATATACTTTAATGTTATTTATATTAAAACATGAACCTTGCAAATAAACAGTAGTACTAGTTATTAAACTATGTTAACCTCATTAAGAAAACATGCTTGTTATATCAATAGTAGAATACGTGCTTTGACAAATTTTGTTTACTGTTCTTGAGAGTTTATGGGATCACCTTTTGCCAAGCTATACACAGGAAGTGCTGAGGTCTACACGAAGATGAAGTTAAACTCTTGCATACATGCTATACACGTTTGCATCCAAGCAACGCACTCAGACAGATCAAAGTATTAGCAAATAACTGATGTAGTACCGGTCAGGATGTTTCTACTGAATGTTTACAACAATGTGTGCTATTCATAAATTACTCACAGACACACTGACATGCAAATATTAGTTTCTGCATGCCTAATCTTAAACATTTAGTGCTGGTAGTGAGCCTGGGCCTATGACATGACTGTAAAAACAGGAAACTCAGCATGACCCATTCTACTGTCAAGTTGGATAAACAGGAAGTCCACGTGTTTAAGAGTGTGTACTGTGTGATTGTTTTAGGGATGTCTTCACCTAATTTATACTGGGAAAAGAATGAGAGTGAGATGTGCAAATGAGCAGTTATTTACTGACGTCGCTGCTAAAACACACACGTTAGATTTCCATGTCGTATGGGGACTCTCCGTAGACTCTCCATGGTTATTATACTGTACAAACTGTATTTCTGTCCCGTAACACTAAACCTACCTCTAAACACAACGTTAACAGAAAAGATTCTGCATTTTTACGTTTTCAGAAAACTTATAAATTGTTTGTCTCATGGGGACCAAAAAAGGTCCCATCAAGATCAAAAATACTGGTATTACTATCTTTGTGGGGACATTTGGTTCCTATAATGTAGGGCTTACCTGCACCACACACATGCACACATAAACAGTGTTTCTCTTTGGGAGTTTTATGAAAGTAAGAGAGAGAGAGAGAGTTCTGGTCATTTGCATATCTGGTTTGATAGTGCGACATTGTGTTGCTGCTGAAAGTTGGACAGAGAAAATAGGAGAGAGAAAAACAAGTCTTCGTGTCTGCTTATTCAGTTCACCAGAAAGGTACAGTAACCACAGTGCAGTTGCAAGCACATCTGACTCTCTGTCTATTTTAGTTTCAGGCTTAGTGTGGTTTGTTAGCATGACTTCACAAAACAAAAAAAACCTGTGCACATTTGTCTTGACTTTTGTAGCATAGCTGTGTGCAATGAGAAACTGTAAACAAAACAAAAGGTTCTATTGCACCGTAAAATGTTATTTCAGACATTGATTATTTTATGGATTTAGTTGTAATTAATTAATCTTGATTGAATTCATTTTTAATTTTAAAGAAACTTTAGGAATGTAAACCTACTGAATCACTAGAAATGTATTAAGATAATTAAGCATGAAAGTATTATGAAATAATTTAAGACATTAGCCTTATATAGAACCTTTATAAAGAGATCTTAGTCAAGAACATACGAAAACCAAAAACAAACTGCTCATTAGTACTGCCTAAGCAATCGCAACAACTGTGTGGAATAAAAAAATTGGTAAAGAACCAACACTAAGAATAAACAAGTAATATTAACACATGAAATGCGTAGTTATTTTCTGTGAAATACATACCTAAGCTGTAACTTCCGGCTTTTGTTAAACTGTCAAACTGTTCCATTTTAAGGGCAACAGGAAGCATCTGCTCTGAGATAGAAAGACCAACAGAGAACATTCCCACTATCTTTCCTGCAAACAGACAGATCAGTGTGGTTTCATTGTTAACGCGTAAGTATCAGTACATTACAATTTCAGGTGCAAAACGTACATTTTTGTGCATTTGGATAGATATGGACATATTGACAACATATAAATATTATTACACATTTGCAGCTAAATAAACACAAAGTATTAGTGATTTTAAAAAAATTAGTAGATTTGATTCCTCGACTCTTAATAGCCCCAGTGTCAACTCCAGCACAGGAATCAACTTCCGCTGTCATCTCACTCGTGCATCAGAGATCTGGAGCTTTTGCAAAAAAAAAAAAAAAAAAACGTCAGTCACATGCGTTTATCTTGCATTTAGCTTTCTTCACACACACACACACACACACACAAAACCAACAACAGCAAACCACATTGTATTTATACCCTACATACCTCTATGCCAGCATTGTGGTTTAATCGAACTGTTAATAATGCAATTAATATTTACTTAGTTTGCAATGGTTAATCTTCTTTCTGTTCATAATCATTAAACTAATCATAATAATAAAAAAATGTAAATTGCCAACAAGAATAAACACATGAATACATATACATTATAGTATGTATCTAGATATTATTTTCAGTAATATTTTTACACTTATTACAAGAGATTGCGCACTTATCGCCCAAATCCGAATGTTAAGGTGAATTAGATAAAGAATACATGTCTCTGTCTCTCTCTCTCTCTCTACTCATCATTTCAAAGTAATGTCGTCTCTAAACTGGACTAATTTGGCCAGTCATTATTACACACATAATGTAGGCTATTTTCGACACAAAGCCGACTTTGTGTTGTAAAATAGCCTACATTAAGTGTGTAATGGTGCCACTTTTGTATCCTTATTGCTGAACCTGTTTTGAAATGAACTAAGTGGAGCAAATGTGTTTGGAGTTGGCTCCGAAAAAATCATAATGGAACACCGTTAGTATAAATGCACATTAAAACTCATGAGATCACGCTGGATAGAGAGCCACAAGATGTCTACATTCACCTTCATAATGCGAATATATTGCAGATTTAGGCAACTTTATCTCATGTAATTAAAATGCAAATTGATGTGATTAAGAGAACTGATTGAATTTGTGAATGACCAGTAAAACATTTACTGTGTGTGAGATATCATTTGTGCTGTGCATTGGACTATGTGAATTATGGTGGTAAAAATAACAGCAATTCTTGCCAATTAATCAGAATAATGAAGATTGCATGTAAACAGAAGAGGTTTACTCATGTGAGGTAAATTAATGAGTCTGTAGTCTGATTATTGGAAATAATCACTTTAAGGTGGTTTCTAACTTTTTAACCTCATAAGAAAACACTAAAGTGACCAACAAGACAATTATAACAGATCTTCCCACATAAATCCCATACTTCACTTTGGTCCAAAACAGTCGTAAATAAAAAAAAAATAAGCTCAGAGATGTTGCTTCTTTTGTATAAAATGGACCTAAAATGAGATGTTGCAGACCAATAAAGCAGCCCTCATAAGCTACAGTAATAGTACTTGTTTCAATAGCACAATTGAAACGAGGAAGCGCGTTGTGCGATGCTGAGATACGCGGAGGAAGCAGCAGGTTCGAACTTAAACTCTCTTTATTCAGAAACGTAAACAGAAACACTTTAACTCAGAACAAAACGGCACTTATCTGTGCAAAACCTGGGAAACACGGAAAGAACATCCACACACTATGAGAATAAACAGCGACAATATCCGACAAGGACAAGGGAAACACGAGAGGGTTATATACAAGAGGAAATGGGAAACACCTGACAAGACTAACAGGTTAATTGATAAACATGACAGGTGTGAGAAGGGCATGGGAGATACACAGAAGGGACCCGGATGTGAAAGACATGACGAGACTGCGACAACAATAGTACTGGCCTGGCATGCTTAATACAGTGCTTTTAGTTGTAGTTTATTGTATTAAACGGTATAAACTGTTTTTACTAAATCATTGTAGTGTAAAGCAAATTTGCTTGAATTAAATCTTCGTCTACCTGTGACAATGTATGTGACGTAACTTTCATCCCAATTTAGAGTTTAGAAATGAACTTATTCATAAATGGTTTGGAACACAGAACTAAGGTTTGACTCATTTTTAAAGACAATAATCAGCAGATTACTGCAGAAGTGAAATTGTGATATAAGTTATAGAAGTTTAAGTTTACAGTAAAGCAAATGTACTGAACGTCTCAGGTTACGTATGTAACCATAGTTCCCTGAGAGGGAACGAGACGCTGCGTCATAGCGCTTATGGGAATGCCCCGCGTAATCAACTCTTGAAGCACAATAGAAAACACCTGTGAGAATGACGCGGATGATGTCATGAGCCAGTAACACAAAAGGCACGCCGAAACCGGCACAGACAGCTTGCCCAGTGTCTGAAACAAGCCGGCATGCGGAGGAGCTAAGGCTAATGACGCAGCGTCTCGCTCCCTCTCAGGGAATTATGGTTACATACGTAACCTGAGACGTTCCCTTTCAAGGGAACTCGAGCTGCGTCATAGCGCTTATGGGAACGATATACCAACGCCACCTTAGTGACGAAGCATGCCCCAAAGTGCTCCAGTGGAGATGTTCTGGCACCCTCGGGAAGACCAGTCTCTCACGGCAAGATAGCCTCAGCTAGAAACTTGCCTCTCTGAGTGATCTGCATAGCTCATCGGGCCTCAGCCCCGAGTGAACCACACACAGTGCTCGCACTGGGCTGCAGACCTCCTGACCCATGACGAGAGGGGGAAACCCGCAGTGAAACCGCCAGGCTGCCTAGCTTTCCTCTAGCCTCAGCCAGGGAGAGTAAATACCCCTTAATACTGCAGTAGACCCTCAAAATGGAGAACGGACTCATGACCTCAGTTGCGAGCCAAAACTCTGCGGCTGTGGTAGCCGCCCCTGGCCCAGCAAGGCGAGCCTGGAGAGCGTAATTAATAAACTCCCCCAGGACAACCAGACCCCCCCCGGGGAGGGATCATCGCACCACGAGTGCGTTGCCAGCGCCAGCAGTGGAGCAGCCACCCAACCACAAGGCAGCCTAAAACCTGAAGGTAATAAGGTGTAGGCGAGGTGATCCCGAAATACGTATGGGGACTTAAGCACTGTTGTGCTGCCCGGCCCAGATCCGTAGTAGCGAGAGTTGAACCTGACTTGAGGCAGTTCTCGAAATGGTCTGATTTGAGGCACTTGCCTAGGGGTCACCTTATCGCCAAGGAGGTCCATCACGCACCGGGCTACAACAACCGTCGGGCCTAGGCCAAACCACGGCTGGAGCTACTACTACGCACCAGGAAGTGGCTTCTAGAGAAGACCGACCACAACCCAGTGATGCTTAGAACCTTCCTCAGAAGGTAGGTACGCCCAGCAACAGGTGAATAACGAGGCGCACGGGACCTCCCGGGCTAACACTGACAACACCCTGGAGACGCCTAGGGAGAAGGCCCCCCGAAGGGGACCCTCTAGTAAACGCGTCAAAACTTGCTGGCTATCAGGACCATATACAGGGAAAAGAGCTTGAAGAGAGGCGGCTGCGGCTCCAACTTACTACGCGGCACAACGGTGGCTCCCCTCCAGGGAAGCTGGAAAACTCACACCATGCGTAAAGCTTGAAAAGGGGGCAGCTAACGGCCCAAGCTCAACTGCTGATGCCACGGGGCTAAAGGCTTCAGCCATGGTAAACAGCATACTCTCAATCCCTCACTACGCGGCAAAATGGTGGCTCCCCCCTAGGGGAGATGGAAAACTCACACCGTGCATAGACCTTTCACCGAAAGGGAGGGTATGGCAGCAACGGGGGAATATCAAAGCGCCCGGGACCTCCCGGGTTGACAACGATGCAACAAAACCTGGAGACGCCTAGGGAGGGGGTCCCAGAGGGACCCAACGGCCCCTAGAAATAACGCATCACAATATGCTGCTATTCCCCAGGAACCCATCTCAGGGAGGCCCCCTCTGAAGAGGGACCGAATGATAACCAACTCCACCTGTGACACCATGGGGCCAAAGAAGGCTTCAGCCATGGCGAAGGAGCATATTTTCACCCAGTTTATATGCAAAAACGGTGGCTCCCACCTAGGGGACCTGGGAAACTCACACCGTGCGTAGCCCTTTCATCGAATCGCAGCAACAGGGGAAAATCGAAGCGCACGGGACCACCCGTGCCAGCTACGACACCAATAAACCCTGGAGACGCCTAGGGAGGTGCCCCCCCCCCCCCCAGGAGGACCTAATGCACCCTAAATTACACGTCACAAATGCTGTCAGTTTTCTTTTTAGGAAACAAATGGTGTTGAGGCGCACGGATTGAGACACTGTCTGTTCCTCAGAACCGATAAAGGGAAGGTAGTGCGGCACACTGAACCATCCGCGTAGGCAGATTGAGAGAAGTCTGGCAACTGCCAGAAACTCTGAAAAAAGGGAACCAGCCCCTTGAGGCTGGCTTCCGGTATTTTTCGAACATCTGCTTGAAAAAGCGGGAAATCTAACTTGAGCCCAGTGCAACCTGGTGCCCTCAGGAAACCAGGTAGCATGGTAGCGATACTTCAATTTGCTCTCTCAGTCAAGATGCTAATACAAAATACATCTCCTCAGAGCTGGAAAAGTGCAGAGTGGGTCTCGAACCCAGGTCTATTGCATGCAAGGCAAACACAGTGTCCGCTATACCACAGTAGAAAACCTTGAAACCCTTCAACCCCGCATTCTAATCCAAGTCGGAAGAATCTGCCACAAGACGTGCTTCCGGACCTTGGGTGAGGGTAGACTATTGCCGTGGCCGTGAACCCAGCGTCAGCGATCATCGCTGAGCCTCAGCAGCAGCGAATTCGAATCTGCGCTCACAATATCCGCAGCCAGCGCCCTCGAGCGCTGACTGTGAGATGTAGCGCAGCCAGTGAAATAAACACTGACTGAGCACGATACGATGACAGACTGTGTGCCTCCTGCTTGCGTGGGTACACGGGCAGGGAGACACACAGCGCTTTCTTTTTTAAAAATCCTGACAATACCCAGCTCCTCGAAACTGGACTGCCGCAGTAGAGAGTTTTCATCCCCCGAGTCTATGGGGCTCGTCCTCGGACGAGCTCCAGAAACCCGGGGGAAGGGGGATGTACCCGGGAGATGTGGAGAGTCGACATAGCGTCAGACTCCACCCCCTACGAGAACATATGTGATCCCCATGACTGGGATCGCCGCAACGCCTCAGCGGCAGCGGGACCCATGCCACTTGGCCCACGCGCTCTAGCAGCCTCCCCGAAGGTTGCTAGGTGAGAGCAGAGAGTTAGCGGTGGAAACCGCTCACAATCTGCACAGGCAATGCCCTTGTAGAGCAATGCTCTACCCTCATGCATGACACACGTAAAGTGTGCGTATCCCCGCCAGTAATAAAACGGGAGCAGGGAAACACGCAGCATTGAAACTTTCTGCCATACTGAAAACTCTTTCCGAGACATCCTACACAGACTTTCTAGTGCTTGTTGAAGACACTAATTAAGCTGTCTGTGCTGGTTTCGGCATGCCTTTTGTGTTCCTGGCTCATGACGTCATCCGCGTCATTCTCACAGGTGTTTTCTATTGTGCTTCAAGAGTTGATTACGAGGGGCGTTCCCATAAGCACTATGACGCAGCTCGAGCCATCAAAGCCACACGTTTAATGAAGTTCCAAATTTGAAGTTTAATATCACAAAAATGTGTTTCCACGTCAACGCAATGTCCAATTTGCGGTTTTCACATTAGGAAAAGTTCTGCGAGTTCAAGCTTTCAAATTATACCTAATTTATGGTAATTACTGAAATATGTGATAGGGAATTTGAAGGGCTAGTGATCTAGGTCAGGTGTCAAAGCCTTAATGAATTACACGACCAGTTATATTTTAAAATTCATGTCAAGCTTATACATTTAATTTAAAAATATACATACATCAATACAAAAATAAAAATGTGTAATCAAAAAAAAAAAAAACATCTGTCCACTGTTGTCTCTGTGCACTGGAAAGCTTCTGTCACCAAATCAAATTCCTTGGGTGTGCAAACATACTTATATAAAGCTCTTTCTAATTCTGACTCTGAAATACGGATAATCTCTTCGTTTTCTGCAGAGAAATGAATCATGTTCGCTCATGTTACATGATTGGCTGCTCATACTTTTATGTACAAGCACTGCAGTGTTAATCATAAACCCATATTTGAAAGAGACTGTACTATATACAGTAGCACTATATAAAGTAGCAAGCTCTGTGAAACTGCTGAATCCGATCTAAACTGAGTTAGATTTGTTCCGTCCTATCAACTTCAAAAGCTGAGTTTGGAGTCTTGAATTTGTTGTCTGGCACAGATACCATTCCTCTAAACAGCATATAGAGTTCCTCACTTCTCCTTCTCGTTCTTTCTCCACTGAGGTTTCTTTAGGTGAGACCACAATTTAACTCTGACTTAGAGTGAATAATGAGAGCGAGATTAATAGCTCCGTTGAGATTTGCATCATCAGTGTTGAGCTGTCATTACTTTGCCACTTCAGTGACCGATAATATTGTACTAGTACGTGTATATGAGTGATGTTATTTCCTTCTCTAATGAGTGCTGTGTGTCTGATTAGATTAACATTTATACTGTACAGAGTCATGCGAGAGAGAGATGCAGAATGAAATCAAGATAGATGATGCTGTTTCATGGTTGAAGGTGCAATCTCTCTCTCTCTCTCTACAGTCAGACTTCATTCTATTCGGTTAGATACATCTTTCAACCCCTGAGCCATCAGGACACACACTGCAGGAGGGACTGAAATATTCAAAACACCTCTGCCATAAAACACCGGACAAGCACACACACACTCACTCATAGCCTTCGATTAATCCCTGTGAGGATCAATAGTTCTGGGGTTCTGTCACCAAGCAACAGAAGCTTCAGAAAACAGATGCTGACAGACGATCTCACACACACGCGCGTGCGCATGCACACACAATACACAAACGCGTATCATGCATGAGAGTTTTAAATCCTCATGATAAAGCATCAGAGACTATGAGAAACTAGAAAGCTTTTTTTATTCAGAAATCCATCAAAAGTTAATTTGACACATTTCAAAAACCTGCTAACTGTCACTATCCCAGTAGCGGGACACTTGGTGTGCTTTATTACTGCATTCCTTTTTATCGCTGTTCTGAATTAAAATGTTTTATATAAAATAGATATTTTACTAAATAATTTGCGATCCAAAATGGCTAGAGAGTCAAAGTCATATGTCATATTATGTTGTTAAGTGTTTCAAATTTGGAGCTGATATTTCAAAAAACAAACCTTATTCTACTCACCCTTCAACCATCAAGCATTAAATGGAAATGGAAAAGTGTAAAAACATTAACAAATTACAGTACTACAACAGACCATGAATAACCCCAAAATCTTGATTATTTCCACAGCAATATTACAGATGTAATGTATATCACTGTAGTAATATATTATCTGTCTGTATTGTGTAATACCAATACGTTGCCTTAATCAAAAATGTTGAGTGATAATATTTTCAAGTGATTCTGTCATTTTGGGAGACAGTAAATATGGTTTACCTGCTTTAGAAACATTCAAGTAAACACTGCTAATAGGGATTGGAAGTGAAAAGGGGAGAAATCACATATTAAATAATCTGTGTGAAATCAATCCTTGAAAGAGATGTGAGCATTTGGGGACAGAAAAAAACGAGAGTGAGAAAATGCAGTGACAGAAAAGAGGTCTTGCATGAGATATTCTTGTTGCATTAAAAATACCAAGTGTTGCATTATTCTCCTGACGTCTCAACATAAAACATGAATGAAGTTGTACAGCTCATTCAGTCAAACTGACGGCTAAGGATTATTTGTAGTGCAACCTTATGAAATTAAATGATTTGTTTCCGTCTTTTTGAGTGGAACATCTCCCATAATCCAAAATGCTGCTAGTTAGCAAAAAGGTGGATTGGTTAATGGTTGGACAGTTAATAATGCTCTATGTGTTAGGCGTATGATGGGGACAAAGCGAGGACTCACTTATAGGGAGGAAGGTTATTTTATTATAATGAAAATAAAAACAAAAAACAAACCAAAATTGCCCTGAGGAGGGGAAAACACAACTAAGCTAGATTCAACCGACTTGACTGGACCGACAGGACTTGACAAGAATCTCGACAGTCGACGATTCAAACATTAGACATCATAGACAACAAAGCAGCACATGACAGCAAATACGAAGGGAATAAATAGGGAACATGAGGAAGGATTATTGAGGGCGGACAGGTGGGGAAAATCAAACAATAACAAGGGAACAAGACGGGCGGAGTTACACAATGATAGGACATGAACACGCAGCTAAAGCGAACTCGCATACGGCATGTGTTCATGTGAAGACGAGACAGTGAAGTGAAACACCAACTGCGCGTAACACAAAACACAACATGAAAGCACGCAACCGATGTAAACACGAAACACGTGCTAAACAATACACGCAGACAAGGGGAGCTTGGCCCGAGTAGAGCTAAGTAGAGTAGAGGCCAAGAGGGCGAGCAAACACTCATCTTGTGCGCTCGCAACAGGGACAAATACACGGGCCATGAATGTCCGAATCCTGAGACAATACCAAAACTGAACAAAACCAAAATCTTGGGATCGAACATCATGCCCCACACACAAAACGCTTCACAGACAAGAGACTCGAGACACTCAAAGCAACACGTTCCTATAAAGACACAACAATATGGTAGTGCCAGAGCTCTGCTAGACTAAACTAGACCAAAATGGCAGAACCCTGGCACTATGAGCTGTTAAAGGCCAAAATTTACATCCCCAGTCCACACAGAACAGAAGTCAAATGGACGTATTTTGCGGGGTTTCAGTAGACATGCAGCAGGTTTTGTCTGGCAGTTCAGGTCAGTTCAGTAAAGGTGATAAACACGCATCATAAACACATCTACTGACTGTACTTTACGTGGAAACGTCTTCTGTTTGTATGCCCCTCTTTCCCTAACCGTGTCACTTCATATGTTCCTTGCCCTGCACTCGTTTTGTCAGCTCTTCTACTTAAACAATTGTTCCCTTCTCTCTCTCTATGAAGGCTGTAATTGAAAGTGTCCACCCACATGTCTGCAGTCCACACATGAACACATTCCACATACAATGGGATCCTATATAAAATGTGATTCATGTAATGAATGTCTGTGTAGTTGTGTATCATTACCCAAGATGCCTTATTTAAGATTCCACTACTGTCTACAAGAATACAGATTTTCTTTGTATTTTCTGTGGTGTCTGTCAAATAGCCAGTTAGAGCTCAAATATATTTGGATTCCATAGTGAGTAAAATGGTTTGTTGTTTGTAAAAATAACAAAATAATCTAAAATAATTATTTTAGATTTTTTTCTTATGAAACTACACTGAAGAAATGGTAACCTAAATGATAGCGTCTAAATCATCTGGCTTTATTCAAGTCAAAAATATGATTTAATGTTGCCTAAATATTTAAGCAACTTAAATACATTGATTTATTCTGACAACACTGATTTTATGGCTTTTATCAAGTAAAAAATATGAAGTGTCACATTGGAAATGGGAATGTCAGTTTAAAGGCTTTTTACTGTAGATAATAAAATAATTTGTTCTTTTGTATATTGTATATTTAACAGTATTTTACTGTAACTACATGAAATGTTATATCTATTACATTCAGTAAGGGAACTTTACAGTTTTTTACAGTTCAAATTTCAATACTTTTTTACATTGTAAATAATTAGTTTCCACACAGAGAGGTTGATCACAATAAATTCAGCCGGAGTGTGTTGCCATGGTTTCCGGTTGGCCACCTAGCAAAAACTGAACGAGCAGAGTTGTGCGTGTGTTTGTCTGTACAGGAAAAGACAATGAGTGATAAATGTGTGTGTCATGTAATGGATAGAGTGTGGTTTGGTGCTTGTGTGACTGTTTCTTTTTTAGGATGTGATAACTTGAGGTTTTCTGTTTCGGAAGATGTCAATTGCTTGGCATTCTGAAGCTCATTAGATATTTCTCTGTGTGTTTACTATGGTAAATTAGTTTATCAGCTCAGACATGTGGTATGTTTGTCATTGTGTAACAAATTTGCAAGAATGTAGTGTCATGATGTTATCTTCAGAGTTTGTTTTGGCCAAAGTTCTTCACATACAGCGGAGCTTTTAAAGCGCACACACACACACACACACACACACACACACACACACACACACACACACACACACACACACACACACACACACACACACACACACACACAAACAAATAAAACATTGTTCTGCTGGATCAACAGCTCTTTTTTTATTTTATTGCTTTTTTACCCCTTACTTATGACAAAATAACATGTAATTTATTTCTTTTGTCTTTTAAAAATGGTTAAAGTGAACTGCTGAATGTACTTGATAAGCATTTATGGTAAATTAAAATATACCGGTACTTTAATTTAATTTCTATTGAACTTGTTGGTCATATATTGTAATTACACATTTATAATTATTACTTTAATAAAAAACAATATATATTGAATGAATGGGTGAACACTGCTGTTAAAATTATAATCAACTTTCATTATGCTTTAATATGTCATTCAACATACATCAAAATATTATTGAAATGTAGCGACTTAAGCAAAAGTGTACTTAACTGAGTTCAGGTGAATAGTTATGAAAGTACAATCCCTTTAAATACACTTAAGTTGTTTTTAAACAACTTTTATTTTATTTATATTATATTATCTGGAAATACAGCTTAAAAATTTGCTTTTAACATTCGAAGTACACTACAAGTGCACATTTAATACAATTGCATGCACTTCTTATTCACAAGCGTGTTCAGTGTGTTCCTCTCCATATAACAATCTCTATTGACAGACAAAAGAGAAGAGGAAGACCACTGGAGGAGAAGAGAAAGACAAAAGGCCATTAGAAAGTGTGGGTAGAGGAAGAAAGAGAGAGAAATGATGGATCCGTTACCTGTGGATTCAGGAACAGTGGATGAGTTGGTGGACATCTGCATACAATCCTTTGGTGAGTTTCAAACAAACGTTTTGGGTGGAACATTTAGTTCAGCAGAATTATCCTGTATGTATCTAGATGATGTACTATCAAACATCATGCTGATTCATTAGTTCATTAGTAAAGAAATTCAAAAAATGTGTGTGACTTATTTTGTCATTAATGTCCTGTGATGTTTGTACTTTCAGACAATGCAGGCACAATAAAAAATCCTTCCTTTTTGAAAATGTTCCTGATGATGCACCCTTGGTACATATCTTCCACCGATCTGTCCAAGAAACTGTTGCTAAAGTATCCTTTATCTACAAAAACCCTCATATTGTATTTTATATTTGATTCATCTAGGGTTGCAATCAGTGATTATTATTATACTCAATTCATCAAATCAATATCAAGTTAAAATGACTAAATGAAAACGATAACGTACAAAAACAAAGCACAAAATGTTAACTTTTATGAGGAATAAACACATTCACTCAATGGAACATATTCATTGGCCTATATTACAGGCTATTCCAACAACAGTCCCTTTACTGTTAGTGCTTTCATAAAAATATGATTACTTGTCTCAAACTGCGATAAACGCATATGCTTTTGTTTGAAGCATTCAATTTAAAGCATTCTCATGAGTGATGCATAGAAATGTCTTATTCCAAAGTCTTAAAGTCTTTGATTATTCTCTTGTAGGGGAATTACAGTTAAGACCCGAGGACCAGATATGTTGAATGAAGACCAGCAGTCAGAAGTGCAGTCAATAGAAGAAATTTTAGTGAAGTTTAGTTTGCAGTTTCATCAGCAGAAGCAGCTTCAAGTCTCACAAGGAGTTCGTAGGCCGTCCCACATACAATAACATTGTTACAGCAATTATACTCTAACAAAGGGTGCTAACTACGTTAGTGATGACGGTTAAATAATTCTGATTGGCTAAGAAAGAAAGATAAACAAAACTAGTAATTTCCACACAAGAGCAGACAATCTGAAGAATATCTTCGTTGATCACATGGTTGATGGGTTCGTGACGTGGCTTGTCGAGAACAAGTTATTCCATTTCCTTATGGTGCCAGTTAATCACCTCACCAATACAGACTATATTAACACATACAGATACACAGCTTCTTCAAGGCTGAACTCGGCTCAGGCTCCAACTATCAACAGAGAGACTTCTCAAAACGATTATTTCAATAAACAATTATAATTGATTTTACCGACCCATTGTTGCAGCTCTATATATTGTTCATTGTGTTAACACTGGAAGCAGCCTTTACAACCTTAACAAATGTGTAGGTCACAGGAGGGCAGCACTGATGAGACCAGAGCCCAAATATGCCACCTCGTAAAGTAAGACTAATACTCTCTCATTCAATTTCTTCATGATATGTCTTATCTTCTCTTTTACATAGCATTTGCGTTTTGATTTTTTTCAATGTAGATACTGGATTTCCGAATTTCCAGTAGAGTTTGATCTGAATCCTGCTTTGGCTGACCAGATTAAAGACTTGCGAGAGAACCTGAACACAGGCGGCAACGAAACACAGAGCCAACTTATTGATGTAGAGAGTGTGTAAGTATACAAACTCATACCCACACTTACTTTTAAGCTCTCACTCACAAGGTAAAAGATGGAGATGGAAGTTGCAATAGTCTTTTCTTCTCTGTTGTTGTTACACTCCTGGTACGGTGCGAAGTGAAGATGAACACGGAGCAGCGTAGCTTCATCAAACTCAACTTTTATTAACTAAACTCAGAAAAACAGAAACTCAAATATAAACTCAAAACAGCACTTGTTGTGCAAAAATGAACACGGGAACCATAAACTTTGAACAAGCCGTCCTTACAGGTATCAACATAGCCTCAAACACCGACAAAGGCAAGGGAATGGCAACCGGGTTAAATACACACAGCAATGACCACCACCTGGGGGAAACTAACGAACTAAGTGATGAGACAGGTGCAGGGCGGGCACAAGAGGGAACCCAGAGAAGACCCGGAAGAGAAACACAACACACCAGACAAGTGCACAAATACCACAAAAGACAGTACAACCGGTGACAGTTGTGTTGTATTATATCTGAGTGAAACATGAAAGAAACTAGAGGTAGAAAGAAAAAGTGGGGGGGGGGGGGGGGGCATGATTTTGTCCATGGGGAATCGATCGAACAGTTTTCGTTTGCTATTGGTGGATCTCATGTGAGTGACAGGTTAATTAAAATGATTTAAATTATAAGGGCACATAAATAAAAAAAAGATGTTAGTGAATAAAAGTTTAGCAAAACATATAAATGTTTTCACACTCTATGGACCAATGAAAAAGAAGATAATGTCCAGACTGTTCTTTTTCACATGATCATAAGTAGTGACTGCAGCCGTTACACCAGTAACACCAGAAAAGTACCTCAAGCCTTCATGCTTCTGCACTTTTAAATGAGTGTTTAGAGTGAAACGAGTGTTAGTAGTTGATTATTTGTTTTATGTTTATGTTGCACAGGACTCCCATATTTCACCATGTTAGTCAATTTCTAGGTAACCGTAGTCCTCTCTGAAATAACATTCCCCCCCCTCGCTGCAGGCCCTCCTATAAATGGAAACGACAAGTTACCCAAAGAGTTCCTTCCTTGTCAAAAAAGAGAAAAATGTCCCTTTTGTTTGATCACCTGGACCCTTGTGAGCTTGCGGAGCATCTGACCTATCTGGAGTACAAATCCTTCTGCAAGATAATGGTATGTATGCGAGTATAGGTTTTGACCAATATACACCAGATACTTTTCCTAATTTATGTCTAAAAATGCCTAAAGGTTTCTAAGAACTATGGATGAGAAAGGGCCACCAAAAAGATATGCACTCAATTTTTTATTTAGAATTGCCCTCATAAAATTGGCCCCAATTTTAAAGTTTCCTCGTTTTGTTTTGGAGGACTCCTACAATATGGTATTTTTCTCATATACAATAGAACCCCGACTTACGAAAATAATCCGTTCCGAGGTTGGCTTCGTAAGTCGATCTTTTCGTAAGTCGATCAGGTTTTTACATGTAAATTGCCTAATCCGTTCCAAGCCCTACGAAAAACACCACATTTAATTTTATAATAAAGCTATGCTTGTTCAGTATGGTCCCTACGGTTGAACGGTTACGGCCATATTATTTCACTATGGCAGACAAGCACAATCCAGCTTCATACTTCTCAATTATCTCCCTTTTCGTCTCCATGGAGAGCATCTGCTTCTTCCGTTTCACTTTCACTTTCATCGTGCTGCATCGCCATGACTTTGTGGCCAGTGAAAAGCTCTCAGCTCTCAGCAACAATCTTCACATACATGGCTAGTGATTAGAAAAAAAGTTTATGTTACCTGGGCACAAAATAATGACGATGCAGTACGATGAAAACAAAACTTGTATGCGAAAGCTCAGACGAACTTTAGCGTTAGTGTAGCACAGACGAAATGGGAGAAGAATGTCGCTATGCAGAGGCTGGTGGGAGCGATGCTGACCAATAGGAGAGCAGGATGCTGCAGCGAAAGCTAGCGTCCGAGCCGGGAGCAGTGTTGCCAGGTTGGGATGGTTCCCGGCAGATTTTAAGCTGTAGTTGGGCTGGAAATCTTCAGTCCAATCTGGCAACACTGGCCGGGAGACAGCCAATGGGAGAGCGGGACGATTGGTGCGAGTTTCCGGGTCAGTGGCGCGCAAATTTCAAAACAAAACTCGGAAATCGTCGCCTCGGCCGAGATTTCGTATTTCGCATCTCGATCATTTTGTCCTTACTCGGGCGAAAAAAAACCTGAAATCTTTTATCGTATGTTGAACTTTTCGTACGTAGAGCGTTTCGTAAGTTGGGGTTCTACTGTAATACATTTTAACATCACCTCTGAAACGGTTTGATCAAGGATCTTTCATATAACAGGTGTTTGAATATATTCCACAATAAAAAATAATGAAATGTTCTTATTATGGAATTAAACTGTGTAAAACAATACCGGAGGTTATTATTAATTCATTATGAAGTTGTCATAAAGTCCTCATGTCTGTGATCATTTGTTTAATGTGTGTTTCAGTTTCAGGATTACCACAGCTTTGTGATGCATGGCTGTACAGTAGATAACCCAATTCTGGAGAGGTTTATTACACTCTTTAACAGCGTCTCACAGTGGATTCAGCTGATGGTTCTCAGCAAACCCACTGCTCCACAGAGAGCTGCCGTGATTGCACACTTCATGCAGGTCGCACAGGTCAGGTCGCACTTTATGTTAGGTGTCTTTAATTACTGTGTATTGATTTTGTAAATTGTAAATAAAACAAAGATTCTTGGATTATTATTTTGTTTTACAAAAAATACTATTTCAGTTGTTTTTATTTCAAAATGTTGTTTAATTCAACGTGTTACATGCTGTTTATTTGTGGAAAGTATTTTATTACAGTAATTGTTATTGTATTGCAAAATACTGCCACTATTGAGGGCAATAGTAGTTAAAGACAGTGATTTTAGAGCTAATTTCCAGAATACAGTTGCTCATTTGAGTTTGTTAGTGCTTGGTCTATAATTTCTTTGCATGGATGAATTATAATCTACAGGACTAGAAACTAACACCTCTAGATACAGAACAACAAGAAGTTATTGTAGTTATCAGAACAACAGCTGCAGTGTGAAAAATGTTAGCAAAAATTAGAACATAATGAATAAAACACCCAAGACTTAAAAAACTGAGTTCTGGTGTAGACCTTTAGTATGATGACACCTAGTCCCATGTGACTTTTCTTCTCTTTGAATTTTTCAGAAGCACAGTGGGGCTCTATCACCCCCTGCTCTTGTTCCTCCTGATGATCCCTTGTTCTCTTCCTTATAGACCCAAGCTCTTCCTCTTCCAAAATATCACCTCGACTACCGCTTTATATCTTTCAGATTATTCCTTTCTCTTCTGCCAGTATCTTTTCATATCTAGTAGTCTTGCTCTTTTCTTCTCTCCATCTATTAAAAACAACCTAGGAACATATTTACCTCTAACAGTTTGTATATACCTATTGTATATGTTGTATTGTTTATAAGTGGAAAGATTTTTTAAAAGTAATAACAAATTGATTCTGCTCTATTTCTCTTTTAATAATTAATATAGATAGTGAAATATAGGTTTTAGCGTTCTTTGTGATGTACTGTTTACTCTATAGACCTTATTCACAGCAGAACCATCTTTGATTTTTAACATAAATGAAAGTGAGGCTGTTAGAGATCTCTAAAGTGGGTACATCTCTTAAGTAGGTTGTACAATTATTTAATGTGATTTTGCATACAAAACACTGCAAAAATATCTCTTTGAGGAGGGCGCCCCAGCACACTTTCCTCGCAGCTTAAGTCCCACTGCTGCCGAGGCTGAGCAGCGAATCAGGTTGTGGGGTTCACAGATGGATCTGGTAAAGGGGTTAGTCTCCTTCAGTCCCCAAACATCTAATTGTTGAAACATCTTGGGGCTGTATGAGTATGGTTATGGAGCGATGCCTAGGGTTGAAGAGATGCTTGCCAGCTATCTCTCCCCTGACTCTGCATCATCCCTTAAAGCATAGATGTTACTCACTAAGCCAGTTAGAATCACATCAGCACTGCTGGGTAAAGCATAATTGGCTGCAGATCAGGTCACAGCATGCCTTCACACAATGTCTATCCTGCAGGCATACCAAGCCGACCTGCTCAGAGATGAGGGCTAGAATGTAAGCTCTGACACGATAAAAGAATTGCATCAGGCCACAGATTTATCCCCCCAGGCCAAAAAAGGTACGGCTAAATCAATCTATTGATTGTAATATGGCCCCAGAGGGGGCACTTAAGGTTAACTCTGTCTAATATTAAGGTGAAAGATAAGAGCTTTGGCGATGCTATAACCTCAGTCATCGAGATGTTTCAGGAGGCAAAAAACAAAAATGTCTCCCTCACCACTTAGGTCTCTGTGGCTGCTGAGCTGGAGCAGCTGTCTACGAGCTCCTTTCATTTGTCATAGTAGGAGCTGATTGTCAATATTCATACTCCTCATCAGAAAGACTGGGGATCAGGGTGATGCTTGCAACTTTTGATTGGTATCTGTGGACCGTTATTCTCTCCAAGAAGGCTTCGTCGAAGAAGCTCTGAGGCCAGTGGCATCAGGCTTCTGAGGCCAGACCCCTCCTGAGAGAAATGGATTACACCTCATTATAAGGTGCTCATCACTCATCAGTGCTCTCAGGGGACCATTCTGACCCTACCAACTCGTGTGCTTTTGGGAGTGATTTCCAGCAAACTCATGTATCAATGTCCACCCAGATACGTCCCTCCAAGGAGGGCTATAGAGTAGTCCGTTCAGTCATTCCCTGCCAGTTCCCTGCTTCAGGGTGCTGAGTTGTCTACTCAAATTATACAAAAGACCAGTCTTGAGAGATTGGTTCCCTCTGTAGCTTTTGTTGCAGAGTGGAAACTGCTGCCAAATATATTTCAATAGGTCCTGCAGACAGTATAAAAAGAGTTACAGAATTCAGTTTAGGTCTTGCCCGCCCAGGTTCAACGGGGTCCTACCCACAGTGGAACGCCCCGAGCATGCTCTGGTAATGATACTGGAGTTAAAAGCTTTGCTGAGCAAGGAGGCCTTAGAACGTGTTCAAATTCACGGTGCTGACAAATCAGGAACGAGGATTGATGGTTGTTTGATTCTAGCTTAGTCAGAGTGTTTGGCGGTTCGTCTTTGAGATGTCATCCTCACCAACATGAGAAAGTTGGGGCTAAGGCTGGATGCTAAGAAGAGTGTGCATATTTGTCTCCTGGTCGTATTGATTAGATTCTCACAGCCGAGAATGAGCTAAAGCTTGGCCAGTCACTCACTCTCAGTTTCAAAGACTGTTGGGTCTCATGACAGCTGTGTCCAACATGATACCTTTTGGCCTACTGTACATGAGACTGTTCATGAGACATGAGTAGTGGCTCAAAACCAAGAGGTTCTCCCTCAGAGGAAACTGATTCCACATGGCCAAGGTCATGCCTTAGCCATGTGGAAGAACTTGGTTTCTTTCCCAAGGGCCTATGCTGTGTCACGAGTGGTCACTTGACTCAAGGTCTGTGGCAGGGCAATCATCTTTCGTGGCACATTTTTTGTGCTTGTTTGGTCTCTTATATAAATCATCAGGGGAGTCTGCGGTCACTCCCACTACACAAACTGGCTCAGATTCTCCTCTGGTGCCAAGGGAAGCTGCTCAAAATGTGGACAAGTTATATCCCTGTGCACCAAAATTAGGGTACCAATATCCTGTTGAGGCCTGGGAATGGAAACTCCACCTCGAGCTGGTGGAATTTCTATGGAAGTTTCAGGGTTTTCTGGACAAGAGAGGACCCAAATACAGAGATGTCTGAAGAGTGATTTATTTACAGGACAGTGACAGGGCAGACAGCAGTGAAAGTGAAACGACGATCAAAACAGTTAGGCAGGGCACACAATAGGAGAGCTGGCTGGTCAGGACTTAAGACTGAGATGACGCTCAGGCCGATGGGGGAGATCTGGCAGCGGATCAGGAAACCAGAGGCTCACCACTTGGGGATGTGATAATGTAGCTCCAGACTAGCTGCCAGGCCAGGAGTGTCAACTGCCAGGGTGAAACAGGAGGCAGGAACAGGAACCAACAAAAGACAACACTCAAGACAAGAGAAACAGCACAAGAGCAAATAAACCTGACAAAACTATGACAAGAAAAAAGCAAACTAACTATAATTTCTTAAAACAAACTACCAACAAGAGGTGACAGACACTAATGCTAAGACAGGAGGAAAAACTAAAACTAGATTTCAGGTACCAATACTTGCCAAACTAGTAACACGCAAGGAACTCACACAAAACAAACCAGCAAAGACATGAGTGAAACAACCACAATATAAAGAGACCCGAGAACATGAGGGACAGGTGAACACACTCAAGCAAACGAGGACTAGACAAGGGGGCGTGGTAACTGGAAATGAGGAGGTGGGACAAGAGGACCACATGACAAAAATGAACAAAGACAAACCCATGTGCTCAACCACAAAATGAACAATCAAACACTAAACAAAGACAAAACAGACAAGACTATTACAGCAGGATCTTGACAGGAAGAGATTTGGATGAGAGGAAGTAGATCTGTTCGAAGTATATCTCTAAAGACGACACATTGTCCCCTGTAGTTCTCCCTTACATAGCCAGCTACTCTTGGGTTGGATGCCATGGTGCAGACCGAGGCTACATCTGTATGCATTTCCCCTGATTAGTCTGTTCCTGGGAGTTCTGGAGAGAGTTCTTCTGCTAGTAACCTGATTCTGGCCAGCCCGATTCTGATTCTATTGTGTTCCCTCTTGACAGCTCTCCTTGAGACATTCTGGTCAAGAGGAACCTTCTTGTCTCAAGCAGGGGGGACAATCTTTCACCCCCGTCCAGTGTTGTGAAAGCTGTGGGCATGGTCTATGAGGGGCTTCTGAGATTCTCACTCTCAAAACTGTTTCTCCTTATCGTTTCATCTCTCAAAAGAATTGGTACCCTGTCGGTATCTCTTTCGTGCTTAAAATTTGCACCTGGTATGGTAACCTAAATCGTGTTATGTTCCTATAAATACCATTACGTCCCCATTACTGTGGAGAGATCCATTGTGCTGCAGGCCTTTTGTTCTTCTCTCTTTTGGACAGAGCTGCCCTGTGGCGAAAAGCTGACCAGTTGTTTGTATGTTTTGGGTCACCCAGGAAATGGTTCCCATCAAAGTAGAGGATGAGAAAGTGGAAAATCTCACTTGCATATAATTTGGTCGGCTAGACTTCACCTATGGCTGTACGGGCCCACTTCACTAGTGGTAGGGCTGCTTCAAAAACCTTGCTATTGGGAGTTTCCCTCCAAGATGCAAGTGATGTGGCAGGCTGGTCCTCGTCGCACACATTTGTGATATTTTATAACCTTGATTTGGGCTCCTCTCTGGGGTCCCTGGTGCTCTCTTCTTAGTGTGCACATCACAATTTCACACAAATAGGCACTTGGTGACGTGGTTATAAATGTTCCCTCAGCATCTTCAACGCTGTGTGAGTTCCTTTTAAAGGGAACGTCTCAGGTTACGACTGTAACTATTGTACCCTGAAAGAGAACAAGACGCTATGTTGCCCTGCTTCAGAAGCTAGTGCTGTTTTGTCTGGGTGTATTTCATAGTTTCCTGGTTATAACATCACCTGCCAATGACGTTCTGTCATGCCATTGGACTGATTTCACATGTGCTTCATGATACAATCATGCAGAGGTGCAGCGTCTCGTCTCTTTCATTCTGTACATACTTAAACTGCTTTTATGGCTAATATGGTGTTGCAATAAATATTTTTTACTGTTCGCAAACGGTTTATGTTTTATATATTTGTTCATAATGATTAAAAATAAGAAACAAATCTAATGGATCAATACATAAAACCACCATAATTAACATTAATACCTACTAAATTAATACCTGGTTTAGGTAAACTTCCATGAGCTTCTAAAATATGCACACCTGGAAGCTTTCAGAGTCTCATAATAGCATATTTGTTTGTGCATTATTTTTTATTATTAATAATATAACAAAAGATTTTGTCTACTTCATCCTCTCTTTCTTTCTCACTAATTCACACCCCATAGAAACTACTACAGTTGCAGAATTTCAACACGTTGATGGCAGTGGTCGGGGGTCTCAATAATAGCTCCATCTCTAGGCTGAAGGAGACACAGGCACACATTAACAATGAAACCAATAAGGTAAATACAACATCTGTGCACCAGACACAAAACCTTCACATCAGACTCAACTCATCTTGTATTTCAGTCCATCAATTTCATAATATCTCTCTCAGATCTTTAACAGTTTGTTGGAGCTGGTGACATCCTGTGGTAACTACAGTCAGTACCGGCGCCGATTCGCAGAATGCACTGGGTTTCGTTTCCCAATCCTGGCCGTTAGCCTCAAGGACTTGATAGCCGTTCATGTTGCTTTGTCCGACTGGACGGACCCACAGAAGACTCGTGTCAATTTGACCAAAATTCAGCAACTCTATGCGATCCTGCAGGAACTAGCCCTTGTGCAAAACACTCCCCCGAACATTGAGGCCAACACAGACTTGCTCAATCTACTTACAGTGAGTGCATGTTCTTAATGATGTGTACATGATTTCAGGAGGAATAGAGTGATTAGGATAAAACTAACCGATTTACTTTGTTTATTTGTTGTTACCAAGTTTAAGAAAATATGATTTCCAGTGATGACATCATATTTTTTTGGCCAACCCCAAAGTTTGCATCACTCAGGTTCCATCACAAAAACATTTTTCCATTGACTTTGGAATTACAGTGGAATCCGGTTATGTCGACGGCCTCGGGGGTTACAAAAAAGCGTAGAGATAACCAACAGCCAATATGTCGATTTATTTGATGAAGCGATCGGCATGCTATAAAAATATACATACACTGTAAATGTTTTCTAACAACAAAAGGCATATGTGCACCAACTAACAGCAGAGATTTACCAGTATACAATAAAAAACACCTTCAAATTCTCGATACAAACCTTTAATTATATTCTCCAACATTGCAAACATACGTTCTTGCGTTCTGCCTGCCTAATGTGCTTTCTCAACAAATTCGGCTTCGTCCAATCTTTTAATAATCGTGTTCTTCAATCCGCAACGGCGCTGAGCAGAGCGCACTTCAGAACAGAAGCAGATGTGTGTGCGTGTGTGTGTTCATCTAAGATGTGTGTCTGTGTTCTCGTCAATGTCAAAATATTTGTGAAAACCAATAAAATCATAGAAGGTGGGCTTTATGTGCACTCGCTGATCGTTGATAAGAATAAGAACGATATGTGCTTTCACTTCAGAGAGTCTACAGAAGTCTCCAATAACTCCAGATAAAGTCGTTAGATTTGTTGCTAGTCGCTTTTTTGAAAATGTGTCGCTAGAGTGGTTTGAATACTTGCAAAATATAGTGACAAAGGCACTAAGTTTCCAACAACAATTTGTCCCTCTTTTGTGCTCGAGATACTAGGATTCGGAAACATAAAAGAATCGACATAACCGATAAGAAAATGCTAAGACAAATAGGGAGTTTGGCGGTTTCACTTCAAAAACGTAAACTCCACTGTATTACAGAAAATAAGCTGTGACCAACAGAAGACATATTTTGTTCATCAGGACAATTTTCACGAATGAACACAACTTTGAATTTAAGCCTAAATATAATCTTCTGAAGTAAAAAACGTAATACATGCTATACATCACCACCATTATGCTTTCAACCTTTGTTATGTTTATGTTGTATTGCAAAACACTTTTGCTAAGGTCTTTATAAGATTAGGAACAGGTTTGGTGGTATGGGTAGGTTTAACGGTGGATTAAGAGGTATGAGAAGGTATTTTTTTAATATAAGTACAGTAATACCTCGGTTTACGAGCGACTTGGTATACAAGCAAATCGGTGAACGAGCATGGTGGGTCGAATCGGTGTACGAGCATTGTATCGGTGTACGAGAAATTTTTTTTCCTCACCCATGCGCAATTTTGCGTCGAAAAGATCCCTTTATCACCCCTTAATTCGTTCATTCTCTCAGTGTCTCTCAATATGGGTGCATCATTCACCACAGTGCATTCTTTTATAAGTTGTTGTGAATATGGTTACATGTGAAACTTTATTAATGAAGCATGTTACCAACACCACACATTGCATACTAATGAGGCTCACGTGTGTTCTCAGTACAACGCACCCAATGACGTTCTTAAAGGGCCATACTCTTTTAGAGAACAGCATACTATAACAGTTATAACTCTGTACAGATCATATACATAAGTGATTTACAGCGGTTTTACCTCGTGTTGTTGCATTAATTGTGATCGCTATTCTTTACGTAGTAATATCGTTACAAATGTTGAAGGAACTATATGTGTTCAATAAGTGTTAAGTTAACAGACTTGTCACTTTAAGTGGGCGGGGTTTCAGTCGGCGCTAGAGAGAGTGGAGTTCTGAGGGATTAGAGAGAGAGCTCCGAAGCAGAGATAGTTTTGATTCTTCTGTTATGTATGGCATGGGTTGAAGCCAGAACCGCAATCCGATAGTTCTCAATAAAATCTCTGAATGAGAAGGAACCTGTCTGGTTATTAAAAGAAGCAACGCTACAATGTAGTGAAATATATAAGCAGTAACACCCCACCTCCCCCTCTTCTCTCGTCTTGATCATGCCAGCAGTGAAGAGGTAAAGTGCGTGTTACAGTAAATAGTTAATAATGACAGTTAAACTCTAAAAATACTTAATTAGTATTTATATGAGATCTTAATGGTTATAATTTTAAATGTAATTAATAGGTTAAAACCAAAAAAATATTTAAAATGGGCATTTATGGTCGTGTGGAACAAATTAATTGATTTTTAGTGCGTTCTTATGGGGGAAATTGTTTTGGTGTACGAGCATTTTGATTTACGAGCTCAATCTTTGAACGAATTAAACTTGTAAACCGAGGTATTACTGTACATTGTAAAAACGTGTACAGAATGAGTGCATTGTCTCCAAAGATTAATTTAAATGTTAGTACATAGTTAACGATACTTAAAGTGAAGTGTGACCAACATTTTCACTTAACGTTCGAGTTATAATAGATTGCAAGAGCACGATTACAAACGCAACGTGAAAGTGGACTAGTCAAAATATGAGCTTACTTGTTTCGTGTGATGATCTTTAATGTCAGCGACACTTGTTAGACACTTGCTAGCAACCACCTTTTTCAAAACAAGTAAAAGTTTTTAAAAATCACAATCAGCTATTACTGGTGTATGTTAAGTCATAGAATGAAACATGGAAATATCTCAACCTTGTTTTAAGCACTAAAAACCCATTCAAAAGTTGACCCATTGACTTCAGGAACTTCAGGAACGTTAGACCTAAAATCTCAAAAGCCTGAAACATTTTAACTTACAGAAATATGTCATCCCTGCAGCACTCAGTTGGAAGAAGACAAGTTCAAACTTAAATTTTAATCAGCTGCATGAGCAACAATGTGTCAAGCATGTAGACTGAGTGAGTCACGGCTCTGACATTGTTTTATATTTTGTTTTGTAGAAATCTCTGGTCATTTTTGACTCTGATGGTTTACAGCTCACATTCAGCACACTTTTAGAACAGAAAGTCATTTTCTACAGGATGTTTTGTATACAACATTCCCCAATTGTTGTTCACATCCAGTGCTTGCTCAATATTCAAAAACTACTGTTGTGATGCGCAAATAGTATTTTCCAAAATCTATTCTGCCAGAATCATCCATATACAACACGGAATGCATTTCCAAAAAACACTTTTTTGCAGTTTTCCAGCATTTTTTGAACGTTGCCATAGAAACATTTTTTTAAAGTCCCCAGAACGTGAACAGCTCTAAATAGAATCTCTTAAATAATTACCGTAATTGCTGCATGAGGTGAATGTATCATAAGAATTCATATCTGATCAAAATTTTTCAGCATTTCAGAAAATGCACGGTCTAGAGTGAGAAACATGCATACATTATGGAAGTCTTTAAACTTTGCTGTACTTTTAGACCATTTGACGGTTTTCTGATAAACACACACATACACACACACACACAAATGTAGAACAGAGCAGTTATTTAGAAGATAGCAGTCTATCAGGTTCAAGATTACTTCATGAGAAATATAAGAAATCATTTATGACTAATCTTCCCTGAAAGTTGTATTCATCATTTGCAGCTCATTGAATCCTGAGACAAAATTTGGTTGTGTTTTATGTGCAGGTGTCACTGGATCAGTACCACACAGAAGAAGAGATTTATCAGCTCTCGTTACAAAGAGAACCCAGAGCTGCAAAACCTGCGGTCAGTTTCTAGCTTGTTAGATTTGGTTAATTTTGTGAATTGTTTAATTTCAGCTGTAAACATTTTAATGCATTCACTGAAATGATGATGTTTGGTTATGAAGAAATGTATTATTTACAGTAAAATAATTAATCTCATATATTAAATGTCAAGATAATTGCACACTTGTAACTTTTCTTTTTTGCTTGCTGCCTCAGAACTCAACAGCTTCCTCCAGTCCAGCCCCTAAAAAACTATCAATGATTGATGAATGGGCAGCATCAGTGAAGCCTAAAGCTAACCCTGTTGTTATCAGCAAACATATCGAGAAGATGGTGGATGTAAGAGAAAGTCTTATAATTTCTCATTTGTTTTGAGCCTTTATTTGTCATCCTGTACTAAGCCCTGTCCCTCTTATGTAATGCTTTAAATGTAGTTAACAACTTGATTAACCATGCAGTTTTATCTAGTATTTGTCAGAATTGGGCAATAATTGCATGATTCAAAGATTCTAGGCAAATACTTTAAAGAGTCAACTAAAGAGAATTAAGCGTCATTTAACAGGAATTACAATTACATGATGTCAACTATTTAAAAATAATAATTAATAATTCAATGATCTAAAGAATCACAGTTAATTCCACATAACAGACTAAACCATGGTATAGATCTTCTTGTATTCATTCTTTATATGATATTTTATAAATATTAGTCCATAACCCCAAACAGATTGAAGACTTTGGCCATTGCATTGTGTCTTGCTGGTTTTTTTTTTAGCATTGGACGAGTTGAGCACTGCATTTTTGAAGATGCTGTGTCAAGTAGTTAATTTTGAAAAACACATCTTGAGACCCTTAGCCCTGGTTAGTCTAGTCCCATATATGTCATTGTTTAGCAATCTTAAGATATGTCAGTGTCATTGTTTTGTCTCAAGATTCACATCAGTATTGTCTTTTTTTCTAAGGAATGTTTATAAAAGCTACTTAAATATCCTGATTAGCCTAATCCTGGCTTAATCTAAACCCTGTCTGTGAAACTGTCTGTAAACCCAGTGTTCTACTTTTGAAAAAGCCAAAAAAGAAAATAACTCAGGATCAGAATTGTTAGAATTTAGTAAGAAACAGAAATAGACCAACTTTCTGCAAGTTTGTTTTTGTTTGTTTTTCTGTCCTGTATGATTATTGTAAAATTAACATAATGCATAGAATGGTCAATGTGGTATCCTAATTATTTTTGAAAAAAAAGCAAACAGCAAAAAAAAAACAATAATAATAAATATATATATATATAGACAAAAATCTAAATTAATGAAATTTACAAATTAATAAGGGAACTTGAATAAATGTTTTAACATCTTATCATTTCCATAATTAATCATACTATATTGACAGCCCTAATTGAAAGTAATCAATCTCATTTAACTTACTTACTTTCAAACATTACTAAGGAATGCACTCTATGCTACATTGAATCCTGTTTCTTTCGCCCCTACTGTGACCAGAATCAATACCTTCACATTAAATTGTCACAGAGTCAGCCACACCCTCAGCATCTGACCTCTGCATTCCACCCACTCACGCTCAATCACCGGAAAACTAAACACCACATGATCCTCCCTGGTCATTACCTGCTCATCTCCACCTGCCATCACTCTGCCTCATTAAGCACTCAGCAAACCCTCACCCATTGTCTGGTCTTCACGTTCAAACTCTGATCTCAAACCTGACTTGTCTCGCTACTAAAACCTACCAATTCCTTAAGTGACCATCTGGATTTTCCTTCTTCTGTCTTCATCCAGCTATCATACAATCTCCAACCCTTCAGACCTGTTCCCAGATAAGACTGTCATTTCATTCCACCATTACCATCTTGATGTTGTCACCATCCTTTACCTGCTCACACTGCCAGTTGTCTGCCTCCTATTTTGAATAATGATCTTCTGTCTGTGCAGTCTTCTGTATCATGACATCAATTACATTGAGACCTTATCATTCTTGTTCATGTGGAAAAGGTAGTTTCCCTTTCAAGGGAACTCGAGCTGCATCATAGCGCTATGACGCAACATCTCGTTCCCTCTCAGGAAAAGAAAGGGGGTAAAAAAGCCCCTGTACCCTCCGTTTGCACCTTGTTTTGTTTGTTTGTTTTTTTTTAGTTCCCAATGTATGATTTGTTTAATGATTTTAAGGTGGGGCTTAGTGCAGGGTCAATTATGTACAGGGAGTGCAGAATTATTAGGCAAGTTGTATTTTTGAGGATTAATTTTATTATTGAACAACAACCATGTTCTCACTGAACACAAAAAAGCTATTTTTTAGCTATTTTAGGGGGATATCTGTGTGTGCAGGTGACTATTACTGTGCATAATTATTAGGCAACTTAACAAAAAACAAATTTATACCCATTTAAATTTATTTTTACCAGTGAAACCAATATAACATCTCAACATTCACAAATATACATTTCTGACATTCAAAAACCAAACAAAAACAAATCAGTGACCAATATAGCCACCTTTCTTTGCAAGGACACTCAAAAGCCTGCCATCCATGGATTCTGTCAGTGTTTTGATCTGTTCACCATCAACATTGCGTGCAGCAGCAACCACAGCCTCCCAGACACTGTTCAGAGAGGTGTACTGTTTTCCCTCCTTGTAAATCGCACATTTGATGATGGACCACAGGTTCTCAAAGGGGTTCAGATCAGGTGAACAAGGAGGCCATATCATTAGATTTTCTTCTTTTATACCCTTTCTTGCCAGCCACGCTGTGGAGTACTTGGACGCGTGTGATGGAGCATTGTCCTGCATGAAAATCATGTTTTTCTTGAAGGATGCAGACTTCTTCCTGTACCACTGCTTGAAGAAGGTGTCTTCCAGAAACTGGCAGTAGGACTGGGAGTTGAGCTTGACTCCATCCTCAACCCGAAAAGGCCCCACAAGCTCATCTTTGATGATACCAGCCCAAACCAGTACTCCACCTCCACCTTGCTGGCGTCTGAGTCGGACTGGAGCTCTCTGCCCTTTACCAATCCAGCCACGGGCCCATCAAGACTCACTCTCATTTCATCAGTCCATAAAACCTTAGAAAAATCAGTCTTGAGATATTTCTTGGCCCAGTCTTGACGTTTCAGCTTGTGTGTCTTGTTCAGTGGTGGTCGACTTTCTGCCTTTCTTACCTTGGCCATGTCTCTGAGTATTGCACACCTTGTGCTTTTGGGCACTCCAGTGATGTTGCAGCTCTGAAATATGGCCAAACTGGTGGCAAGTGGCATCTTGGCAGCTGCACGCTTGACTTTTCTCAGTTCACGGGCAGTTATTTTGCGCCTTGGTTTTTCCGCACGCTTCTTGCGACCCTGTTGACTATTTTGAATGAAATGCTTGATTGTTCGATGATCACGCTTCAGAAGCTTGGCTATTTTAAGACTGCTGCATCCCTCTGCAATATATCTCACTATTTTTGACTTTTCTGAGCCTGTCAAGTCCTTCTTTTGACCCATTTTGCCAAAGGAAAGGAAGTTGCCTAATAATTATGCACACCTGATATAGGGTGTTGATGTCATTAGACCACACCCCTTCTCATTACAGAGATGCACTTCACCTAATATGCTTAATTGGTAGTAGGCTTTCCAGCCTATACAGCTTGGAGTAAGACAACATGCATAACGAGGATGATGTGGTCAAAATACTCATTTGCCTAATAATTCTGCACTCCCTGTATATTTGTTTACTCTGACTGTATAAAATATAAAGTTTGACAGGCTCAATAATTTAATCCTCACATTCTCACCATTGTGTTAATGAAACTGTGTTTTCTATTCTCTTTTCACAGTCTGTGTTCAAGAATTTTGACACAAATGGTGATGGCTTCATCTCACGTGAAGAGTTTGAGTGCATCAGGAATAACTTTCCATATCTCAGCAAGTTTGGAGAACTTGATAAAAATCAGTGAGTGTATTAATGCCAAACAAGAGCACTGTTGTCACGGAGGTGTAGGGAAGGATGGAAGCAAGGGAAATAACTTTTTATAAGGAAACTAAAAAAATCGTTACTTTTATTCAAAATAATTCAAAGCTGCAAAATTGAACAAAGTTGAGTTGCTTACATCACTATATCTTGTAGAGTTTAGCCGGATACTCGGCACTTTAAAGCACTTTTGCCGAGTATGAGTATTATACAAGTAATATGAGTCAATATCTGTGCTCGGATTGAATAAAAATCCTCATTGGGCAGCTGACTGTGTCTGCGTTCTGTGATAGGCTAGTCGCAGAGCCCCTCCCCTACACACACAGATTTGCTGTGTCCTGCCCTGCTCATTCACACACAGAACACTGAGAAGAGAACAGCTCTCTTTCTCTCTCTGTCTCTCCCTCAGTCACTCAGGTTCGCGGGTCTTTTCTGTTGATCTTTTGTAAAGCATTTTTCACATATTAAATGTTTTTCATATATCTTAACTCATACTCTTGCACCATTAAAACTGAAGAATCGTGCTGGAATTTAGGTTTGGCTTCTGTGAATATAATCCCCACCTTTTTAGATTTGATTGGTAATCTAAAATATTGACGAAGACTGTTTGGGCCAGTTCACACTGAAGGTGTTTTTGTTGTTAAAAATACAAGAACCAGGTCAGTAGAACGAAAAAAGTTGTTTTTTAATAGTTTTATTTGAATTTATATCATGTTATATTATCCGTGGGATGTTGCGAAAGACACAAATCAATTTAAATTGAAAAAAATAGTACAGTTGAATGCAAAAACGTGTTCTGTGGGAACAGCTCCTTTGACCACTGAGGCATTCCAGCCTAAAAATTTAACTTTTAAATCATTGTTTCATCCTATCGTCAATCAGAACGTTGCATAATGAAGTGCAGCAAAGCAGCATCAAAAATATTGGGTGGAACAATTTAGCGATATCTAATTTTTCTATGGTATAATTATTAAAT
Source organism: Rhodeus uyekii (assembly GCA_037043235.1). NCBI lineage: Eukaryota > Metazoa > Chordata > Actinopteri > Cypriniformes > Acheilognathidae > Rhodeus > Rhodeus uyekii. The sequence continues at coordinate 5,277,182 of JAWRVZ010000030.1, read as the reverse complement.
TTCAGTCATTTCCAAAATTCTGGTTAAATTGTTGGAAGGTTCCAGAAATGTTACCAAATATGGCATATATTTAATTACACAACAGTTAAGATGTACAATTTATTATTGCCACAACTAAGTCTACAGCTCATGGGTAGATGACATCAGTTATTTGGCCTCTTCCCTTCATGAAGTTCATGAAGCACCCTTTCCATGAAACTCAATCTGTTATGAGGAAAAGATGCCCATAAATCAGTTTGCACTGTTTTGGATCTTGTGAGCGATTTCTGAATGTATGTTTTTCTCTTTCCTTTCATGATCTGTTTGCCCCCCGTCTATCAGAGATGGAAAGATCAGCAGGGAGGAGATGATAGATTATTTTATGAAGGCCAATTCTTTGCTCAATTGTAAGATGGGCTTCATACACACATTTATAGAGACTACATATGTGAAACCCACCTTCTGCGAACACTGCACCGGCTTTGTAAGTATCAGATGCTCTTTCAATCATATAGAAATAGATTCTTGTTTTTCAAAGCTCAAAGTGCATGATAAATTTAGTTGTTGTCTCCCAAAAGAAAGAACCGATTCTAAAGTGCCTGAAATGACTCATTGGTAGTTTCAGACTTACTTCCTGGCACAAACCTACGCAGGTTGGTAACAAATTTGTTTAATGCCTATAGTCTTCATTGGCTGTCTATGAACAACATCTACTTTGACGCGCCATCAAACACTGTAGTTGCTGAGACCTGGAAAAGTTTGGTTCCCTGTCAAGGGAACTCAACACTGCGTCGGAACGCATATGGGAACGCATTAGTGTAATTGTCTCTTGAAGCGCAATTGAAACCAGGTGTGCGAGTGCACGTAGCCGAGTGTGACGTCATGAGCCAGGAGTATAACTGCACGCAGCAGACTAGCAGCCTCAGCTTAGTGTCTTCAACAGCGCTCGAAGCTAACGTGTGTTTGAGTTGCTCTGCTGGCTGTAAGTTGATATATATTTCACTTACCTAAAAGGATGGCGGATTCACAGTCTTTTAAGCGTTGTGTCACTCCTTGCCCGCGTTTTATCACGGGTAAGGATACACACGCTCTCTGTGTATTTTGTTTGGGCGAAGCTCATGCACGCTCAGCGCTTGAGGGCACTGAGTGTGCAGAGTGTTTGCAGCTGCCGCTGCGCACTCTTCGCTCACGCCTGGCAGTCTTCGAGGGGACTGCTCAGGCTCGCGTTCCTCGTGGGTCTGGTCCCGCTGCAGCTGAGGCTCAGCGACGGCTGCACTCATGGGGATCGCAGCTGGATTTAGCAGCGGGGTCGGAGACGGGCGAGCCCTTTTCTCCTCCCTTACCTGCTGAATCCGCGCTCACTCAGGATTCGGAAGCGCACCATGCGGTGATTACTTCCGACCTGGGTGATGACGCTCTGCTGAACCTCTCTAGTTCCGAGGAATTAGAGGTGGATGTAGTCAGCATTGACGTGGATGAAGCTGAACCGCCATCAGCTTCACCCGCGTTTGAGGAGCTGCTTGAGGTTGTCACTCGGGCAACGGCAAGGCTCGGTCTCGAGTGGCCAGCTGAGCCCAGGGACGCTCGTCCTAAGAGTCGGTTAGACGAGCGTTACCTGCCTGCTCGAGTGCAACCTCAGCGTCGGGGTTTGCCGTTTTTCCCGGACCTCCACACCGAGGTGTCGAGGTCTTGGAAGCGGCCCGCCTCCCATAGGGTGCATAGCAGCGTTTCCGCTAACTATGCTACCATTATGGGAGCCAAAGAGCGCGGCTATGGGGCGATGCCTAGAGTGGAGGAGGCGCTGGCTAACTACCTCGCCCCCCATTCATCGCCGCCCCTTAAAACCCCGACGCTGCCCACCAAACCCCTCCGGGTTACTTCCACCATGGTGGGCAGAGCATACTCCGCGGCTGGTCAGGCTGCAGCGTGTTTGCACACGTCTTCACTGCTGCAGGCCTACCAGGCGGAGCTGCTCGCAGACCTCGATGAGGGCGGGGGAATCGGCCCTGAGGCAGTAGCCGAGCTGCGCAGGGCCACCGATCTTTCTCTGAGGGCTGCTAGGGAAACGGCCGGTTCTATCGGTCGCTCCATGGCAGCCCTGGTGGCCACTGAGAGACATCTCTGGCTCAACCTGACTTCCCTCAGAGAAAAGGATAAAAATGTTCTTATCGACGCTCCTCTTACGCCTCCTGGTCTCTTTGGCGACGCCGTCAAGATGGCCGTCGAGAGATTTCAGGAGGCTGCTAAACAGGAGGTAGCGTTCCGTAAGATTCTCCCCCGCCGCTCTCGGGCAGCTGGGCTTGCGAGCCAGCCGCAGCCCAGCAGCAGCTCCTCGCACCGCGCTGCTCAGCGACAGAGTGTGGCTTCTCGCCAGCCTCCCCACTCGGGTGGCGGCGCTGGTCGCCGCACTCAGCCGCAGCCCTCTGGCAAAAGGACAGATCTGAGGGCTGTCCTTCAGGCCAGGAAGGCTAAGAGCAAGAGGCCCTGACACACTCTGGTCGCGGCCTCGCAGCGCTGGTCCTCCTCGAGGGGTGGACCAGTGCACACCAAGCGCGGTGTACGGCTCGGGGTCTCGAGGGACCCGGGCCGTGCTCTACGCGGGCAGTCTTGTCCAGTCACGCTCCTCTCGGGCCGTGCTGGGCAGGTTGCCCCCTCTGAGGAGGGTCCTAGAGCATCCGCCCCGGCGGTCCTCTGGTTTCGGCCGGGGCCCCGGGGTGGCAAAATATTTATATCCAGAGGTCGGTCTCGAGAGACTGATACCCCTAGTAGATTTCCTGGCGGCGTGGCAGCGCCTCCCAGGTATCTCTCGATGGGTCCTGCGTACCGTATCAGAAGGATACGCTGTTCAATTCCGGGTTCATCCTCCCGGCTTCGCGGGTGTATTACCAACAGTGGTGAACCCCGAGCAGGCTCTGGTCATGGAACGAGAAGTAGACTCACTGCTGAGGAAAGAGGCCATAGAATATGTACCCCTCTCAGCCAGAGAATCAGGTTTCTACAGCCGGTACTTCATAGTTCCCAAGAAGGGTGGAGGCTTACGCCCTATCTTAGATCTTCGCACTCTGAACAGTTTTGTCAGGCGACTGAAATTCAGAATGTTAACTCTGAAGCAGATCGTAGCTCAAATCAGGTCCGAGGACTGGTTTGTCTCGATAGATCTCAAAGACGCGTATTTCCATGTCTCCATCCTTCCTCAGCATCGGAAGTTCCTCAGATTCGCCTTCGGGGGGAAGGCTTATCAGTATCGGGTTCTTCCGTTCGGCCTGGCTTTGTCTCCTCGCACTTTCACCAAGTGCGTGGATGCAGCTCTAGCTCCGCTCCGATCCCGAGGGATCCGGATCTTGAACTATATCGACGACTGGCTCATTTTGGCCCAGTCTCGAGGGTTGGCGGTTCGGCATCGAGATGTCGTTCTCGCACATATGAAGGAGCTCGGGCTGAGACTAAACGCCCAAAAGAGTGTACTCTGGCCGAGGCAGAGCACGACTTTCCTAGGCGTTGTATGGGATTCGGTGTCAATGTCGGCGCGGCTTTCCCCCGTGCGCATTACATCAATCCTATCGGCAGTCAACGACATAAAGCTAGGCCAGCTGGTCACTGTCAGACACTTCCAGAGAGTTCTGGGGCTCATGGCAGCAGCCTCCTGCGTGATACCGCTAGGTTTGCTTCACATGAGACGTCTGCAGTGGTGGCTCAAGACCAGGGGGTTTTCCCCGAGGGGGAACCCTTCCCGCCTGATCAAGGTCTCAAGGCGCTGCCTGCGAGCCTTGAGTCAGTGGAAGAATCCCTGGTTTCTTGCCCAAGGACCCGTACTGGGACCAGTCTGTCACCGCGTGACGCTGTCGACAGACGCCTCCCGCTCGGGTTGGGGGGCGGTCCTGAGGGACCGCTCAGCTCAAGGTTTATGGAACGAGGCCTGCCTCTCTCTGCATATCAATGCGTTGGAGATGTTGGCAGTTTGGAGGGCGCTTCAAGCCTTTCTCCCAGACCTCCGGGGCCACCATGTGTTAGTCCAGTCGGACAACATGGCGGTGGTATCCTACATAAACCATCAGGGGGGTCTCCGCTCCCTTCGGCTTTCCAAGCTGGCCGGGCGGATCCTCCTCTGGGCTCGGAACAAACTCTGCTCCCTACGGGCAGCTTATATTCCGGGATCCCAGAACACGGAAGCAGACTTCCTGTCGAGGCAGGGGCCGAGGCCCGGGGAATGGATGCTCCACACCGAGGTGATGGAGCAGATATGGGAGAAGTTCGGTCAAGCCCAAGTGGACCTCTTTGCGTCCCACGAGGCGACCCACTGCCCTCTGTGGTACTCCCTCTCTCCTCCAGCTCCGTTGGGACTGGACGCAATGCAACAGGAGTGGCCGAGGCTACCCCTGTATGCTTTTCCCCCAGTAGCTCTGCTCCCGGGGGTTCTAGAGAAAGTTCGCCAGGACAGGGTCCGTCTCACCTTAGTTGCCCCGCGGTGGCCGGGCAGGGTGTGGTTCTCGGACTTGGTGTCCCTCCTAGACGGCACTCCTTGGAGGATTCCCGTCAGAGTGGACCTTCTGTCTCAGGCACAGGGCAGGATCCTTCATCCTCGCCCGGAACTGTGGAATCTGTGGGTCTGGCCTCTGAGGGGGCCCGACTCATAGACTCGGGTCTCTCGACTGAGGTCGTTGAGACCATTCTCCACTCTAGAGCCCCATCCACGAGGAAACTCTACGCCAGGAAGTGGGCCTTCTTCACTTCCTGGTGCGGTAGCAAATCTGTAGACCCAGTGACCTGCCAGGTCGGTATCGTCCTGGAGTTCTTACAGGAGAGGTTCGCCGCCGGGCTGTCCCCCTCCACGCTTAAGGTGTACGTGGCTGCCATCGCGGCTTACCACGTGCCCCCGAGTGGTATACCCCTGGGTCGGGACCCCCTAGTAGTTCGTTTCCTCCGTGGCACTCTCAGGCTGAGGCCTGCGGTACGCTCCAGGGTTCCTTCCTGGGACCTGTCCCTGGTACTCCAGGCCTTGTCCCAGGAACCCTTTGAGCCGCTTGAGGACATCTCAGAGAAATTTCTCACTCTTAAAACGGTGTTCCTCCTAGCCATTTCCTCATTCAAGAGGGTTGGTGACCTTCAGGCCCTGTCAGTGGCCCCCTCCTGTCTGGAGTTTGCTCCTGGTCTGGCGAAAGCCTTTCTCTCTCCCAGACCAGGGTATGTTCCGAAGGTCCTCTCGAGCCCAGCTCGTCACATTGTACTGCAGGCCTTATGTCTTCCCCCCGTTGATGATCATGACCAGGAGTTCAGGAGCAAGGTCTGTCCAGTGCGAGCACTGGACGCCTACGTCCGCAGAGTGGCTTTATGGCATAAGTCTGACCAACTCTTCGTATGCTTCGGGGCTCCTAAGGGAGCTCCAGCATCTAAACCTACTTTAAGCAGGTGGATAGTTGAGACTATCTCACTAGCTTATGAACTGGCGGGTCAGCAGTGTCCTCTGCATGTCCGCGCCCACTCTACCCGGAGCATGGCTACCTCTAAAGCTTTTTTCGCAGGGGCTCCCCTTGCCGATATTTGTGATGCGGCTGGCTGGTCCTCACCGCATACCTTTATTAGGTTCTACCAGTTAGACCTTAACCCCGCTTTGGGAACCTTGGCCCTTTCGTAGTGAGCTACGTTAGCTTGGCGTACTCCGTTCGCTGAGGCGGCGTGGGTATTCTCGTTCCCATATGCGTTCCGACGCAGTGTTGAGTTCCCTTGACAGGGAACGTCTCAGGTTACTTACGTAACCCTAGTTCCCTTAGAGGGAACGAGACACTGCGTCTCGTAGCCTCAGCTCCATCGCACGCCGGCTGTTTTCAGACACTAGTTAAGCTGAGGCTGCTAGTCTGCTGCGTGCAGTTATACTCCTGGCTCATGACGTCACACTCGGCTACGTGCACTCGCACACCTGGTTTCAATTGCGCTTCAAGAGACAATTACACTAATGCGTTCCCATATGCGTTCCGACGCAGTGTCTCGTTCCCTCTAAGGGAACTAGGGTTACGTAAGTAACCTGAGACGTTTTTGACCTTGGATGTATGTAAACCTGTTGTAGAAGACCTCCGAAAACAAAATTAAGAGACTCTAAAAAAAGCATAATGGGGTACTTTAATTATTGCACAGTCTTTTCTAAGATGGACAATTTTAGAACTTAGATCTATCTGAGCACATTTGTCTTTGATCTGTCGGGTTATTTATAGCATGGTGTGGTGTGTAGCTGTGTATTGAATGCTGAATCCCAGTCTCTTTCATTGTGTATGGTGTACTTTCGGATCTACCTGTGTGTGTGGCCTCTGATGTTGTGTGTTTATGATGTGTGGGCTTTCCCTTTCATCTATTGTTTTCCTGCTGGGATTCTCATTCTCTCTTGATCTTAGACCCTCCCTCTTTTTTCACCGTTACTATTTTCAACATCCTTTCTGAATTTCTCTTTTTCTTCATAAATAATTGTAATATGTATATCCCTCTTTTTAAGATATGGGGCTTTTATAAACAAGGATACAAATGCAAAGGTAAGAGAGCTGTATGTGTGCATGTTTTGCATGTCTTACATCATTATCAGTTCACCCATTCAGACAAGGTCAATAGGAGAGAGAACTAAAGAATATACAGTAGTGTGAAAAAGTATTTGCCCCATTCAGATTTTTTTTGTTTTTTGTGCATGTTTGTCACACTTAAATGTTTCTTTGCAGATTTAAATATTAGTCAAAGATTGCACAAAATGCAGTTTTTAAACAAAATCCAAACCTACATGGCCCTGTGTGAAAAAATGCTTGGGCCACCCTTCGAAGCAACAACTGGAATCAAGCATTTACGATAACTGTGGAGGAATTTTAGCCCACTCATCTTTGCAGAATTATTGTAATTCAGACATAATGGAGGGTTTTCGAGCATGAACAGCCTTTTTAAGGTCATGCCACAGCATCTCAACAGGATTCAGGTCAGAACTTTGATTAGACCACTCCAAAATTGTAATTTAGTTTTTCTTCAGCCAATCAGAGGTGGACTTGCTGCTGTGTTTTGGATTATTGTCCTGCTGTTAAACCTGTTACAACATAACTGTGGTTTATCACACCTGAGTTTAATTTCTCTAGCCACATCCAGGCCTGATTACTACAACTGTTCTCAGTCAAGAAATCACTTAAATAGGACCTGCCTGACAAAGTGAAGTAGACCAAAATATCTTCAAAAGTCCATATCATGCCGAGACCCAAAGAAATTCAAATAAGAAACAAAGTAATTGAGATCTATCAGTCTGGGAAAAGTTATAAAGATTCTAAAGTTATAAAAGTTATTTTGTTTTCGCTTAAAAATAACAACCTTCATTTAAAAACTGCATTCTGTGTTTACTTACGTTATTTTTGACTAATATTTTAATTTGACCTGAAACACTTAAGTGTTACAAACATGTAAAAAATATGGAATAAAGAAGGGGGCAAACACTTTTCACACCACTGTAGATAGTTGCTCTTTTCAGTGGAACACGTGTGTATCAGATTAGTAAGGCTATTTGTATCTGCAGTTCTGTTTTCAAGTATTTTGAGGAGTCCTGTACAGTACAAAGTGTTTGTGTGAGTGAAAAGAAAAACATGCAACATGGTCAAATAGCTAGTGTTGACATTAAGTGAGAGAAATGAGACAAATAGTGTTAAAATTTAAAGGATCTGGAAGTAACAAGAAAGTACTTCTCTTTTTGTTGATCTTTAATATAGCTTTTTTCACACTTGTGTTTTGAGTGTGTTAAAAAGGAAGAATCTGACTCTCTTCAGATCCAAAGTCAACTCTCCTCTACCAATATTTTGACTCCCTTAATCCTTTACTGTCTCAAAGTTTCTCTCCCTGTGTTTTGGTTATCAGCTCTGTTGTGGAACAAGTACACTGTAGCGTATTTTTATTTTCTTTAAAACTGAATATGAACTGAATGTGATCTTTTTGGACACTTAATTGCATATTAACAGCAATTAAATGACAACGTGTTCTAGTTAATTGTATTAAATGCAGTTAATTGAACTTTAGAGGGGTAATTTCATAATTCTATTTTTATTCAAATTTGGTTAAGCTTTTACTTTAATTTCATTTCTATTGAAACTTGTTTATCATCTTTTTAAGTAGATTCGTTACACATTTGCAATGTTAGAGTTACAATTTAGTACATTTAAAATATTAACCTTTATATCAAATAGCACACCAACACTACTTCACATGTGCTATAGTATTACTTTTAATTTAACATTTACAAAGTGCAAAGTGTACTCCGCTCTTTAAATATACTTAAGTAGCCATTTGTTTAATTAATATTACATTATCTGCAAGTAGTTATTTTTTTAATGATACTTTTTAAGACTTGAAATACACTACAGGTGCACATTCAGTACAATTATGAACTTTTTTTCACCTTTGGCCACCAACCTGAAAACTAACACTCTTTCTCTCAGTTTGTGGGGTGAACTGTCATAAAGCATGTCATGGACGTCTGACAGTTGAATGCCGTAAAAGAACAAAAAGCATCAGTCACGAGACGCCACCGTCATTACAGTCCAGATCCTACAGCTTTCCTCTGCCCAGTAATGCTCAGTCAAACCTGCAGAACACAGGTACACCTATCCGCACACACACTGCAGAACTTAGATAATAAAAAGATAATTGTGACCTTTTTTACTCCTAATTGCAAGTTTACATCTGGCAATTCTCCCTTTATTTGTAGCAATTCCGAGTGAATAACTTCAGAATTTTTCCTTTTGATAGAATTGTGATAAATTATCTTGCAATTACTTTTTCATTAATTTTATTGCATGGTGGAAGCTTTGCATAGCCTATTTCTGTTTATTCTTTGGTCTTCAGTCATCACAGAAGAGGATATTGAGGCAGCTGAACAGGGTGTATTTGATTGTCACCTTTAAACTGGTAATCCAACATTCTGCTTGACTCATTACTACATAGACACATTTTTCAGAACTATTATCCTAATTAACAAACATTACATGTTATATTGTATTATTCCCTGTATGACAGATGTCTGACGTCATGAACGGTCAGCATGTCAACACAAATTCTGTTGGGGCACATTTCTTCCAGTTACACCCTCACCACAACAATGTTGAAGAAAAAAGAGCTGATCATAGTCAGGAAAGTTATACAATTTTGGGACCAACTGTGTTCACTATCACATCCTGACACACATGAGACATAGACATGCTGCTATCTGCTGGACTGAAGCTGCAACTGCTGACCAGATCGCCTCTTCCCTCTGAAGTCTGAATGTAACCTCAGATTAAACATATCTCAAAATCACAAGCATATTTGTAGAATGTATCGCTATGGTGTATGTGTAAAGAGTAAGTACTTCAGTTACCATGTTTTAAGTTAGAGAAATGTACATTTGGAAATGTGCATTCACTTAAGTAATGAGATCTTCCAAAGCAGTTCTGGTTGATTTCCAGTGAAAACTTAAGGTGGTATAGATCTGATGTATGTGTTTGCACCTGAAATATAGTTGATATTATGCAACCCGTTGTAATGTTCTTTGAAATCATTAAATGGGGGGAAAACCCTATTAATTTATCTTGAGAGTTAATGGTGTAAACTATGTAGTCATAGATAGTCCAGCTGTAATTGGTGCACAAAAATCTTTGTCATCCGCTGAATGTAAGTTGTCATAAAATATAAAAAAAGGCAGCCATATAGAATTACATTTAAAGGCCTTCCTTTCACACCATTCATTTTGTGCATGAGCAAGATTTTTAACAGAAACAATGAATTTTTGTGGAGCTATTCACACCAGACAAGTTTATTTTCTTCATTTTGTGTGTCTGGGGAAGGAAGATGTTGAAGTATTTGGGTCATACATCCAGAGCTTTTTCACTCTGCATATCTGAGCATTATTAAACATTAACTGATAAAGAATTTGAAGTAATTCAAAGGGTGAATTGTAATTTGTGATGTAACATGGCATGCTGAATGATTAAATGGCTATTTACTGTATGGCCCTACAGTAGATTCATTCAGATCTGCTAATGTGAGAGCAGGATACTTCACTGTAATCAATTTGAAAATGTTTTTTCAGTTGCTAAAATAAAACAAATATGTATTTTATTTAATTTGATTACTATTACAAGTTTTGTAGTTCTATGTCCTTTAAAAAATATGCCCCTTTTGCTTTGAGATGCTGAAAGAATCATCTCTTTCACAACACTATAGGTTCATATTTCACATTTGAGAATATCCCTGTTCTCTTTTTTTTAATATACTGAATGTTGTAGCAGTTGGGGTTAAGATGAGATTTCCAAAATTCTTCCAGTGATCTGAGAAACTCAGTATTTATCTGGGAAATCTGATCTTATGTGACATTAGGCATGTAATTGTATGCATATTAACTGATATTTTCTTTTCAAATATCCTGTTGTTTTGTTGAATGTTTTTATATGTACAGAAAGATCTGAGAATGCATTTTACATTAAAGTAAATCTGTCGTGTTGAACTGAAATATAGATTGTTCTGTAATACAAAATATGATTTTTCTGTGGTGATAACTGAATGTATTTTTCTCATGCAATTACCTTTTAATGTGCAAGTCTGTAGGAATCTTTCAGTGACATAATAAATATTGCTATATCAAAATATCTATGAGTGTCAAAAAATTACACGAGCCTCTCTTATCTTTTCTACTGCAAACTTAGGTCGAAAAAAAGAAGACTTACAAACTCTCACTTGCAATACAGTAGTACCTCGGTTTACGAGCGACTTGGTATACGAGCAAATCGGTTTACGAGCATGGGGGGTCGAATCGGTGTACGAGCATTGTATTGGTGTACGAGCAAATTTCTCTCTCACTCATTCGCATTTTTGTCCTAAGGCTCAGCATGGTCGCGGGCATTTTTACTGGAAATATCCTAATGACAGCCTTTCATAACACAGTCACGCAGTTCCAACCCCTATATCACCCCTTAACTCATTCATTCTCTCAGCCTCACTCTGTTTGGCTGCATCATTCACCACATATCACTTTTAGAAGTGATAACATGAATTAATTGTGATCGCTATTGTTCACGTAGTGAAATATATATGTGGTTCATGAATTCATTTGTCATGAATTTCATTCAATTGTCTTCTAGTTCTGCCTGTCTGTGTGAGTGGGACACCTGATATCTGCATATCATCTGCCTCACTTCTCTCCACTCCGGAGCTCACAGTGGTCGCGCGCGCGTCTCTCTGAGCTCGCGGTGGTCGCGCGCGGGTATCTCTGAGCTAGCGGTGGTCGCGCGCGGGTCTCTCTGAGCTCGCGGTGGTCGCGCGCGGGTCTCTCTGAGCTCGCGGTGGTCGCGCGCGCGTCTCCCGTTCCACGACTTTCACTCTGGATTATATTCATATGTTTTCTGCACTATTATAATAAATTCACTCATTTGCACTTGAATCCAGGTTTTGTGTTTTCCTCCTCCCTCCTCTGTCTCTCATCTCCTTCATGCCAGCATACGCTGCTCAAAGTGAGTTACAGCAAATTGTCAAGTATTTTTAGAGTTTAATTGTCTTTATTAGTATTTATAAATATAAATAGTATTTATATGAGATCTTAATGTTTATAATTTTAACTGTAATTAATAGGGTAAAACAAAAACAAAATATTTAAAATAGGCATTTATGGTCGTGTGGAACGAATTAATTGATTTTTAATGCATTCTTATGGGGGGAAATGTTTTGGTGTACGAGCATTTTGGTTTACGAGCTCGCTCTTGGAACGAATTAAACTCGTAAACCGAGGTATTACTGTATTAGGATTTTCTTGAGTTATGGTGCCCCCTAGTCTTGGAAATTGATTAAAATTTGTTGTTAACATACCGGTACAAGTTAAGTCTTTTTTTAATTATTCTTGGTTTATGAGAGGTAATTCCCGCCCTCACCAATGTTTGGTGTGATGTGAGTGGTTGTTTGAAGAAGAGATGTGTTCGCTCAACATCGCGGCCTTTCATTATTCTTTAGTGGACCAAAAAAAAAAAAAGATTACAGAATATCGGGAGTGTGAGGGAGGAGACTTCGATCCATTTTCAGAGAGTGCGTGCTGGAGGAAGTTTTCCAGGAGGCCTGCTACTGTGCTGCTGAGTTCCATTTTACTTTGTTACGGAGTTCAGATACCTGTGTTTGAGTTTATTTTTCCTCCTCCGGAGAGTGAAGGGGCCAGCTTGTTGTATCAAGGCCACCATGTAGCCAAGGTGTGTGTGTGGGCCTACAGCATTTAATATCGGTTCATGGTAATTTTATGAACTGGGTATTATATTATCAGTATGGTACTGTCAATGTGTTAACTAAAAGTTTAAGCATATCCCGTCTTTGCAATTCTAAGCTACTGACAGTGCCTCAAGTGTTATCATGACTTAAACAAAAGATCCCTGTCTCCAAGCAAGTTAGTCAACTGTTTCATGGATCTCTGCATCGATGGGACCCATGCTTTAATGCTGTTAAATGTACTTGTTCACACAGAAGTGACTCAGGTTGAAGAGGTACTGGAAGCAGTAAAAAAAAAAAAAGAAGCTCTAGGAAGAGTTTGTGTAAGAGACACGAGAGAAGGACCTACCTCACATTCTCTGCTGGTGTTTTGTTGTGAGTGCAGACAAGCTATAGGGAGAAAAGGGGCCATGGTCAGTCATAGTAATCCAGACAAAGGAATTTGCATCTGACACAGCTTCTGCAGGATTTACTGAAAAGCTTGCAAAGCTCCTGATTGAAGAAGGGAAATCTCTCAGTGATGTGCAAGCTTTGTGTGACGGTTTTGACTGGGCGGTCTTATTACCGTGTGGTGCTGCACACTATATACTGCACAATGGAGATAGACAGGGAAAAAAGGTTTTGACAGCATGAAGAATGAAATCAGTTCCACACCAATTCTTGTTAACACTGCTTTATTTAAAAAAATTCCATATTTAAGTCTTTTTAACAAATTAATTTTTCGATTTTGTGATCGTATAGTAAACTTTTTTAATTAATAATTCACAGATTGCTTGATGATATACTTAACCATTCAGTTAAATTCAATATAACAAGAAACATCTCCCCCTAGCGGTGTGTTCATAACTTTAAATTAATAAAACAACATTTCAAACAAAACACGTTTTACAAACATACCTGCACAATGGAGTAACACAGGTAAATAAGGGATTGACAGCATGAAGAATGAAATCAGTTCTATGTGAAACAAAGCAGTGTACAATTGAATTACTATTGCGCCTCAAGGTACAAAGTCAAATCTCACGATAAGAAAATACTTTCAATGCCAACATTTCTCTAAGACGTTCATCATAGGATAAATCCAAAATTAGCCAATTATTTATATTTGTACACTTCTTAACTGACAATTCTCCAGCTGCTCAAAACATGTAAGATGTCATTTCTCGTTAACTTTACTAAGGGCGGTCCCTATTCCTCGTACTAAATGCCATCATGCACCCAACAGAGGGCGCTGTCTCCATTTATGCAGAATTTAACCTTCTTTACACTTTGTAACCTTCGTTACATCATCATTATTTTTATTATTATTACTCCCCACAGTGCTACGGACAGTTCCCCTGAATCAATTATACTTGTCATTCTTCAGGTCCTGGAAATGACAGTAGAGCACAGAAGTGACAGCAACGCATAGCGACGCCTGTGCACAACCCTCATGGGAGAGGAAAATATGGAAAATTGGACTGACCAAGCCAGGCTGATGATAACTGACTGTGACTGCTTTGAAAAAGAAAATCGATGCAGAATTGTGGAAAACCTCAAGGGACCTGCATTGGACATCATAAGAGTTGTCTGATTATCCAATCCTGAAGCAAGTTGATTTGCAGTACTTGGAAGTGTTGGAGAGCACATTTGAATCACCTGAGTCTGGTGAGGATTAAGTTGTGTCTTATGCGACAGGGTGCAGGATGGAGAAGACGCTCAGCAAACAACTGATTAGAGTGGCAGTGAATTCTGACATGATGATGTTGTTTCAATTGAAACTTAAAAAAATCAACCACCTTCTTTTCTAAGTCTACTAAAGGAGATACATGAGGCAGAGGAGAGTGAAGCGGCTCGCCACAGAATGTCTGCAAAAGCCAAGGCCATACAATTTCACAGAGAGGAAAGAGCCAGCACCTCTTTCATCCATGAACTTAAGGTAGAGACTGAAGAATTGAGAACCCAACTAAATGGGGGTGAGCTGAAAGTCATGTCTACTTCATCCTTAGTGATTAAAACTAAATAAAAACCAATCAAGAAGACTGAAGAATCTGATGATTCAGAAATCCAAGAGTTAAAGAAACAGGCCCAATGCTGACAGCAGCAGTTGGCAGTTCTGAGTGTCAGTTCTACTCAATATTCACCTCATGTGCTAGAGCAGCAGCCAACACCATCCCAGTCAGTTTCCACGTCATTAAGATATTGGTCAGCCACAACAAGAGACGACTACTTCTGCTACAGGTGTGGAGAAGCTGGTCATATTGCAATTAAGTGTCAAGCTCCATCAAATTCCAAGCAAGTAATTCGTTCTTTGCGGTAGGCAAAGAGTGGGAAGAAAGAGACGGATGACAATAGAACTGCTCAAAACCAAGCCTGAAAAAGAGCCAGACAGACATCTATGAATCCAACAGGACTTCCAAAAGGACTAGTAGGGCCGGCATCCAATGAGGAAGTGAAGCGGAGTGTCAAGCACTGTTAGACAGTGGATCAGAAGTGACAATTGTGTTTGACTGTTGGTACTCCAAAAACATGCCTGATGTGTCAATATAGTCCCTCAGCTGGGACTATATTCCCTGCTTCTGTCACAGGTGTGGAGCAATTGTCCATCTTGGCACTAGTATTTCCTGAACCCCAAGATCTTTCCCAGTTGCCATTCATTATTAGTACCAATGCCATCTTACTGCCCTTAGACATGCTACTGAAGGATTCAGTGTTGTATAGGACCTGAGAATCTAGACCAGGGGTCTCAAACTCAAATTACCCGGGGGCCGCAGGAGGCAGAGTTTGGGTGAGGCAGGGCCGCATCAAGAATTCCACAAAAAAAATTTTTTTTCTCAAACGTCATTATTGACAGTTCTTTAACTTCAATGGGTTCTTCTGAGCATGAACTGTCCTGAACATAAACAGAATATTGAAGAACATGAACGGTTCTTCTGAATATGACTTATCTTGCCTATTCTTGCTGCCAGAGACCTGCAGATCTTCCTCTCACACAGCTGAGCCACATTTGGCTTGAGAGAGGAAACAGTTGAGACTCTCAGTATAACTTGAAGATGATCGTCAGTAAGTAGACCTGTACTTGGACTTACTGAAGTTCAAGATTGAGGAAAAAGTTACTAATTTTTTCGAGATACTAAGTCATTATTATGATAAACTGTCATTATTTTGAGATAAGTCAATATTATAAGAAACGTTCTCATTATTTCGAGATATTAAGTCATTATTATTAAACTTTCTCATTTTGTCCAGATACTAAGTCATTATTGTGAGAAACTGTCTCATTATTTCGAGATACTAAGTCATTATTGTGAGAAACTGTCTCATTATTTCGAGATATTAAGTCATTATTGTGAGAAACGTTCTAATTTTTTCGAGATACAAAGTCATTATTTTGAGAAACCCTCTCATTATTATGACTTAAATAATATTTTTTTTTTCTCAACTGTGGCGGAAACGGGCTTCCATACTTTCCTGATGACATGAACATCGCAATATTTATATATGGTAGAATATACTGAGACTGCTACCGGGCTGATAATTATCAGCTGGGACTGTGGGACAGCATTAATAAATGTACTATATACAAACAATGGGATGCAGCCACGGAGGCGTTATTTACTGGATTTTATTTTCTATATTATAACACCGATGCCCCGCAAATCAGCCCATTTCAAATGATGGAAAAACAAAATACAATCCGCATGACGCTAAATCCAACGCCGATAACAGTAACATTCACTTCGTCCAGCTCAAAGTCAAACATGCTCAATTTCAAACACAATAAGAAGTAATAATTCTATAACGGCTTTGACAAATGTGATGTTACACGAGCAGCTATGTTTCTCTGTCTGCCTCAAGCCCGGCTGATGCCCCGCCCCCGGGAGTCATTTGGTCCACTTTGATTGGCCCCCGGAGTCATTTACTCCACTTTGATTGGCCCCCGGAGTCATTTACTCCACTGTGATTGGCCCCCGGGAGTCATGTACTCCACTGTGATTGGTTGGCAGCTCCAGCTCGCACGAAAAAGGAACCTTTCGCACACACACACAACGCGGTAAAGCGCTATTCATTCAAAACTCGCGGGCCACACTTACATTATACTTTCATATGGTCCCGCGGGCCACACAATATCGTTTCGCGGGCCGCATGTTTGAGACCCCTGATCTAGACTAATCATTCTGAGATCTTCCTTCCTCAAGTACCCGAGAAGGAGAACCTTCCTGATGAGCCAGAGGGAAAAGTCAGATGGATGGGACCTGGGGGTTGCATAGTTCCACCAAGAGAAATATGTGCTGTCTGTAAAATGGAGACTGACAAGCTTTTGAGAAAATAGGTCTTTGTGGTAGACACCCCTGAGGAGGATTTATAAGCTCTTCAAGCTGGAACGTTCATAACCCCAGTAGTTCTCCCATCTCAGCAGTAGAAGGGAGAAATGTCCAAGTTCTGGAGCAAGAACAGTGGGGTAATAAAGATTTGCATTGTAATGTGATGTAACATTTACGCCAGATGTAAAGGGAGACACACACCTTCCAAAAGAGTATTTTCCTTCCAAAAGTCTTTGGGATCAAGATTTTTTCTGGCAGAAATGAGACGAGCCTTAATGTTCTATTTGCTATGCAGTGGTTTTCGTCTTGGAACTCTGCCATGCAGGCCATTTTTACCTGCATGGAAGACAAAAATGCCATGCAGGTAAAAATGGAAGGTAAAAATACCTTAACTCAGGCAAGTGAGGCCTGCAGTTCTTTGGATGTTTTTGTGGGGTCTTTTGTGACCTGTTGGATGAGTTGTCGCTCTTGGGGTAATTTTTGTAAGTGTCACGCTCACTTCTCACAGGGCCATATAGGTTTGCATTTTGTATTTTCTTTGACTGCCATATTTAAATTTGTTTGTTGATCTGAAAAAAAAAAAAAGAAATCAGCAAGGAGGAAAACTCTTTCACACCTCTGTACAATCCTGCTGAAGATGCAGCCAAGTCTCCTGGTCTTCACTTCTGAATTTTCAACAGAGGACATCCCCCTGGACAACATCCACCATCTCACCAGGAGCATGCCCAGACATTGTTGTGAATGCATAGAGGTATGTGAGAGCCATACACACTACTGACTTACAATATGAGTTGCTGTGATGAACTTCAAGCAAGTTGGATCAGCCTGTAACTTTTTGGGATTATTTTGGATCTTCAATGTGCTGATGATTTTGGTTTCTTTTTACCATTATCACATAATTTTGTTCTAAACAAATTATAGCCTTTATATAGAGAAAGATTTTCAAATTAAATAATTCATTCTTTGGGATCCAATGTGTGATTTAAGTGTTCCCTTCATTTTTTTGAGAAGAAAGGATTCAGTTTGTCTCGTCCTCCTCGTTTCGACCATAGGTACGTATACATAGATTCTACATTCGACTGCTGTGTTGGTTTGTGTTTTTAAATGTATTTACTCAATGTTATAGAATTTTAAACAATGTGTGGAAAGCAGGGTGGGGTCGAGAGCCATGAGAGAATGGCAAGAGGCTGGTGCGGTGCGTAGATGGTGCTCATTATCAACCACGCCACCGCTTGCCACACTATGGTAACTTTTTTAACGTATAAACAGCTGCTAATGAGGAATCTATGTATATCTATGCTTTCAACTGTGTACTGCCCCCTGTAATGCTGTCATGAAGCAGGAGAGAAGACACCAAGGTACAAGTAACAGATCTTTATTAAAGTGTCAATGGTGATATGGGAAATCAGCAGACAGGTGAATGATGATGATAAGCATTTCAGAAAACAGTCACACTTAGCTAATAGGGATCTTCTGCTTGCTGGATTGCTGTCAAGGACAATGCAGTAAAAGGGGTCGGGGTGTATGGTGTGTCAGGGAGGGGTAGTACCTCTGACGGGAGGGCATGTGGTGCTCCCCGAGTAGCTCTCCCGCTTTTGGGCCCCACCTGATACTCAGCTCTCACCAGTGGCTCCTCGTAGCTGTTTGCATGCAACAGCGGCCACACCCTGGGCAACGGCTTCCATTGGCCGGCAAAACCTGGTGAGGGTAGCCGCAGGGCCCAAACCCTCGGTGACTTAGGGCTTGTCTACCTACGCATGCGAAGTCTGGATCCGGCGGACTACGCGGAGGAAACCATTAGTCTGGTTCAACGGGCAGGAAGGCGGACCCAGTAGAGCGTCGTGGAGCGCAAGCAGGGCACAGTGAGACACAAAGGACACTGCTGACCATCCACTGCATCCCAACTTATCTACAGTTGTCTCGACTTGTCTTGCCACTGGACCCTGATAAGAAGGGACGAGAGAGTGAGGCTGATGAAATGCGCAACTCTTCCTCACTATAATCTAACTCACGCGCGAGTCAAGACATCGCAGCAAAAGTCCTGTGGCGACAGGCGAGTGGCGAAGCAGCAGGTGCGGATACACTGGAAGCTGTAGTCACAAACCTGCACACAGGTGGCCCAGGTCATAGGGTTGTTCTCTACTGGGCTGAAGTAGCAGTGGAGTCCGGCAGCCCCCTGGGTGTCTGAGCAGCCCTCTTCAGGATCGCTCTGCTCACCTCCATAGCATGAGGAAGGGGCTAGAAAAGGTGCCCTAAAAATAGTCTGCTTCATCACACCCTGGCCTGCATACCGCGGCAGGCGGGGATCCCAACCACGCGGTCGAAACACTAAGAAAAACACTAAGAAAACCTCGGTAACACCGCTCACCTTTGGCACATGGAATGTGCGCACCCTCATGGACAACTCTAAGGCTGATAGACCTGAGAGACGGACAGCACTTGTCGCACACGAGCTTGATCGGTACAACATACACATCGCAGCTCTGAGTGAAACCAGGTTTGCGAATGAAGGTCAGCTGACAGAGGCTAAGGCCGGATACACATTCTTTTGGAGTGGCCGCAGGAGCGAAGAGCGTCGTGAAGCAGGGCTGGGCTTTGCCATCAGATCGTATTTGATCAATAAGCTAAGTAGCCTCCCCAAAGGAATCAACGAGCGGCTCATGCATATGCGGCTCCCCCTTAAAGGAAAGCACCACGCCACCATCATTAGTGCGTATGCTCCCACCATGACAAACCCAGAAGAGACCAAAGACAAGTTCTACGAAGACTTGGAGGCTCTCATAACATCTATACACAAAGAAGACAAGCTCATAATTCTCGGAGATTTCAATGCCAGAGTTGGTACAGATTGTCAGGTATGGAAGGGAGTCATTGGGAGAAATGGAGTCGGCAAAAGCAACAGTAACGGACATCTCTTACTGAAGACCTGTGCAGCGCATGACCTCCTCATCACCAACACAGTCTTCCGTCTACCCAACCGTAAAAAGACGTCCTGGATGCACCCACGCAGCAAGCACTGGCACCTAATAGACTATGTTATAGTCAGGAGACGGGACAGGCAGGATGTCAGGGTGACAAAGGCAATGTGTGGTGCAGAATGCTGGACCGACCATAAACTCATCATCTCTAAAGTCAACATGCGCATCCAGCCTATGCGGCGCCCTCAAGGAAAAAAGATTAACAAGCGACTGAATGTTACAAAGCTGGAACAGCACTCTGTGCGTCAAAGTCTCTGTGAGGACCTGGACAGCAAGCTGAGACAACTCAACCTAGGCTCAAACAGAGTGGAAGAGGACTGGACAGCCCTCAGGGATATAGTGTATAGCACTTCTCTCACTCATCTGGGCCAGAATACTCGTAAACACCAGGACTGGTTCGATGAAAATGATGAAGCAATCCAGAAGCTGCTCGACGAGAAGCGCCAAGTCCACAGAGACCTTCAGCATGACACTTCATCTGCCTCCAAAAAAGCAGCCTTCAAATCCATCAAAAGCAAGGTGCGGGCAAAGCTAAGAGAAATGCAGGACTCCTGGCTCAGCAACAAGGCAGATGAGATACAGAAGTACGCTGACAGCAACAACTCCAAGCGCTTCTATGATGCTCTTAAGACCATCTATGGGCCACAGTCCTCTGGTACTTCTCCATTACTAAGTGCAGATGGAACCACTCTGCTCACTGAGAAAAAAGCTATCCTGGAAAGATGGGCAGATCACTTCAATAATGTTTTGAACATGCCTTCCTCCATTAATGACGAAGCCATCGCTCGCATGCCACAGTTCAAAATCAATACATCCCTGGCAGAGCCCCCAACAGAATCAGAAGTGCAGAAAGCAATTAAGCTGCTCTCTAATGGCAAGGCTCCCGGCTCTGACTCCATTCCAGCTGAAATTTACCAGGCAGGAGGATCAGTCCTGGTACACAAGCTAACCGAGCTCTTCCAAACTATATGGCAACAGGAAGTTATTCCCCAGGAGTTCAAGGATGCCTCCATTGTCCATCTCTACAAGAGGAAAGGAAACAGGCAGTCCTGTGATAACCACCGTGGAATCTCACTCCTTGCCACTGCCGGCAAGATCCTCGCTAGAGTCCTCCTAAACCGGCTCACACAGCACATGGAAGATGGACACCTGCCAGAGAGTCAATGTGGCTTCAGAAAAGGACGTGGGACAGTTGACATGATCTTCGCCGCCCGTCAACTCCAGGAGAAGTGTCAGGAGCAGAACAGAGATCTCTATACAACGTTCGTTGACCTGACCAAAGCCTTTGACACTGTCAGCCGCGAAGGACTCTGGAAGATCATGAGAAAGTTTGGCTGTCCAGACAAGTTCATCAACATGGTACGACAGTTCCACGATGGCATGCTTGCTCGAGTACTGGATGATGGCGATTCCTCTGATGCGTTCCCAGTCACCAACGGAGTCAAGCAGGGCTGTGTTCTCGCGCCTACGCTCTTCAGCATGATGTTTTCGGCAATGCTGTCAGATGCCTTCTGCAATGACGAAGAAACCAAAATAAAGATCAGGTTTAGGACTGATGGCAAACTCTTCAACCTACGGAGGCTACAAGCAAAGAGCAAGGTGAAAGAGGACTCTGTGTGCGACTTCCTGTTTGCAGATGACTGCGCTCTCAATGCCGCCACAGAGGACAAGATGCAGCAGAGCATGAACTGCTTTTTCAATGCCTGCAGAAGCTTTGGTCTCACCATCAGCACCAAGAAGACCGAAGTCTTACACCAACCCGCCCCGCAGAAACCATATGTGGAACCGATCATCACCGTGG
This sequence comes from Rhodeus uyekii, assembly GCA_037043235.1. Taxonomy (NCBI): domain Eukaryota; kingdom Metazoa; phylum Chordata; class Actinopteri; order Cypriniformes; family Acheilognathidae; genus Rhodeus; species Rhodeus uyekii. The sequence continues at coordinate 5,255,898 of JAWRVZ010000030.1, read as the reverse complement.
AAGGAGAACCCCTGAAAACTGTTGACAAATTCACCTACCTTGGCAGCATGCTATCCAGATCAGTGAACATCGATGATGAAGTTGAATTGCGGATAGCCAAGGCTAGCTCAGCATTTGGAAGGCTAAGTGAGTCAGTGTGGGAGAGGAGAGGCATCAAGTTGGTCACCAAGCTGAAAGTGTACCGAGCAGTTGTGCTGCCCACCTTACTGTATGCTTGTGAGACATGGACAGTCTATGCACGTCATGCCAAGAAACTACATCGCTTCCACATGAACTGCCTGAGAAAGCTGCTAAAAATCTCCTGGCAAGACAAAGTTCCAGACACAGAGGTACTTTCTAGAGCCGATCTTCCTAGTGTTCACACCTTGTTGAGGAAAGCTCAAGTCAGATGGGCAGGACACCTGGTTCGGATGCCTGACACACGCCTCCCCAAGAGGCTTTTCTATGGTGAACTGGCAGAGGGCAAGCGATCACACGGAGGTCAAAGAAAACGCTTTAAGGACACACTTAAAACTGCTCTTAAGAGCTTTGGGATTAACTCCAGCACCTGGGAGACAGTAGCGCTAGACCGATCAACCTGGCGTTGCTGCACCAGCCAAGGTGCCACCTTTTACGAGCAAAGCAGGATTGCTGAGGCTCAATGGAAACGTGAGCTGCGAAAATCCAGACATAACACCTTGCCCTCAGCTACAGCAGACCACATATGCCCGACATGCGGCAGAGTCTTCCGAGGTCGCATCGGACTTATCAGCCACAGCCGGACACACCCTACCCCACTTTCTTCACTACCTAAGTGATGTCTTTGGTCATCGTCGACAACGACGGACGAACAACAAAAGGGGTCCAAAGTAACAAGTCTCTGGAGGAGGACTATAAAGGTAGCATAGAAAGGTAAGCATAGTGTCAGGTAGGCATTCTCGTATAGAGACTAGATAAAATGTGAACTGGATGCTTATATATGGTGCCTGAGGAGGGTGTGACGTGTGGCAAGTTAATTTTCAGGTGACTGGGAATGAGTAGGTGGAGCTGAAGGACCTGATGCTGTGGGGTGTGTTGGTTGAATCTGTGATAATACATTTTCCAACACCCCATGATTGGAAGGAATTGACCTGCATATGTTTACTAAGTGGTGCTGCTGGAGCGGCTGGTGGTAGGGAGAAAGAGGATTGCAGTGGTGATTAATCCATTTGACATCCTGAAATATGTTGAGCCACACAAATATAGTAATACCTCGGTTTACGAGTGACTTTGTATATGAGCAAATCGGTGTATGAGCATGGAAAGTCAAATTGGTGTACGAGCATTGTATCGGAGTGCAAGAAATTTTTTCCCTCACCCATGCGCATTTTTGTGTGGAAAAGTCCTAACGCTCAACATCGTCGCACGCATTTTTACTGGAAATATCCTAATGACAGCCTCTCATAACAGAGTCACACGGTTCCAACCCCTTTATCACCCCTTAACTCGTCGCTCGGTTTGGTTGTGTCATTCACCACAGTGCATACTTTTATAAGTGATTTACAGCGGTTTTACCTCATGTTGTTAACATTAATTATTGTTCACGTAGTGAAATATATACATACAATACAGCATACAGAAAAAAGGTACAAAATCCTCCCTCTAAGCAATAACTGTCACGGTTCATGAATTCATTGTCTCCTAGTTCTGCCTGTGTGTGTGAGTGGGGGTGTGGTTACTGATCACTAACACAAATGATTCTCATCTCATCTGCCTATTTAGTTCACTTCTCTCCACTCCTCTGTTGTCGAGTCGTTGTCTCTGTTATGTCCGCGCTCTCTCTGGCTCTCCCATGTTTGCGTCTCCCGTGTTTGCGTCTCCCGTGTTCACGACTCCCGTGTTTGCGTCTCCCGTGTTCCATGACCTTCACTCTGGATTATCAATTTGTTTGTTTTCTGCACTATTATAATACATTCACTCATTGGCACTTGAATCCAGGTTTTGTGGTTTCCCATGCTGACAGTAACACCCCGCCCCCCCTCCTCCCGTCTCCTTCACGCCAGCAGCGACGCTGCTCAAAGCTGAAGTGCATTACAGTAAATTGTAAGTATTTTTAGAGTTTAATTGTCAATTATTAATTAGTATTTATATGAGATCTTAATGCTTATCATTTTAACTGTAATTAATTGGGTAAAACCAAAAAAATATTTAAAATGTTTAAAATTTGTGTGGAAAGAATAAATAGATTTTTATTGCGTTCTTATGGGGGGAATTGTTTTGGTGTATGAGCATTTTGGGTTACGAGCTCGCTCTTAAACCGAGGTATTACTGTATATTGTTGAATCAGATTTTCCAGTCCCACAGTGTCATCGTAAATCTTAAGTCTCAAATCTGGGGAGGGACGAAAGGTTGTTATTAAAGCTGCTTCATTTCACCCAATTGGAGCCATTAGGGTCCCTCTGGTTCACACTCACTCTTTCAGCTATTTTGGAGTTAGATACAATGGTTTAGACATTGCCTGTATGCCTCTCCTCCCAAAACATTTTTATTTTATTTTATAAATGTCATGTGTAAATAATTTATAGTGATCATATGAGCATCATTCCTTATGTATTGAATTTACTTGAACTAAGCTTGGTCATATTTATATTAAGTTAAACTTGGTAAAATATGAGCAAACCAGCCCATTGAAAAATGTTTATCCTGTAGTTCTTTCAAAATACTCACAAAGACCTTTAATCAAGGTAATATAACTGAATTATTATCATAAAACAAACAAACAAAAATAATCATAAAATTGTTGGCAATATTTTGTGCAACCTAATTTTTCCTAGATAACAGCTCTGACTCTTATGTATAATACGTAATAGAACCTTAATCAACGTAAGGTTGATTGGCACATAACAAAGGACTTGAGTCCTTCAGTCTGTACTCAGTGAACCTTTTTTTTTTTCTTGAGGTGTGTTTTGGATCATTGTCCTGCTGGCAGATCCAACAATGTCCCTTAAGCTTCCTGGCAAAGGCAGTCATGGGTTGAATTAATATCTGTTTCTTGTATCCTATCAACATGTCCAGGGCCTTTGGAAGAAACACAGCACAGCAACATCAAAGACACGCCAAACTTAACAGTGAGGATGAGGTATACTTTTCTGGTGCATGGCTTTATCTTCCTCTTGTAGTATGAAGTATGTGTTATCTATGTATGTATTATGTATTTATTTATGAAAATCATTAGTTTGGTCTTGCCTAATAATAGAGTTATGTCCCATTGAAAGTTATAGTAACATTTAGTTAACAATAAGCACTTAAGATTTGATAAACGGCAAATATTTTTTATGGCAACCTTTCCAAATAAGGTCTTTCTCATAGTTATTCATAAGTATTGGAAATTTGCCTGTTTGTCACCTTATATTTATTCCCCAGTGAAACACAAGTCATGACTTACCACTATGGGGACACACGTTTTGGAGATTTATTTTAAATAATCTATGGTTAGATGTTTGAAAATACGTTAAATGCAAGGCTAAATATATAAATGATCATATTTATTCACAGCTGTTTTATTTATTCAAGTGTGGTAATAGGTGTGGTAATAGGAAATACCTAACTGTACACTTGTTTGTGGTATATGTGTACACTCAAATGAATGAAGCTTCAGTCTTTCTACAGCTTTTTTTTTAGGCTTCTACTTTTATTCCAAATGGTGGATAAGAAATAAAGACCAATAAGCTTAATTATTTGGTTTTTCATTCCCTACACCAGAAATAAAAAAGGTCAAAAACTTTGATCCAGAGATCTGTTGTTCAGCTGACGTGGAATGGTCCACTTCTTGATATTTAGTTTGGTGATATGAAAGATCATAATGTGTTAATTATCAATACGTTTAGAAATTGTGTCTGTATGCGAGCAAAATGATAATCAGAATAAGATACAATAATAAAGACTACCACTGTTCTTTATGCTAGATATGTTTTAGTTTATTTCCGTAACATTTTGTGTAAAAATTCTCACAAAAATTACTACTAAATGGAATTTGTTTTTACAGCATATATTAATAATATTGTTAAAATGATACACAAAGATTAATTTCGGTTGACTTTAGTCATGAGAACAAAACCGAATGAGACACAGAAAATTAAGGAAAATAAAGAACTGCTGTGCTGTGGATACTGAAAAATGCAAAGCAGATTTAAATGTAATTTAATTACAGGCATTAACATCTTGCAATAATGCTTTTGTAATCCTCAAAACTGCAGCAGTACCAACAATATCCACTAGATGACCACATAATGACTCTAAAATTTTTGGGTAAATGTAGGACTGAACCCAGGACACTTTTAGCTGCACCATATTCCCTTTATACAGTTTGTTCTTTCTTGTTTTCTTTTTTTACCTGTTTATAACCTCTCTATTTTATTCTTTATTATCTCTGTCGCCTGAAGCCACACCCACAACAAAGTAAAACAGGACAAGAAAGAAATCATTAAAAAAATTAACCTTACAAATTCATAAAATTGCAATTCGACAGCCTCCAGAAATAGTATTATTTATATGTTAATAAAGTATAGATTGACGGATTATTGCAGAAAATAATCTCTGTGATCAAAGTTTATTATTCTTACCTGTTTTGTTCATCATTATAGCATTCACAGATTCACCAGAAGTAAAAAAACAAAAAAAAACAAAAGAATGGCTGTAAACTACACCACGATTACATGACTTCAACGTCACCACCATTAACTCTCTGTCTGTATTTCCCCCTGATAGATTGAATTAGAAAGGTTTGCAAGAGAATGGTTATAAACACAAGACTGTAAAATCGTACTATAGTGAATAGATTAGTTTATCTGTTCCACTGATGGTGTTTAATGTCCCTGGGAACCTCTGTAGTCCCAAGACAAGTAAAAGCTTTAAAAATAAATCCCAATATGCTATTACTGATGCATTTTGTCAGAATAAAATGTGAAGATATCTTGAGCTTGTGTTATCCACAGAACTTATTTCAGATATTTAACCAAAAAAAAAAAATGTGAACTCGTTTCGGCTTTTGGCCTACAAAACTCTATTCATTAATATTTTGAATTAGTTTTTATTTTTGTATTTTCCATCTAAGACTTGATTCAATGCGTTCCTTGAATGCAATGTAAGTCGCTTTGGGTAAAAGTGTCTGCCAAATGCATAAATGTAATGTTTATATGTATTTTTTTCCAGCTTCATTTAGTTTTAGTTGAGGAATAACAGTGCAGCTCCAGTAGAGCTCTGGTTGTGGTTCATTCATCTGCAAGGTTTCAAAAAAGAAATGTATGAAAATATAATTTTATCTAATCTATAAAAATAATACCTTTTTATTAGATTGAAGAACTCATAGATTGTGCCCTTTCCTACAGTAATATTGCCATTTGAGAATCAAACAAAAAGGCTTTGTGTGTGTGTGTGTGTCGCATTGACCAACCCCCCAAATCACTCCTCCCCTACTTCCGTGGTGTTTGGTTAATATCAGGGAGGGTCACCCCGCATTCTGCTGCCAGATGGCCAAGCCATAGTAGAGTCTAGAGTAATATTGAATCTAGAGGAGAGCCTCTCCCAGTCCTAGTCATTGTGACATATCACAAGCAAACAATTGCGTATGTATTTTCTGACATGAGACAGGAAGTGTTTAGGATTATTAAGTGTTTTGGGTCACACTCACAACCAAAAGGATAGAAATGCTGAGAACATACACTCTTGCAAATAAAGATTTTTTATTGGTATCGATGGCACCCATAAAAACCTTCAACATCCATAGAACCTTTTCATTCCATAAAAGCTTCTTTATAGTAGAAAAAGACTGGTTAGAGTATTACAATTTTCTTCACACTAAGAAAAAAAAGGGTTCTTTTAAGAATTATTAACCCTTTTTTCAGAGAAACTCAAAAAAGCATCGTTGGAACACCACCCTTTTGGATCCCTTACTGTTAAGAGGAGACGGATCATTTCTATACCATACTAATCTATTTTCTTTAATCATCCATCCATTTGTCTAGAAAAAGGATTACAGTAGCTACAGTGAGGAGGAGGCTGAGGAGCCAGAGGGCAAGATAGATCCAAGAAAGAGGTTGAAGAAGAGAAAAGACAGGAGGGGGTGGAGAGCAATAGCGAATGTGGGGCGGAGGAAGGGGTTGGCTTTAGTTTGATGTGAATGGGTATTAAAGGCAGCATGCTAGAGAGGGGCAGAAAAAGACGGAGAGCAATCCAACCTGCCTCTGCAAGAACAGCACGATGGGGACAATGTAAGCTTCTCAGGGCAAGCTGTCAAGGGTGGATTTTGCCTTTCTCCATTGATATATCTGGGTGAAAAACAGCCATCACTGGGAAAGAGAATTCACACAGTGCTAGTGTGAATTGAAGTGTTTATGTGGAACTGAGATGAAACTGAGAGGTAAGAACCATTGTTTTTTTTGTCTGTACATTATCTGTATTCTACACCCTTAAAAATGTTCCAAAGGGGGTTTCACAGCGATGCCGTAGAAGATGCCTTTCAGTGAACAGTTCTCAAAATAACGATTTCTTCTCATAGCGTGAAGAACATTTTAATAATCTAAAGAACCTTTTATCACTAACGATCCTTAATAATTACATTAAAGGTTCTAATGGAGCTACAGATTCCAATAAAGAACCTTTATTTTTAAGCATGTACATCCCGTTCTGTGTTTGCATGTGTGGTTTGTGTGAAGGATACAAGTAACAGAGAGACAGAGAAGAGGATGTGTCAACACAGTAAAGGGAAACACATTGTGAAGCAGAGGAAGTGATGTCTGAGGTTGAAACTGTGCTTTGCTAGCTTCACACGTCTGCATGTCATTGCTGGATTGCATTCACATACATGCACACGCGCAGAGCACTGTTCCGACACAGACGCCGAGACACTGCAGATCTTAGCTGAGGATGTGCACTAGATGATAGACCGAGATTATGGAGACGAAGAATATGAGAGAATAAGAAAAATTTATTGAAAAGGTAAGGATTTTTGTATCTGTGTGGATTCATGAAAAGGAGGACTGGAATGTTTGCACAGATGATTTGTACTGAAGTTATTTCCGCAACCGCTGCTGTTGATGGTGTTCAAGGTGGCAAGAAAAATGCAAGATGCGCTGTAGCGTCTCTATCAATCTCGTTCTCATTTGTTTGGTAGGATGGGGGGAAGGGTTGATCTCTGGGCTCTGGGGATACGTTGATAATAGATGAGAATGGAGGGAGTGGGATACAGAGTGAGAAAAGAATAGGAAGAACAGGAATCTTATGTAAGCATGCACAACAAAGGATACGACTGTATGGCTTTTCATGGCAGCACTTGACCCTGTGCAGTTGATGTAAAATATGGATAATTGCACAATGGCATCTTGTACCTTGTCATATTTATTAGGCTGTGATGTGGTGATGTTAGCAATACACTGAGTCCTTTCTCTTCCTCCGTCTTTGCATGTGCTACAATGACACATGTTTGTTAGGATCATTTGATTGTTTGAGGTGTGACTCTGGTTGAGTAGATAAGGACCCTACGCTTGAGAAAAAGAAGTACCGGTACAGTTAAATTATGGAGTTATGAAATTACAGATTATAGAATGAAAATGAATTAAATGAAAATGTGTTCTTGTTTAAATTTATGTTAAATATAATTAGTTGAAATTAAGTATGTACCCAATTGCATCTTTGAAATATGGTTCAAGATGTACTGATAAATGTACTGACAAGCATTTGTGGTAAACTAATGTCATTTATTTAAACTTGTATATCATGTATTTAAATTCATTTTTAATTTTGCTCGTTTGTAATGATGAACTTACAACTTAGAACATTTAAAAATATTAACCTTAAGTGTAATATCAAATAGTTCAACCCAACAAAATAAGTCTACTACTTTAAAGCATGAAAAAATATAAACAAAACATACTTTTGGTAAAACTTAATTAAATTTTCATCATTACAAAGTGAATTTAAGTGCGTTAAGAGACATTCATGAATGTGTACTCTATGTACACATATGTGGCCTTTTATTTAATTTATATTATATAATCAGCAAGTATACAGTTGTTTAAGAATATACTTTGAAGATTTGAAGTACACTACAAGTGCATACTTCTTTTTCACAAGAGTAGCATCATTTTGGTACTGAAAACCTTTGACGGTTTTATCCTTTATATGAACTGCAGGACAAATGTCAGAATCATCACTGTTGGCTTAAGTTTTCTTATTATATTTTTTTGAACCAGTACTGCTATTTTCAATTTCAGTGCTTTCAGTTGCGTGGAGAAAGCTGCTCATGTATTATGGCTTTTCAGCTGTGATGCTGAGATACAGAGGCCTTAGTTAGTAAATGAATGAGATGTACAACATGCAGATGTACTGTATACACATTTTCAAATTGGTCTCATTGTTTATAAAAAGGTATTTGTAACATATAAGACATATGCAATACATTTTAACACATTTTTTTTTGTACATTTGTGTAGATGCCAAAACAAACAACCTTATCCCCAAACCTAAACAAAACCACTTTTCAATGTACGGTGAAAATCATTTTTTTGCAGTACACTGTTATGTAGATGTCTCTATCTCTGAACCTAACCCTAACTATTTATTTAAAAATATACAGTACAAAGACAAATGTAACAAGTATAATCATCAATAATTACACACTTGTATTAATGTATGGGATTATCCTAAAAAAGCTGTACAATGTGAAGAACTAAAAAAGAAAATGAATGTATAAGTAATACAATTACAGAAATTCTATTCATTTATAGATCTGATTGTGTTGTCTTATTTAAAAATATGCAATCTTTGAAACGTCATACAGAACAGAATGAAATGCTTTAAACAAGACGACTGTGTTAAATCTCTGATCATAAATACAGTAGAACCGATGATTAATTTCAGGATTTAAATATTCATAGAATAAATAAGGATTGGACGGTATAGATTTAAATGTTAAAATATAAAATATTGTAGCTACATTTTAGTGTCTTAGCATATATATATATATATATATATATATATATATATATATATACTTGAAGTAAAATGCATACAAATATACCATGAGATCACATTGACATTAGAAACAGAGACCTATCTAAGGTCGGCATGTATGTTTAAATGTGAGTTTTCTCAAGCAAATGATAAAGCAAAAAAAAAGTTCAACATTAGTACGTGTATGTCTTAGCATTTCTTTGGTGCAAAGATCCGAAAATCAATAAAGGTGCTGTGAGTGTCTCTGGGAAACTCAGAGCTTAATGCCACGTCCACCAACTGCTGTGTGAAATAACACGATCAAAGAGGAGCAAAGAAATGTTCCAAAATGTTGAAACTGAAAACAAAAATGTCCTGATCAATTTTAGTAAAGTGTGATGTAATGATAATGAGTCCTTAAACAGTATTCACATCTAGAAAAAAGCTCAAAAAGGCTTTACTCCACTACACTTTCACTGCCCTGCTCTAACTCGCGAGTGATGCTAAATATAGTGTAATGTTAAAATGGGACACTTAAATATTAAATGCTTTGACCTAAATGATGGGAAGCTATGTTGATGTAGATGCATATCTTAATGCTCTATATACCTTAAGAGCTACGTAAGGGAAACCGACTGCATTATCATTTGAGAAGCCACAAAAATATCTCACGTCTGGGATGCATAAGCCTAAAAACGTGCATGTATTTCTGTCATCCTTTAGGTGTGCTACAGTATATGATCACGCAATCATTCATTGAAGTGCCTTTAAACCAGTCAAGAACGATAAGATGCACAAAAAGATCTCAAATCCGAAGCTCTGCCAGTGCCGCATTGAGTTTCGAGCTGGAAGCTTCAATGAGTTGAAAAGTGTTACATGAACGTAGAGTTGTGAGAAAATAGGATCTGTGTCAGATTCATGTCATGTGGGTCAGGTCACGATTAATGTCACGGTTGCTATGTGGTGCAGGATGAAGGCGAGGAATAACTCAAACATGACTTTAATAAAGAAAACTCAAAAAACTGAACACTTAATTATACCGCAGCCTAAAAAACGTGCTGTTGTCTTGGTGATTAATGTTAATCAAAGAACAAAAGACAAAGAGAAAATCAATCATCCTGTTTTTACTGCTTCCTGTCTCTCTTCAACTGTTTTCTCCAAAGCAAAAATGGCAAAACTGTACTTAATAAAAAAACGTTTTACATTTAAATAACTTTTAGCATCCCTTGTTATCATTGGTCTTTTTTATTCACAGAACCAATAAATGACCAATAATGTCTTAGGTCCCATCATCATCCCAATAAGTTCTGTTTAATATGAAAAATATGCATTCTCATCATTCATTCGAATGCTTGTATTGAAGTTTCTTTAACATTCTGTTGTTATACTTTCAAATTAGATCCTATATGAAGGTATCTTCTTAAAAAGCCTCGTAAAACTGCGTTGTATTGGGAAGAGAGGCTGGTTAGATTTAAATCTCACATTTAGGGAATTTCTTTTAAGATCTTTAGGATTAATGGTGTAAGATGTTAATCAAATATTTATACACAGATGAACAGCTTTTTGACCAACACATTGAAATGTCTTATCGGTCAAATCTTTGAGACTCTGAATGAGAGAAAGAGTTGAACCCAACACATATTTACTATGTACAATTTTTCATGTTTATTGTGTCAATCATTTAATGCATCATTGTACTATTTTTTTTTTAATTAACCTGATATTAGAAGAATGAGCTCTGGACTCAGCTTACGTCTAGCTCATTAATATTAATTATGCCAAGCAAATGGGCGCTCTAGGAAGGTCATATCAAGCAATGTTTTTGTATCCTACAATTTCTTTATGCTTTTACAGTATTTGGCCAAAGAGATGCAAATGAAAAAAATCACAAAATGATACTGAACAGATATCCAAATGCCCTGCACAATTCAAAGGAAGGCTGAAAATAGCTTGTTTACCTGTATTACCATTTGCATTAACTCTCACAATAAAATAAAAGAGCAGATGACAATGTAATTCCTTTACTAATATACAGTGGTACCTCGAGATACGAAATTAATCTGTTCCGAGGCGGCCTTCGTATAATGAGTTTTTCATATCTTGGAACATATTTTACATGTAAAATGGCTAATCCGTGCCAAGCCCTCCAAAAACACCCTATTAAATTTCATAATAAAGCTAAATTGACCTATAAACAATGAAATAACGTAAAATGTCGAAGCTTACCTTTCGTGTGAGGCTATCTCAGAATGTGGCGGCAGAGGAGGAGGAGGACAAACGGCAGATAAAGTAAAGTTTCAGGTGCGGAGTGGCTGAGCTAAAGCACGCCAGCACGTACGTATAGAAGATGCATGATGGGAGGGATGCTGTCCAATTAGAGAGAAGGATCTCATGGCTTGGCTAGCATCAGGAACCAATGGGAGAGCAGGAGGATGGTGGCGAGTCTACTATAACGAAGATGGCGGCGTGCGGCGCGAGTTTCAAAATTGTTATGGGGCGAATCTCGGACTTTCAGAAACCTTTCGTATCTTGAAAACTTTACGTATGTAGAGCAGTAAAATTATTCGTCTTTGCTTTCGTAACTTGGATTTTTCGTAAGTTGAGCCTTTCATATCTTGAGGTACTACTGTACTGCATAATGACATTTATATAATTGAAACATCCATGAAACTTTCCATTCCATAAAAGGCTGTTAATAGTGGTGAAAAGGTTCTTTAGATTATTGAATGTTCTTCAGCCTTAAGAAATATCATTTCTTCTAAGAACTGATCACCAAAAGGTTCTTTCCAGAACCCCAAATGTTTCTTATGATATCGCTGCGAAACCCCCTTTTCTCATCTTTATTTCAAAGAGTGATAGTCTAAGTTTATATTAGTTTAAAAAATAGTGAGATGAGACGAGAATGTAAAGTAGGAAAAGAAGGGTGATGAAAAGCTCTTAAGGAGCCACAGGTGCAAAGACGTTAGAATGGACAGAGTGGACAGTGTAACAGAAGTATAATGGATGTAGTGATGGAGGAAGGCTTTTCACTATATCTTTTCTTGTGTGAGTGTGTCTCTCTGTTTCTATCATTGGAACAGTTGTTCTTCCTGCCTACTTGGGAAATCAACCCCGTTTCTGTAGACATCTTATACACACACGCGCGCACACACATAAATGAAGACATACCACAGACCACTATTGTTTTTATAGATGCTAATTAGCTATAATTACGCCTACCCATAATAAACACATTATTTACTTTGATTATGAATAAAGTCATCACCAGGCTTTTTTGTACACACTTGTTCTAGAAGGTGCACTTTGCAATAATGTCAAATTAATGCATTTTAAATCATTATGTTTAAAAAAATGGTATCATGCTTTAAATAAGTACACTTATTTTGACGTGTTGACTAACATACTAAAGAACATGTAAAGTATTTGATTACAATTTTTAATATTAAAGCTATTTGATATTATAAAGTTAATATATTTTAAATGTCCTAAATAGAAAATGTATTACATATGTGTGAATACAAATATTTAAATGCATAACACAAATTCAAATAGAATTGCATTAAATACATTTAATTTGACCATATATTCTTGTCAGTACGTTCGAGAGCACACTGTATTTCAAAGAAGAGGTAAATAAAATAGAATCTACTCAAGTGAGTCAAAAAATCTGGAAATTTATATTTCATTTAATTGCTATTGACATTTAAGTGTCCAAAAAAAAGCATTCCATCAATTTCACACTTAGATTATTCATATAAAGTGAAGTGAAGTGCATTATTTTATTAAGTACTCTTTTTCAAAGTGTACTACTTCTTCTTTTCAATGGCACACATGCCGAAATGAACAGATAGACAGAGGAAGTCACCTAAACTCAAACATAGAAAACAACCAAACAATAGTAATATAAGGAATAAAATACTCTCATTTGAATTACCCAACTTAACTTCATTGTGTTGCTTTGTCATGCAATTTCCTCTTCCTCTTTATGTTATGCAAACATAAAAGTCATAAAATACCTGCCTTTTCAAATGTAATTTCACATAATTAGTTGTGTTTAACATCTAATGGACGTCTTCTATCTGTGTCTTTGTACACTTTTTACATCATTTCAACCTTAAGAACAAGCTGTAAACTTCCTGCTTGTGGTTTTGTTCTTGTTCTCAAAATTTACATTGGAGGAGGAGCAAAAATCTTTTTGACTTTTTGAGCATATCCTGAATGTGGCCTGATGGTTTGCTCATGAATAATTGAATAATGTTTTAGTTAACCTCTTTGTCATTCCAAGTTTATGTTTATTCACTACACTTTCTTACAGACTCACTCTTGTCATTGCTATTGTCATTGCTATTTTTTGTTGAGTAACCATATTTTTGACACTGAACACAAAATAGCATTTATTTTTTATTTAGTGTTCAGTGTCATATGCTAAAAATACAGTGTTACCTCAAGCACTGGGGTGACCTTGCATAAGTACCAGGGGAACGTGGGACAGCACATTTTTACTTGGCTTGTTCTCCAACCACTGAGAAATGAGATACAACTAATAAACCACACAGTATCAGGATCCTTGTGAAAAAGAAGTGTACTTAAACTCGTACTTCAAATCGTAATGAAATAAGTCAGTTTAATTTGATTTAGAGTATACTTTCTTGACTGTGTTTCTTAACACACTTACCATAAGCAAAAGTGTGCTTGGTAATAATGTCAAATTAAATGTTTTACTTTAAAGTAAATTTTAAATCATTATGTTTTAATAACCTTGTGTCATGCTTTAAAGAAGTATACTTAGTTTAATGTTAATTTTAATGTAAAATTACTTTAGAATTTGAACTGTAGTGTTTTATTCAGTATTTAGTTCATATATTTAAAATGTACTAAACTGCAACTAAATTCATCATTACAAATGTATTTAAATGCATGACACAAGTTTGGCATTGCCATTTGACGTTAAAATTTGTTTTAGTTTACCATAAATGCAGTTCACGTTTGCCATATTTGAAAGACAATATAAGTAATTATTTTATATATTTAATTACATATAAAGATGTTCTTAAGTCCTACTTAAGTGGGTCAAAAAGCACTGTAACATTCAATTCATTGAGTTTAATACAAATTTAAACAATAATAGATGCAATTCAGTGTCTTGAAAACATTGTGTACAGTTCACACTTAAGAATATCCTGTATTAAGTGTATTATTTCCATAATATGTACTCATTATAAGTGTATTTCTTTTTCATTTCTCTTATCAACCGAATTTTTTTAAATGAATCTATAATGTGACTTGTAAAAAAGTGTCTCGGTGACCTTGCTTGCCTCAGGTCAGGGTTGAGACATGAAAAGTGTACCGTCTGGGGTAATTTGAACAAATTATTATATTATATATGAATAAATTATAACATAATTACACAATAAATACAACAAATATTGATAATTTATTGTCATCTTTTTTAATGCATTTATTGTTTTCATAAAAACAGTGTTGGATTACATAACTCCGCTACAAAAGGATTAATATTCAGGATGTTGTAATGTTTTAAGTGGTGAAACTATTCTCTTTCAATATTTTGGTTAAGTAGTAAAGTGGAATTCAATCTCCTCACTGTAAAGATCAGTCTTTTTTATATAGATCAATATGTGCTAAATAATTAACTGAACATCTTCAGAATGATATCTGTAACAGTTTGTAGTTCGGGGAAGGAGGAGGCGGGAACCGGCGAACTTTCAAACACTTTCATTATAAAATAAATAACAAAATGAAAGTAATGGCAGCCTCACGGATGACTGTCGCACACAAACACTAGCACAAAACACAACGTAAAGTCCAGGCCTGGTCCTCTCTCGTCCTTCACTGGCGTCGCTCCTCCTTTCAAAACACAATAATAAACAGAATCATTTATGTAAATTTAGTCTAGTGGAAGATCCTTCTTTTTTATTTTTAAAAGTGGCAAACTTATAAGGAGAACTGTATTCATGAAATCAGCAATCCTCTCATAAACTAAATCCAATCCCATGTTATCACAAGAGACACATGTGATAAATGTCTTGGTTGACCACTTGTGATTATATCACGTAAGATGCACATTAAGGTGTAAACAGGTGCATAGTGCTAGAAAAATGTGTTAATAACACATAGAGGACTAAGATAGAGGTGAAAGCAATGATACGTGAATCAAAAACATTCAAATGTTACAAATCAACTTTGCAGAACAAACCTACAACTGGCAAAAATGAGCAAACAGCATTCATTATTGTATGAGAGAGCTTATTAAAACGTGCAAAAGTTTTGAGCATGCTGGAAACAAAGTGGAGAGAAATTACACAGACACGGAAGTTTAGTTCACCTTGGTCTAGGCCATCCGGGATGGCATGACAGTTTCATCCTTTCAGCCCACAGAAAGGTCAAACGGCATATCACATCACTTCCTCTCAAACAGGAAGCAGAATAAGAGTGAAGGTCAGAGTCAAAAAGGCGTTCTAAAACAACCCCACAAACCTAATGCATTCCATACTACATTTACTCAGTTTTCCATCGTTCAATCTAAATCTAAATGTTTGTGTACATCCATATATATATATATATATATATATATATATGAACACGGGCCGACCTGTGGCAGGTAACGTCAAGTCACTAGCCAATTTGGCGGGGTACTTATTTAGCGTACATATTTACAGATTTAGCACAAATAGTCATAAAATAAAATAAAATAAATTGGGAGCGAGTTGCTTGTCTTTGAATCAAACAAAGACAACATCCAACATCTTAGAATTCTAGCAGACCTTGGTTTATCCGGAGAGTACAGGTTTGTTTTTTTCTGTGTGGTGTTTGATGTTCTTTGTACTGTATTGATCTGTCCACCTAAAATATATTTTTGGTGAAAAGGATGAGGATGAAAGAGGAAGGTAGGAGATGGAGGAAAGGAGTTGATGTGACAGTAGTTAATCTGTTTTTTATAAGTACTAATAAACAGCCAATATTCTAGTATTACACATGCTAATTAGCAACTAGCTAATAGTGAGAATTGTACTCTAAACTAAAGTGTTATCTTTCTGTCTTTCTTTTTGTAATTCTTTTTGGCAGGTAGAAGTTCAGAATGGCCGGTAATTTAAATGTAATTGGCCAGTGAGTGAAAATGTTAATGTCACACCCTGTATAAATACACACACACACACACACACACACACACACACACATACATTATATAAGCACAAACTTTTATGTAAGGTGCGATAAATCAATATATATATAATCACTTCTTTTTTTTTTTAAACATCTGATTGTAGATGAACATCTTGGATACTATTGTAAAATCTGTTCCCTGATGGAGGAAATGGCACTTGGCGGTCACACTCCTGTCTGTGAACTCGCGTCTTCCCCTAGGTCTGCTCTGTTGCTAGTCACTGTGTTTGTAGACGTTCCTCCCTTTTCAGGTAGAACCTACTCCAGGGACTTCTTTCCACGTGTGGTACATCATTCCATGTGATGTATTATCCACATATTAGCCTCTCCTCGGGGAGGATGTGGTCTCAGTAGAGTTCATTCTCCTACCTAGGCAGAAGAGCCCTTCTCTAGCGGTAACTTCTGGTCCACACAGCTGTGAATTTTTATTTCTTTAAAAAGAGAGAGAAAAGGTCAAAAGACCAGCTGAAGTGACCTATTCCCATTATAAGCACTGTCCTTTCTGTCCACGTGTGGTACAACAGATTACACAGCTTACGTGGGGCATTGGGAAGGTTACAACGTCACGAGAGTACTTGTTACTGCAGTATCTTGTCGCCATCTGCACCACCAAAACCTCATCACATATTTGAGCTGCTGTTGCGCTTTTCGTAGGGACCCCTAGTCTCAAAACTCAACACAACATTACAGTGACTAACAGGAAGGAAACGTATATGTCTTCACAATAGGTACAGGTTGGATGCTGCATCAAAACCTTCAGTAAGGTCAATATTCAAGCTCTCAATACTGAAAGCTTTTTAAGCCTTTTATCTGTTTAATCCCCCACTTCATACAGGGAATTTAAAACTGTAAGGAACACTGTACATCATAGCAAGCTGTGTATTGCAGAAACTTGATATGGTTTAAGTGTTTTTCATAGGCCCCTATGGGTCACTTTACCAAAGCATATCAGTTTGGCTGAAAAATGGATATATGAAATACATGGGGGACGTATACTAATTTATTAGTAATAATAAATTAGTAATATACTAATTTATTAAAAAGGAAAGTAAACCTATATTATAATACAGCAAAAATATTCTGTTATTAAACTACTTTGCATTCACCTAGTTAACAAATCCTAAGAGTTTTTTTTAATTTTCAGTAATAATTTTAGATAGTTGAATTCATTTCATTTCAACTTATAACTTAAGAATTAGTTTCAGGTCTGTTTACAAATTAGTTCCAAGGTATCAGGCATTATATTTCTAGATACAACTTATAGATAAATCCATACCAAAAAAATTGAAATTTTTATATTTATAGATACAACTTATAGATAAATCCATACCAAAAAAATTGAAATTCTTAAAACTTAAAACTCTAAAGGTTATTTTTGGCAAATAAATAAATAAATATAATTAAATTAATAAATTATAATTTAATTAATACATTTAATTAATTTAATTTATTGCCCAGAGATTTATTATCTTTGTTTTCACAGATTTCCATGTGAATCTGCATGTCCTTCATCCATTTACATTATTTACATTTTGTTGTGAAAGAACCTTTACATTTGTCCAAAAATATAACTTTTTTTGTTATTAAAAAAATCAAACAAGCCCAACCCAGATAAGAGAAAAATTAATACAAGTTATGTAACTTTTCTTAAAAATAACTTTTTAAGGTTGTAATGCATTACTTTTCAAAGTAACTTTTCCCCAACATAGCTTTTAACCAAACCTAATTTTCAAAAAGATAATACAGTGAGTAAACAAAGCTAGATATCATTAATCAGTTGCCAATTAGCAGTGATGTACATGTAGTTATACAAGACAATCATTTTCAATTGTGTTCATGTCTAAAAAATGATGCTGTCTAAACAATATTAAATTGAATAAAGTTGCTTTCTTTCTTCTTTTCATATATTAATGAACATGAATATTCTTATCAAATATAATACATTGCTCTCTCAAATAATGAAAAGTGGAAAGTTTATATCTATTTTCAGATACCCGTTTATCATGCTCAAATTCACAACATAAAAGCCCACACATTACCAGGTGACGCACTTAATAGTGAAAACAGTTGAGAGCATACAGCGGCTGCAGGATAATCATATTGACACTATTAAATATTGAGGATGTTTGATTATGCACCCTAAATGTTTAATGTAGTGTAAATATAAATAACAAAAAAGAAACATGCCATATAAAAAAAAAGGCTACAATGGAGGGCCTGAGTGTGTTGACAAAAGACTTATGCCAATGTGCCAGTCTCAAATGATTATACCAACAAAAGTGTCCCAAATTTACTATGAAATGTGAAAATTGGAAGTGAAACTGAAACAAATATGTAGTCAGAATGGGGTCTCAGTTATTTTCTATATCGAAAAGAGGAAGCGGATACTGTGCTAAAAAAACAAATTTGTCAAATGCACATAAAAGTTACAGTTAGTTGAGGACAGCTTGTCATGCTGTTGTTGATTTGCTTATTCCTTATAAGTCCTTATTCCCTGATTCTTTTAGATGTTACATTTACCGTGTATTTATGCATTTGCCAGGCACATTTACTTTCCCTGGGAATCGAAACCCATGACCTTGCAGTTGCAAGCATCACACTTTACTGTTTGAGCTACAGGAAAGCTAATGATGTTAATGATGCAAATTATTTATTTTGTGCAATATCCTATTATGCTGCATTTGCCCCTAAATCTGCAAAAAGGAGAGTGTAAGTTAAGATCAGGACACTCGTTGTATGCTGGGTGTGTGTGTGTGTGTGTGTGTGAGACAGAGAGAGACAGAGTGATGTGTGTGTGTACGTGTGAGAGAGAAATAGAGAGAGAGATGTGTGTGTGTGTGTGTGTGTGTGTGTGTGTGTGTGCGCGAGAGAGAGGAATAGAGAGAGAGATATATGTGTGTGTGTGTGTGCGAGAGAGAAATAGAGAGAGAGAGAGAAAGTGATGTGTGTGTGTGTGTGTGTGAGAGAGAGAGAGAGTGAGAGAGGTGTGTGTGTGTGTGTGTCTGAGAGAGAGAGAGAGATGTGTGTGAGAGGGGGAGAAATAGAGAGAGAGATTGCGTGTGTGTGTATGTGTGTGAGAGAGAGAGTGAGAGAGAGAGGTGTGTGTGTGTGTGTCTGAGAGAGAGAGAGAGATGTGTGTGAGAGGGGGAGAAATAGAGAGAGAGAGATTGCGTGTGTGTGTGTATGTGTGTGAGAGAGAGAGAGTGAGAAAGGGGGGGAGGTGTGTGTGTGTGTGAGTGAGAGAGAGAGAAAGGGGGAGAGAGAGAGATGTGTGTGTGATAGAAAAGAGAGAAGTTTGTGTGTGTGTGTGTGTGCGAGAGAGAGAGAGGAATAGAGAAAGAGAGATGTGTGTGTGTGTGTGTGTGTGTGTGTGTGTACTAGAGAAAAATAGAGAGAGAGAGAGAGAGAGATGTGTGTTTGTGTGTGTGTGAGAGAGCGAGAGAGAGAGAGAGAGAGAGAGAGAGAGAGAGAGAGAGAGATGTGTGTGTGTTTGTGTGTGTATGAGAGAGAGAGAGAGAGAGAGAGAGAGGTGTTAGAGGGGGAGAAATAGAGAGAAATAGAAAGCGAGATTGTGTGTGTGTGTATGTATGTGTGTGTGTGATAGAGAGAGAGAGAGAGAGAGAGAAAGGGGGAGCGAGCGAGCGAGAGAGAGAAATATATAGAGAGATGTGTGTGTGTGTGTGTGAGAGAGAGAGAGAGAGAGAGAGAGAGAGGTGTGTGAGAGAGAAAAAGGGGTAGGGAGAGAGAGAGAGGGAGAGATGAAACCGTCAAATCCTCGTCGTTCACCTTTAAAATACATCACCGCAGTGCTCGCGTGTTGGAGCTTCACTGGCGCGCGCATCGGAAGGGCTCGCTGCACCACTGCACCTGTTCTCGAGGTTGCAAATCACAGGAAGTCGCTGTGCAAGAACGGCTTATTCGGTTTAGCATAAAAGACGTCAGTTCGACCATAAATGACGCGAGGGGAAAGAGAGACTAGACAGCTGTCAGACGTCGCTTTGTTGTCGGTGAGTTTCATTCGAGACCGCTATTTTTAATGCGAGTGACACCGAATGCCACTGATGCAATCGGCATAAAGGCAGTAGCGGCGTCCTGTGAGTGAGAAAGGATGTGCTCGTTTGCTTCTTTGTTCATTCGGTTACTTCGTCCTGTTCCGGTTGGCATGTAGCAACCAATGATTCATACAATTTTCTATTCTGTGCGAGCAACCTTTGTTATTGTCATGAAATTAAATGGCTCATCTGAACATTCATTTTATTGTAAAGAGATACCTTTTGTGAAATAATAACAATAATATATTCATTTATTTTATTGTAGATGCGTCTGTTCAGAGATAGGCAGATTAACTGCATTCACACTGCTCTCACTGCACATTCATACTGCCCTCTTTTAGCGACATTTGGAGGAAATTTAGTGCATGGATGCTCACAGGAAAGAAACGGCACATCAGCACAAAAACGATGCTGAGAAAGACATGATATACTCAGTGGCGGTTCTGGGGTCAGTGGATATTCAGGGTTTAGCCCAGACATCCATTGATGGAATGTTGAAACATGATAGGGCCTATAACTACTTTATATAATTTTAAAGGATTTTATTTATTTTTATGAGGTTCAAACATTCCATAATACTGGAGGTAAAACTTTATAGTCTCAGAATTATGGCTGTAAAGAAGGTTGGTGGGGTTATCATACTTTGTTAAGTTAATGGCATAATAAATAACCTCACTTGTGTCTAACTGTTTTACGTTACGAAATATTAGGTGCTTTTTACATCTGACCAAAACGCCTACACATTCTTTTAGTAAAGGGTTTTCGACATTTTGTGGGGCACTTGCTAAAGTTAGTTACACACTGTTGAAAATAAATGACTAAGTTCATGTTTATTTATTTAAATACATATTTATTTTCTTGGCGTTATGCTGGAATTGGTAATTTCTTAGACAGAAATACTATTAAGTTATTGTTACTGTTATTACTATTCTATTATTAATTATTTATTCATATGAATTACAGTTGCAGGAATAATGTTATGAAATGAGTGTTTTAAATATAACATTTTGAATACAGAAATATGAACGAATGAAAAATGAAATTATGCTTTTTTTGTATATGGCAGGCTACTTTTACATGAAACTGAAACAGCAAGTCTTAGAGTGAGTAAAATAATCATTAATGAATGAAACCAAGCATGGAGATGCAACTGTTTTGCTTTATTCTGAAAATATTTTCATTTGAGTAAAAACTATCAAAATGTACAATACTGTGTTTAAAATCAATGTATGTATGAAAATATTACAATTATATTTACAATCGTGCTGATATTCGGGAATACAGCACTTTTGCTCATATGATATTGCTTAACTATATCACATGATATAAATATAAAATACAAAATCTAATCAAAATGTTGGTGGCAATAAATACTGTATTTTATACCAACGCCAGGCTCACTCGAGTTAATTTAGGGCGTAATGTAGGGCTATTGACTGGTTAGGCTGGATATTGTAATAGTGGTTTAATTTGACAGCTGTGACAAACATTAGCAAAGCTTAGGGTAAACAACCCTATCGTAACCTTGCTAGCTGTCACCAGTGAACGCTGCCCTGCTTTGATTTGCATGTTGGGTATGATGAAGGATGAAGATAAGGGGGAGGGGCAGGGGCTTGTGCTGTCTTGCAGAATTAGACCATTTGGAGTGCACATGCATAGTGTCGATGGCAAGCCATTTTAATCTAAAATGCTCCCAGTATTATTGGTTGTAAGTCCAATGGAAACAAAACAATGGTGATAAGAATATCAAATATTTATGTGTTTCTTAATTTATGGAATTATATATATATATATATATATATATACTATGTTTTTATGTAACTCATTAACTAATCTGCAGCTCAACATTCAAATACTGGTAGTGTTGCTGTTAGCAGTCTGCAGCACACTCAACATCTAAGATAAGTTCACAGTCTTGCATATTGTGTGGTTAACTTATTGAATCATAACAGTTTAATCTAATGTTATGTTTAACAGTCGGTGTCGTAATTTACTCAGTATATAAGCTGCAGTGTTACAGATTGCATTTATGTAGCAGCAAGCGGTCTATTGTATGCAGTTTTTGTGAAGATATGCTGTCCTAGCTACGAATATGTGAAAAGGTTAAAGTGAAATAAGCATTTGCACTTTCACCGTGGTCACCATGTTTAGCTGCTTAACTCTAATGACTCTAAATAAATGTTCATTTATTTTTAAGGGCAATGTTTTCTTTTGCTTATGTGTCATTCAGGTCCTGTCATTCATCATCGTCATAAGGATTATGTCAAATTCTGCAATTATTTGTTATGATAACTTGTTCAGTTGGTTTCTGGGTTTCTAATCTCTATGAGCTTGCGATGTATATATTTTGTTAATAAAAACATATATTGCGTTCTTCTAGAGCTAAGCCAATCGGTAAGTCAGTAAGCCCAGGCACACATAGTCATACGTCATATATTTAGCCTATGTTCATTATAGCATAGCATCACAGCAGCTTGATTTCTCATTCACTCGCACATATACATTGGCTTGCACTTTCTAATTCTCTCATTAACTGTGCAGGGTGAAAAGTTGCTTTACAACTGTATAGCAATGGTCTTCTTTTCAACTGTTGCACCTGTACTTCATACTGCAAATCTAGAACACCTGGGAAAAGCTCCGCGACTGTACAGAAATTTGAAATAGCTTTACAGGCTGTAAATTGTCTATAGAAAATGTTTTTGGGGAGGGCTATGCATTTTTTTCATTTCTGCTGTTTTGTTGGGGGGTTCATTCATGTATGTTGCATGTGCAGCAGTAGCAGCAGCATGTCTTACCTGCTCACAGCAATGTCTGTGAATGTATTGGCTGTAAGTCTCGGTACTTGCTCTTTAGCAGTGTAGAAGATCTGTTCCGCCAAGACCAAACCGATTAACATTGCCATATCATTAATCCTAGTTAAATTTAATATTTCTGAAATTATTAGATTTTGGAATTATTATAACTTTTAATCATTTTAGATCTTAAGTGAAATTGTGACAAGCTAGAATAGCATTTTAGATATCATCAAATTCATTATTGCAAGCAAAAATGTGATTAAAGACATCTACAATAATGATCCTTACTAGTTAGAATTGCATTTTAGAGCTCTTTATTTAACTCATTATGGTAATTGCATCTCATGAATATTAATTGGGGCCAGGCGGTAAAGCATTGTGGCCAGTGAAAATGTCCTTGTGCAGCGGAAATTCCAGCAGTTGCAGAATATTAACACTGAGTCTGTTGTATCTCTGGGAATCGGCTACAATCAAATGATGGACTGTACAATAGTATTTTACATTTAAAATTAATTGATGGATGGAGGAATGTTAAGTTTCTAAACTTTTTTTTTTTTTAAATCTTCAAATATGACAATATCCATAATTGACGAGGTCTACCCCAGGGAAGGTTTGGAAAAAAAGAAATAATGATATTAAACTGATAAACAGTTTTGGTTGGCATATGATACAAAAAACTCTGTTAAAATTAACATAATTGTTATTAGTACACATTTATATCTTTATATCTGTGTTTTAATTAAAAAGCTCTGCAACTACATGCTTGCTAATAAAAGTCTTTATCAATGAGGTTAAAAAAAGCCAATGCAATAAAAAATGCAATTTTTTGCAAATCATAAGGCAAAAAATAAACATGCAACATGGGTTAAAAAACCTGGTAAACAACGTTGCACATTTTATGAGTACTTTCCAATGTATTGGCAAAGATTTCAGGAAACCCCCTCCTCTTGTGAGCAGAGCTGCTATTGTGCAGGTCAGCTGGGTGGATGTGGTATGATGTACAGCATAGTCTGTATGCTATTTTTGACTGAAAGGAAGTGTATAAAAATGAAGACTGGTATACCTTAGCAACCACACATGTTTGCGTTTAAATAGGTCAGTGATTTTCTTTTTCTTTTTGCAAGACATACAGTATGTGCATTATTTGTTAGATTTATGTTTGTTTCAGGTATTACATGCCCAATTACACTCATGTATACATTTAATGTTTTGTTGTTATTGTTGCTCTAATTGTGAGCAGTTCCTTGATCAAAACCAGATTGCTTATAGTGTAGTTCTTTAAAATAAATCATTAGGATGTCAGTGTGTGTATTTCAGGAATGGGAGTTCATTTGGTTACATTTTAATTTGGTAGTTTCATCACAACGTAGAGCTGGATTAGAGATTATTAATCTTTTTGGTAAGTGGTAAGAAAACCAACCAGCTGTCTGTGTGTGTGACAGCTATGCCCTGTACTGATCTATAATGCCTTACTAGGAAGATGCTTGTGTCGTTTATACAGGGTTCACCACTGGCTAGGAAAGGTTAACAGATTTTGAGAGAAATTTAGGTTAAAGTAGGTTGAAATGTATTACAGTGTATAAATAACTTCAAGCTGATCCCACTAGTATCCACATAGATCTTTGCATATAATAAGGTATAAACGGTACAGCAGAATTGATCACAGCATGTAACGCACTGACATACAACCCATGCTCAAAGTGTGGTTTACAAAATAATGCTATTTATCCATCCATTATTATAGACAAACTATTAATAACCTACATGTCATTGTGTTTCAGGAACTCAGAGGAGGATGCAGCCGTGGTCTCTAAGGGCACAGAGCTTGTGGTTGGCCATGAACGGAGAGTCACAAAGAGGTGTACCTGATTCAAAATAAAGTCTGAGGGAGTCAATAGGAGGTCCAACTTCAATAAATCCACATACAATCGTAGTCTGCTGGGATTTGGCCAATACCATTAAAGATCAGAGTACTTTTGTTTATTTCAATTTAAGATGGTTAATGAGAGATTGAAATCATATCTGGAGCCTGTGCGGCTGTTATTTTATTCCAAGGCAGAAGGTTGCGCTCAGCCCTTCTGAATATTTTAGTGAATGAGGAACCTATTGAACGGAGCTCTGCTGGCAGTGCTGGAGAATTTCAGTGTTCATGGCTAGAACATTTGTGTCCATAACTTGTTCCTCAAAAACTCCTGACTTATTCACACAGATGCAGTAATTTGGTGGGAGAAATAAGAAAAAAGGGCAAGGGAATCTGAAAAGTGAGAGCTTCCCACAACTTGAAATTATCAGGGCATCATGCAGTCAGACGATCTCTTTATCCGCAAATTCCGCAGGCAGAGTCCACGCCCGCCCCTAGCGAGAGTGAACTTTGATACCAAGCAGGATGGTGGTAGCATACGGACAAGACTCATGACCGAATGGCCTCCCAGGAGAGAGGGAGAAGGTACAAACAGTGACATCGTCACACCCAATGCAGCTGCGCTGAATCTGAGGACAGTTGGACGTGGACACATAATGCAGCGCAGCAACAGTGATGTCACCCTTGGCGATTTGGATTCAACGGGGCAGGTCGGGAGGAAGTTGCTCCGAGCAGGGGGGGACAAAACTGGGACTGTTGGGCAGGGGGAGTCCCTTCATCGAGAGTACGGCAGCCTCTCCTCGCTGGAGCGACAGACCCAGTCCATAGACTCTGGTGCCGAAGACCAAGGCGCTCTCAGTCCCAATGCTTTGCGCTTTAGAGATCCGTTTGTTCTTCTAGGGCTGCAAGAGGCACCAACTGAGCTGGACGGTTTGTATCAAGCAAACTGTTCTCCGGCAGCAGACATTTCAAAACCTGTCAAGCCCCCGAAACCTGAGGGGCTTGGTAAGAAGACCAAACCGTCCCCTCCGCAGGCTCCTCACTTTACCTGTGAACAAGTCCCAGGCGGTGCTTGGGTGCGCAATTTTGCACACTATGATGTACAAAGTATCCTCTTCGACCTGTCAGAGGCTGCCACCAATCGGGATAGCATTGGGCGCAAGAAAAACATCACATCCGGTGCATCAGCTGCCTCTCAACTCCGTCCACTCTCGCAATCCACACCTTCCTCAGTTTCTCAGGGTGGAGGGGGCAGCACAGGAAGCGGAACTAGTTCAGAAGATGTAGAGCAGTCTTTGCTGGACGAAGGAGATGGGAACGATAATGATCTCCTGCTCAGCTGTCCTCACTTTCGGAATGAGATGGGTGGCGAGGAAAGCGTGGGACTTGGCCTCCACAGCAGGTGCAGGTGGAGGAGTCTTCAAAGCCCCAACGATGCTGTTTCAGTGTTAGAGGAGCCCAGGGAGAGCAACGTCCAGCCCCAGGGGAAAAGTAACTACTTTATAGAGCATGCAGACCTTGGGGCTCGTTACTACCACAAGTACTTTTACAATAAAGGTGAGGGTGTGTGTGTGGCTAACCACTTTTGCCAGTTTGCTCTTTTTGAAGAAACATATTACATGCCTGTTTTCATTGCTTGGTCGACACTGTAAGTGTGAAACAATTTTACTTTTAGGGATACAACAGCTTGGGCATTAGCCGGAAAGGAGTGGTGCCCAATCCTATGCCTGGAGATCTATTTTCCTGCAAAGTTCAGCTCCAACTTTGATCGAATAACTAATCTAAAGCAGCTAATTAAGATCTTTAGGAGCACTTGACAATTACAGACAGGTGTGTTAGTGAACGGCTGAAACTGAACTCTGTAGGTAGGTAGATCTCCATGAATAGGATTGGGCACCCTCTAGGAACATCTTTGTACCTTACCCCTAAAAGTTTCATAGTACTGCCTTATGGGGTACTAATACATACTGTGTCTCTAGGCACTAATGTGGACCTTAAAGGGAACTCTTTGTTCATTACTTACCCCCTAAACATTCCATTAAAGGTTCATAGCAGTTCCCAACCACATTTTTGGAGCCCCCCAGCACTGCATGCTTTTCATGTCTCCTTAATCAAATAATCCTGATTCAAATCATCAGCTTATTAGTAGAAACTCCAAGGGTTTGTCTCAATCAGAGTATGGAAGCGGAGTGGAGTGGGAGTGAGATATTTTTGTAGCTTCTAGATAGGCTACTGAATATGATTGGTTGAAAGCACATTTTAAACAGCTAGCAAGTATTCACAGACAATCGCTCTCTCACTGATGCACTTAAACAAATGTAATTTTATAGTGCTTCATTGTCTGTATCTGATTTTGAATGAGCAGAAATCTGTAAGAAATTTAGCGATCAGTATGTAAAATAACTAGATAAGATGAAAACGTACTGTTATTTTAATCTTTCCAAGCAAGAATATTTAATGTTTAATGCTGATAACCATGTAAGAAGCTTGGTATGTCGTAGGAAAAAAAAACTGCACACTAGTGTTCAAATCAGATATAATTGTTGTAGATATAATAATTTATAACACCCTTAATGTGTGCATGGATCTACACTTCCCTTTGGGAGACACTAATTCTAATTTTGAATACTATTTAGGATTTATTCATATTATACGAATTGGGATGCAGGACAGCTATGTTTCTACTTATCGTGAGGTGCGTAGAAATGGGAAACTGTTCCTGTTCTTATTATTCTTATTCCGCTTCTTCTTCTTCTTCTTCTTCTTCTTCTTCTTCTTCTTCTTCTTCTTCTTCTTCTTCTTCTTCTTCTTCTTCTTCTTCTTCTTCTTCTTCTTCTTCTTCTTCTTCTTCTTCTTCTTCTTCTTCTTCTTCTTCTTCTTCTTCTTCTTCTTCTTCTTCTTCTTCTTCCACTCTTTAGTCCTTGCATTCCACAAAACGGCTTGCGGGAAAGTTATGAAATTTGGCACACAAATAGAGGACAGTCCAATGATTCATCATAGCAAATTTGGAGTCTCTAACTCAATCCTTGTAGCGCCACCAATTCTAAAACATTTGCACTTGTGTTTGTGCTAATAAAATTGTAACCATAAGAACTATAATTTAAATTCTTGTCCTCTGATTCCTTGGGTCAAGCCGATTCGATTGCACCCAATAATGTCATTTTCCATCATGAATATATTTTCGCCATTTTGAATTTTTAAAAAAACTACTTTTTTTCGAACTCCTTCTAGGGCTTCGACCCATTGAATTGATTTGACACCACATCATCTCCAGACCATGCCGACAAAAAGATATGGAATTCAAGTTAATTTGTCAAACCGTTTTCAAATAACTCTCAAACGAATTTGACAAAGCACCCGGCAAAATGAAAGTGAGGCTATATCTGCGCAATGCTTTAGGGTATTCTTACCAGTCTTGGTGTGTGTCATGTCAACCATGATCTGAGGCTCCTTGCTACTTACAGTTTTGGCGCATTGCCACTTAGTGGTCAGGAGATGTAAAATATTGATATTTTTGCTGATAATGTCTGAACGCTTTGGCCTTGTTATGTCTTTGACACCATGCCTTGACAGTGCTTAAAATGTTTTGGGGTATCGCCACCTTGTGGTTAAAACTTTTTTGCTCAATTTACAAAACGTTTTAGGTTACGTATGTAACCATAGTTCCCTGAGAGGGAACGAGATGCTGCGTCGAACGCCTTACGGAAGCGTTCGACGCAGCGCGAGTTCCCTTGAAAGGGAACCTTAGATTTTTTTAACCTGTTTTAATGAAACTAGTTTTAGTAGACTTCTTGGGTTTGTCCGATTTTCACCAAAATTGAATCGTATCATCTTCAGACTGTGCCGACAAAAGGTCATGTATTTTGTGTTGATAGACAAAACTATTTTCGTATACCGCAGCAACAAATTTGACATATTGATGCCAAAATAACTATGAGGCTGTATGTCTGCAATGCTTTGGCCAATTAAAAGCAAACTTTGCAGGTGTCATTGTCACCTCACTCACACGACATCAATTTGGAGACAGCACCACCTATTGGTCGAAAGTGATAAACCAATAAATCAAATTACTAGTGACTCTATACATGATTTTTTCAACCATTTTGTCAAATTAAAATGTCTTTAATTGCTTATTGCCGTTGGTCTAATGCTGCCAGCCATGTTGGCATGACTTATAATGCCTTCCTTCCTCTTGGTCCCTTAATGGCTGCTTGGAGCTATATTTCTTCTTGTTCTGACTGTAAAGGCCCCTGCACAAGAAATTTTATGCAAAAAAAGTTTAGTGAATAACAGTCGAATGGACTTTTAACACTTAATATCAGTTGGGTTGAACAACATGCAAATTGACCCACAACAGTACACCAGATGGCACAACAGTCACCATTCACATTCATACAATCCAGTGAGTGGTTCAGAAACATTCTGCGTTAGACTTGCTTTTGTGATCCATGGAATCAAAATTCCATTAATCAAAAGTCTGCCTCTGTTTGGTGTCTTGATATACGTAATTGTATTTTGCTGAGTACAAATAATAATTAATTTTTTCATTTAAAAATAACTCCTAGATATATATTTTACATATGTGTTACTGCAGTGGTTCTCAAACTGGGGGATGCAGAGAGGATGGATAAAACATTTTGATGACTCATTCTCTGTTTCAGAGTATTATCAGATTTTCTGTGAAATCAAATGCTAGGATAGGATTGCAGAGGATGCAGTACTCAAATATAAATGCATCATCACGTTAATCATCACATTTTACTGTAAACAGTTGCATATTAAATCTAAAAGGTGGGAATCAATTAGCTTTAATTTATAATACAACAAGCTGTCAAGTGCAGCTTTGCCAGCCGTGATGTAGACAAAGCGCTATTGGCTATATAGTTCTGAACATGGACATACAGTGTATGTACAAACATAAAGACAGAAAGTCTGAAGTATGCAGAATTATGTAAAAAAAAAAAAGAAAAAAATTCCATGTGAAACAGTTTACTCAGGCACTTGACACTGTCAAACAAATTCAACGTAAATCATACACACATTCTCATGCAGTTATGAGACATTAAAGGTTATACAATCCTAGTTTACTCTTATTCTTGTGTTTAATATTTAATATTTATTTATTCATTAATTCATTAATTGTTAACATCTTTCCCTTCTTGTAATGCAGACCATCAGAATTTCTTTGGCATTGATGACCGCTTGGGGCCAGTGGCTGTCAGTTTTCGCAGGGAGGAAAAAGAGGGATCAAGTGGGTCCCAGTACAACTACAGAATCATTTTCAGGACCACTGAAGTAAATACAATACTCTCTCACTCACAGAAGTCGTCGAAGAAGACATTTTCAAACCTTTTCACTCATTTGTTTAAAGGCATTATATCCTATACTTTATTTGTTTTATTTTTTCCTTGAGGCCCACCGGACAATTTTAACCCACTGTCTTTGCACTTTTTTGTTGGTTCGTTTTGTTTTTGTTTTTGGTGGAATTAATGTGAAGTTCACAAGAATGTTCAAACACAAACCTCTTTTTTTAGAACTTACAGTATTACGTGATTATTCACTAAAAGCGGGGGGGGGGGGGGGGGGGGGAAATAAATATGAAAAATATATATGATATAACGCCTTTAAGTCAACACTGTGTCTTTTGCTTTCATTAATTGGTCTTGTCCCTGTTATTTTCCTGCAGCTGAAGACCCTGAGAGGTTCAATCCTGGAGGAATCTGTTCCCTCCGCAGCACGTCACACCACGCCACGTGGCCTTTCACCCAAGAGACTGCTGGAGTTTATTTTGCCTGATCTTAACCTACATTGCCTCAGACTGGCCTCCACGTCCCCTAAAGTTAAAGACACACTCCTTAAACTGGATGAGCAGGGGGTAAGTAAGGCTGAATATATTAAATAAAAAATATAGTAAAATGTATTAATTTGATGGTAAATCAGAATTTTCAGCGTCATTTTTCCACTTTTTAGTATCACATGATACTTCAGAAATCATTCTAATATGCTGATTTGCTGCTCAAGGAATGTTTTTCTTTTTAATTAATATCAATGTTAAAAACAGCTGTGCTGCCTAATATTTTTGTGGTTACACTACCATTTAAAAATTAGATGTAAGATCTTTAATTAAATTATATAAATTAATATTTTTATTCAAAAAGTGTGCATTTAATTGATTAAAGTGACCGTAAAGATATTTATAATATTACAAAAGATTTATATTTATCATAGAATCCTGAAAAAAACTATCAGTTTCTTCAAAAATATTAAGCGTTAAAACTATTCAAAGCTGATGATACAAACTATTATTAATAATAGAGCACCAATAATATTTAATAGTAATTGAGCACTAAATCAGCATATTATAATAATTTCTACAGAGCCTAAGGAGACATGGTGGTGGGAAACATAATAAGGTTTTTAATAACATTACTAACATTACAAACGCCGCGCCCCTTAGGGGTCGTTTTGGGGAATACCTAAGGTATGACAGGTGTCTGAAGAAGTAATCCAACCACGATATTGAACTTGATATTAGTCGGCACCTGCCTATGACGTCACCACAGGTGCGACTGCAAGTATAAAAGAGGCACCTGAACAGGAAGTCATTCTCTTTCTTAACTTCAGGAGTCAGTTTTGTTTCAGGAAACCTGCTAGGTCAGTGAGGTGAGCGGGAAAAAAAATCTTCCACTTCAATGCACAGTGCGAGCAATATATTGCCAACAGCCCTTTCGAGGGTTGTGTCAGCGTGCTCGGAGTCTCGGAGGGAGTGGGTACTGGACTACGGGAAGACTTTTTTGTGAGTCCTTGGCTTCGCCTAGCCTCCTCGTGGCTGCCTGAGGTCTGACTGGGCTATTCCTACTAATCACTCTCCAATGACTAAGCCTCCTCGCCATGGTGTAGTAGGCCTCCTCTCAATACGAGATTGTTCTTTACTGAGGCTTCTGCTTCACAGAGCTACGCTTGGTGACCCTAGCGAGTAGTAGACGAGGGAAAAAGGTTGTCTCCTCTTGTCATTTGATGCGTAACTGTGTCATCAGGCCTCTCAGAAGAGATCAAGCCTCTGCCCTGAGAGCCTCTGCTGCACTCTAGGTGAAGTACAAGAGTTTCAGGAACCTTTCATCTCGAGAGTGTACCCTTTGGGAGGATAGGCCGCATTTCCCCCACTTTAGCAAAGCGGCACTGCACCTCAGTTCTTCCATGAACCCAAGTGACTTGGGTAGGCGCAGTGGAGTCACCGCTTGACTTCTGAGCTAGACTTGGCTGTATGAACTTTGTCAGGGCGAGAGATATGGCCTCCGCTCCAGTGATTTCCACTTGTAAGAAAAGTGGTATTACTAACCCCCTAACTGTTCCACAAGAGTGCAATTCCCTTCTATGGACTAGAAGAACAGCTGCAAAGTGCTGCCTACTAGCCCAGCCACTCTTTGAGCTCAGCAGCCCTTAAGCATTGTAGGCCTAGCAGTTGCTGCTCTAAGTGTCTGCTTCGCGGGCTCACGCTTGAGCTGGAGGGCTACTGTGCTCCCTCGGACTCCGTTCTCTAGTAGCCCCGACCCGGGTCACTGGGACAGTTTTCCTGGGTGGGTCACTGACTGCTGGTTTTCGCCTATTAAGTGCAGTCAAGCCCTTCAGCATGGCGCCGTTGGTATTCTGTTCACCAAAGCGACCCCTAGGGCAGTGGTCCCCAACCTTTTTTGTGCCGCGGACCGGTAAACGTGTGATAATTTTGCCGCGGACCGGTGGCCGCGTGAGATTGTTGATGGGGGGGGGGGAATGTCGCACCTGTGACATCATAGGCTGCTGCCGGCTAATGTCAAGTTCATTGTCGTGGTTGGATTAATGCTTCATACACCTGTCATACCGGAGGTATTCCCCAAAACGACCCCTAGGGAACGTAGCGTCTTGTTCCCTGTTCTCAGGGAACTATGATTACAATAGTAACCTGAGACCTTTTGTGTTCTCTCACAAATGTTTTTCCAAGAAATTTTGGATTCCCTCACAAAATGTTTGCGTACTGAGAAACTCTTCGTTTGCTTGCAAAACAGTTTGTGTTCTTTAAGAATTAATGCAAAGTTTCTCGGGTGTCGCCAAACTATTTTTCTTTCCATCTCATATATTTTTTTCTTTACCATGTCCTTTTATTGGTTCTGTAGATTTCTAATCATGTGACACTAACGATGCTGAAAATGCAGCTTTCCATCATAGGAATAATTTACATTTGAAATGACACTTCTTTCAAAAACACTTTAAAAAAATCTACATTTGTGAACGCCTTTGTATATATACATATGCATATACAGTGGAGTTCGGTTATGTCAACGGCCTCAGGGGTTGCAAAAAAGCATCGAGATAACCGTTTCGCGAGATAACCCATATAACATATATTATATTAACATAGATTTTCCCACTAATAACCCGCAGACGCAGATAATCCGCACGCTCATTTAGCCAGCGGGTTTTGGGTTTGGTGTAAAAAAATCGTTGGCATAACCCACACCCATAGATTGATTAACCTTTTTGTGTAAGATCACATTTCAAATTTCAAATGTTGCTTGCATGACTTCAATTATCCATATCTGTTCAGGCTTGTGCTTGTGCGCAAAATTCACACAATAAAAACACAAACACAAGTCAGAATCAGAACAGAAAAGCAATCTCTCCCGCTGCGCTCGTCCCTTTAAGAGTGTTGTGTAGATCAGATGAGAAGAGCCTGCCCTCATGGCAGCACAACCAATCACGTCTTCTTGCATGATTGACAGGTCAGACAGCCTATAAGCGCAGCTGTCAGAGTGCGAGCTGAGAGCCTTCAGAGCGCCAAAGATAACAACCCTTGCAAGAAAGAAAAATGAAAATGTATTGATGTACATGATGTGAGTTATTAAATGAGAATGTACATACTCGTGTTCTTGGTGTCTTTTTACACAATAGTGTTGCCGCGATTTGTTTGATAAAGCGATCGGCATTCATCTAAAAAAAAATTACATATACACAGTACAGTGTATGTTTGCTAACAACAAAAGGCATATATAAAACCACCTTCGACTTTTGACGCAAACCTTTAATTATATTCTCCACCAATGCAAACACAAAGATTGCTCACAAAATCACAAACAATGTGCGGGATGCTACAGCATGCTATTCCTCAGACGAGATCAACGACAGGGAGTGAACCGTGAGCGGACCGCGATCCATATGCAAGGCAAACTCCGCGTATACGCAGTGAACTAGGTACGGAAATTAGTCACGAAATAACCATGTGAAATAACCATGACTTCGTCCCTGTTTCGTGCTCGAGATATTAGATTTCGGCGACATTAACGAATCGACATTAAAGAATCGAAAATACTGAGACAAATAGGGAGTTTGGCGGTTCCACTTCAAAAACGTCGACATAATAGTATTGGTGAGTTAACCATGGCTCGACATAAGTGAAGTCCACTGTATATGTGTATAGCCTTGAAAGTTTCATTTTACTCAATGTTACCATATTTCCAAAAAGATGTATAAATGTATATATCATCTTGAAGCAAATTTCAATGTTGCATATTACATATCATATAGATGAATTTAAAGCTAATAGACAGACTAAAGGAAGCCAAACTTGAAGATAAAGAAGTACACTGGTAAAATGTCTGAAAAAAGCATTTAAAATGTTTTGTCTGATGATTTGATTTTAGAAATTGAGAATTTCAGCTGTGTTATCAGTGATAAAGCTCAACAAAAGTATGCTTTTGTAGTTATGCTGCTTATGCGTAACCCTGGCTGAAACAGGGTTAATGAAAAAATTAGGAGGAATTGTGTTGTGTGTGTAGAAAAGAAGTAAGATAAGTAACCGTAATTTCTCTTTGATAATGTGTGTTTGCGTTTGTGTGTGTAAAGTTGAATTTCCAGCGTAAAGTGGGGGTTATGTACTGCAGAGCAGGACAGAGTACTGAAGAGGACATGTATAACAATGAGAGTGCTGATGGGATGTTCAATGAGTTTCTGGACCTCCTTGGAGACAGAGTCCGACTCAAGGGCTGGGAAAAATACAGAGCACAACTAGACACCAAAAGTGAGAAAAAAACCCTCAAAGCACACATACACAACCACACGCCCACACACACGCATGCTTTGACTTTTTATGTTCTATGAGAACTTTTTTATAGACATAATGATTTTTATACTGCACAATCTATACAATTTATATATTCTGTCCCCTACCTACCCATAACAGAAAACCTTAAATTAAAAAAATAATTTAGTTTTATTTGTAACCTTATTATATTATAAGCACCCACGCACACACACACACACACACACACACACACACACACACACACACACACACACACACACACACACACACACACACACACACACACACACATGTTTCCATGTTTCATGGGGACCAAAATATCTATGCGGTTTTTTTTTGTCCCCAAATGTAGGATGAATCACACACATTGTAATTGTAATTGTTTTTATTTTTCTTATTTTAAATTGTTACACAGAATGACAAATGTATTCCATTCTGAGGTTTAGGCTCAGTAAAATTGTATATTTTTAAAGAAATTAATGCTTTTCTTTATGCATTAAATTATTCAGTTGTGACAGTAAAACTTTCCACATGATATAAAAATTCTAATGAATGCTACTTTAGCTAATTTTTCTATTTATCAAAGAATAAAAAAACAAACATTTCAACAAAAATACTGTTTTCAACTCTAATAATAATAATAAGAAACGTTTCTTGAGCAGCAAATCAGCATAGAATGATTTCTGAAGGGTCATCTGACTGAAGACTTGAGTAATGATGCTGAAAATTCAGCTTTATATCACTGGAATACATTACATTTTAAAATATGTTCACAAAGAAAATAACATTTATAAATAACTGATTTGGGTGTAATGAAGTGTTTGTTTGTTTGTTATTTGCAGCTGACTCCACGGGAACACACTCGCTGTATACTCGCTACCAAGATTATGAGATCATGTTCCATGTCTCCACCATGCTTCCATACACAGCCAACAATACACAACAGGTAACTCACAGAACCTACAAACATCCCATTAAAACGAAGCACCAATTACAGTTATTTCTAAAAACTATTACTCATTAAATTAACAAGACAATGATATGAAGCATCAATAGAATAGCTATTAGGATCTCATATCTATGTGCAAATGGTAAATGTAAATTAGTCTATATATATATATATATATATATATATATATATATATATATATATATAGTATGACAATATATAAATAGCCCTTTTTTATCAAGCAAGAGACCTGAGTTGGATTGCATCAGCCATTAGTAATTTCTTACTTGAATTGGAATGTAAACTCCTCTGTAGGGGAATTACAGTTAAGACCCGAGGACCAGATATGTGACCAGAAGTCAGAAGTGCAGTCAATAGAAGAAATTTTAGTGAAGTTTAGTTTGCAGTTTCATCAGCAGAAGCAGCTTCAGGTCTCACAAGGAGTTCGTAGGCCTCCTCACATACAATAACATTGTTACAGCAATTATACTCTAACAGAGGGTACTAACTACGTCAATGATGATGGTTAAATGATTCTGATTGGCTAAGAAAGAAAGAAAGAAAAACAAAACTAGTAATTTTCCACACAAGAGCAGACAATCTGAAGAATATCTTCGTTGATCACATGGTTGATGGGTTAGTGAGGTGGCTTGTCGAGAACAAGTTATTCCATCTCCTTATGGTGCCAGTTAATCACCTCACCAATACAGACTATATTAACACACACACACACACACACACACACACACACACACACACACACACACAGAGATACACAGCTTCTCCAAGGCTGAACTCGGCTCAGGCTCCAACTATCAACAGAGAGACTACCCAAAACATTCTGATAACATGTTCTATCTGGTGAGAATTACAGACAATATTCATCCTTACTCTATGGAAAAATAAATGAAAAGTAAAGAAAGTCTTTAACTAATACAAATCCCTAACTTGATTATAAATCACTCATTACAAATCATTCAAATAAGAAAAAGTAAAGAATATATGTACAAATAAGAAAAAGAGAAGAATATATACAAGCGGCAATGGATTTCCGAATCGTCTCTATCACCTCACTAGAGGCTTAGAAACTACTAGCTAGCTTTTAACTAACTCAGTACTTTTTTCATTGAAACTGTAGATTTTTTTATCCAATAAATAGAAATTCAATTTTCTAGCAATCACATCGGTTGCCGTTGTTGCATCAGTGGCATAACCCACACCCATAGATTGATGAACTTTTTTGTGTAAGATCACATTTCAAATTTCAAATGTTGCTTGCATGACTTCAGTTATCCATAACTGACATAATTAAATGAAATAAACTTGTTTTGTCTTGTTTTTCAGCACTAATATTACAATACTGTAATGAGGCAGATAAAAAAATAAATAAAAGTTCATATGTTGCAAGTACAATATTGTAGGAGCAACAATGCCATGCTTACACTGGATGATCTAATAGCTGTGTCTCAGCATTCAGATACTGGAAATATTGTGGTTAGCGCTTTCAGAAACACCACAGCTCCACATGTATAGGTCTTCAATGGGGGTTATTTTTTTTGTATGTTGCATGTGCAGCAGTAGCAGCATGTCTTACATGCTGACAGCAATGTCTGTGAATTTATTGGCAGTAGCAAGTCTCGGTACTTGCTCTTCAGCAGCAACAGAATAGCATATCTATTCTGCCAAGAACAAGTATATTAACATTACCATATCCATACCATATTCTCTTAGAGAGTTATCCAGCCAGAAATAACAGTATTTTTGTCTGAATAACATCTATCTAATACAAGTTTCTCTTTTCTCTATTTCTCTTCTAGTTACTGAGGAAGAGACACATAGGGAATGATATTGTCACAATAGTCTTCCAGGAGCCAGGTGCTTTACCCTTCACCCCCAAAGCCATCCGTTCTCACTTTCAGCATGTGTTCATTATTGTCCAAGTGCAGCCCCGCACCGACAACACCTATTACAGGTAAGAGATTAGACCAAAAAAAAAAAAAACACATAAAATTGTACCAAAAAATAAACAAAAATGTTTTTCTATTCACCTTTCTCAGAGTTGCGGTAACTCGTTCCAAGGACATCCCTCTCTTTGGTCCACTCTTCCCTAAAGGTGCACGCTTCCCACATTCTCCTGCATTCCGTGACTTTCTTCTTGCCAAAGCCATTAATGCAGAGAACGCAGCTGAGAAATCTGAAAAGTTTCGCTCTATGGCCACACGCACACGACAAGAGTACTTGAAAGACCTGGCGGAAAACTACGTCACCACCACACCTATTGATTCTTCCACCAAATTCCCGCTGCTGTCACTGGGCGGGAAGCGCAAAGAGAAGTTGAAGGGAGCTAAAGGCGCAGAGCTTCATAGCGCAGGTGCTTTAGTTTGGGCTGTCACTGTCATTCAGGGCGGGGAGAGCAACGGTCTTAGCCTGTCCTGCCTGCTCGGCGTGTCAGCTGAGTCAGTCGTGCTCATAGAGCGATCCACTAGAATAGTCGTGTTCAATTGCAGCTGCCGTGATGTCATCGGCTGGAAGGCTGTGACTGAGATTGGAGCTCAGGGTGGCCTTTGCCTGGATATCTTCTACGAGAGAGGCGAGGCAGTGACCGTGACCATGTTGGACAGCCAAGTTGAGGATATTAAGGAGGTTGTCCAGAGGCTGGAGGTGAGATTTAATGCAGTATATTACTCATAGTTTATCAAGAGATTGGTGTTTCCTGACTACGCTATTGCAGTAGACATTCAATTGAAAAGTAAAACTATTTTGATGGGTAAATTCACTAAACTGCTGCACCCTTAACACTTAAAGTGTGCCTATTATGTTCCTATTATGTTCCTTTAAGTTTACATACATCCAGGTTCAAAATACACTTTAATTTTCTCATTATATACATTGCAGCATCATTTCTTTTCTCAGTTTCTGAAATGATGTGATCAAAGATCTGGTCTCTCTAAACCTCTTATTTTTGAGAGCCCCCTCTGCTTTGATTGGTCAAATGGTTCAGGCTGTTGGTATTGGTCTACTGTTTACAGTGTATGTCAGAAACACCTTTTCCTTTGGAAGTGTATGTAAAGTAGATGTGCTTAGATTTATACTGCAAAAGCATCTTCTCTAAAATGTCAACAACACTGATCAAACTCTTCTAGGCCTCAGTTAAAATTACAGTGTTTGAGGGCGGGTTAAAGTAGATGTTGTTCGCAGGCACCCAGTGAAGACCATAGGTACGAATTATGCAAATTGTGTTACAAACCTATATAGGTTTGAGCAGAAATTAGGATTGGAATTGTTGATTAAAGGGCCAGTCACACAGCGAAAACGCATGAATCACGCACAAATTACGCACATCTGCGCGGAGCGTGCGTCGTATGCGTATTTTGTCGGTGGAACTAACGTGGACCATCAGTGATTGTAAGTGGATGTGCGTCGAAGGCGGTTTGTGCGTGATTTTGTGTTTTGAACGGTTCAAAATTTTTCCGACGTACAACCGTCGAGTATGCGTGACTATGCGCGGGACACGCGTCGGCCGTCAGTACTTATGTGTCGGAACTGGTTCGAAACCGCGCACGTCCATTGACGCCCCACCTTCATATCACTCATGAACCACGCATGAACGGCGCACGTATCACGTTCATTTCATTGACAATGTGGATTCTGAAAGTGCTTGTTCGTTGTTTGGACGCGCTCCGTCAGTGATTCATGCGTCGGACATGCGTCGAATGTTCGTGGAATACTTTGGTCAATTTCTCTACGCACAAGCACGCACAAACCCAATCTGTGTGTGATTTGTGAGTGATTCGTGCGTGATCGGCTGTGTGACTAGGTGCATCTACTAAGATTGGTGCATCTACTGATTTCACCACAGGTAACTGACATTCATAAAATGGTTTTACTACTTTAAAATATGCTTTTATTGCTGCAGTAAATTTTAAACATGAGCATCCATTAAAACACAACTATTGTTGACATTTTCAAGTGTGTAAACCTATATGGATCTCTTGAATTCAAAAACACATATAATACATGCAATATTATTACAAAGCTGGAATTGTTAATATAGGTAAATTAATTAACAACTTCATTTTGTGATTCCAAAAGTTTCAAAGAACTGTATATTCTTTAATAAAAACAGCAGTCAACAAGAAAAAAAAGTTTATGTATTGATATATTATAATGTTTATATTAGAGTTGAGCCGGATACTCGGCTGAAACGAGTATCCGGTACGGATAATGCACTTTTGCCGAGTACGAGTATCATACGAGTAAAACGAGTCGTTATCTGTGCTCGGATTGAATAAAAATCCTCATTGGGCAGCTGAGTGTCTGCGTGCAAATTTCCTTCGTCCCGCTGCCTGCTCCGCCCTGCTCATTCTCACACAGAACGCTGAGACGAGAACAGGTGTCTTTCTCTCTCGGTCACTCAGGTTCGCGGGTCTTTTCCGTTAACGTTTAGGGCAGGGTGGTAGCGCGAGCGCGAAGCATCATAAGCCATAAGCTAGACTTGATTAATACAGGAAGTGTTCGGCGCGGTAGCTGGAGCGCGGGCCATCTCGCGGGCCATTAATAAAATGATCTCGCGGGCCGGACATAATAACACGCCGGGCCGGGAGTTTGACACCTATGGTTTAGGGTTTCTTCAGCTTTAGATTTGTTTTTTATTTCAATTTGTTTGTAGTACTTACTTATTAGCCAGTATAGTTCTGGTAAACGTGGGGTTTGCTCGGTAGTATGCGACTGTCGTTGCGTCTCTGCCTGTCGGAGATTTTTTTTTTTAACCGTCTGCTGGCTCTAACGAGTGTTTAACTTCACGCACTAAGTGTCTGACACTTTCTTGCTGTATTTCATACATAATAAATGCAGATTTTAAAAACAACGTCAGACTATTTGATCCATAGAACACACAGTCTCTCTCTTTCTCTCTCTCTCTCTCTTACTCACTCACTCACACACACGCATACCTGGCGTGGAAATTAAAAAAAATCACACTGATCATAAAAAATTAGAAGTTAAAAAAAGAAAGTTATGTTTAAATGAAAAATCTTGTTCATTACATTTTTCTTCATAATTCCAACCGCATGTGTTGTATTCATTGTTGCAAAACTTATTTTATATAGTTTGTTTGTTCTTGTGATCAAAACCTTTGATATGAAGCTCAAGGCTGATGCTGTCATGTAAATAGTTTTCTAATCAGCAATAAATATAACAATTTCTAATCGACCCAAATCAATTGCATGATTAAAAACAACATAGTAGGTACAGTCCCGCCCACTTCCTGGTTAAATCCCGCCCATTTCCGGGTTAGGCCACGCCCAGTCCGAGTACAGATACAGATACAGATAATTCATATGGTTAACAGATACAGATACAGATAATGCTGTACTCGCTCATCCCTAGTTTATATACTGTATATATAATATGTGTATATATTGAAATATTCCATCTCTTATTCTCACCAAAGCTGCGTTTATTTAATCAAACATATACAATTATTTAAAAAAGTAATATTGTAAAAACAAGACTGAGCTTTTATGATATGCAGTATGCAATTTTAACATGACACTTCTATATTATCTCCCCTGGTAGCTGGTAACACGAGGCTGTGAGGCGCGTGAGATCACACCCCTGCGGGATGGAGTAGGTCAGCCTGGCTTCCTGATGAGCGAGGAAGGCTTTGTAACTGAGCTTCAGCGGTTTGGGTATGCAGAGAGTGGTGGGCTGCAGTTGGGGGCTCGTGTTGTTCGTCTCTGTGGTCAGGTCCTGGTACACCTCAGCCAGGAAGAGAGGAGCCGACTCCTCCGCACAGCACAGAAGATTCACATCACAGTCATTCCTCCAGACGAGAACGGGAAACCACGCAGGTAATAGAGGTGATGGCTTACTTGCATGTGAAAAAAAGGTGGACAAAATGGAGCGATGATGTAAAGCACTCATACACTGCAGTGATTTTTAGCAAAAGCTGGACTAAAAAATGGTATGCAGGAGTGTCATTGTGTGTGTGTGTGTGTGTGTGTGTATGGTGTATATGTGTATCAAACTACCATTCAAATGTTTGGTGACAGCATGATTTTCTTCAATGTTTTTAAAGAAGTCACACTTTAGTTTAGGGTCCAATTCTCACCAGGAATCTAGTTGCTTATTATCATGCATATTACTAGGATATTGGCTGTTTATTAGTACTTATAAAGCAAATATTAATGTCTTAATCT
Source organism: Rhodeus uyekii (assembly GCA_037043235.1). Classification (NCBI taxonomy): domain Eukaryota; kingdom Metazoa; phylum Chordata; class Actinopteri; order Cypriniformes; family Acheilognathidae; genus Rhodeus; species Rhodeus uyekii. Next base: position 5,213,838 of record JAWRVZ010000030.1, on the reverse strand, counting down.
TACCCAATTCCTAAACTAAACAACTACCTTACTAACTATTAATAAACAGTAGTTAGTAGTTAGTTTATTGAGGCAAAGTTAATAATTAGTTAAAAGTGACAACTGGACCCTAAACTAAAGTGTGACCAAAGTGTCTTATTCTCACCAAAGTGGCATTTATTTGATAAAAATATACAATAAAACAGTAATACTGTAAAATATAAGTTCTTATTAAAAATATATGTAGAAATAAATATAATAGTATGATCTGACACATTTCTTATTATTATCAATATTGAAAACTTGCTGCTTAATATTTCTTTGGAAACCATGCTAGATTTTTGCAGGATTCTTTGCTGAATAGAAAGTTCAAAATGACAACATTTATTTGAAATAGAAGTCTTTACTCTCACAAAGTATTTATTTCTTTAAAATATCATACTGATCCATACTATTGAAAGGTAGTGTATATAATTAGGCAGACAGACTTCCATGTTCAATAATACAATTTATATGTATATATTTGTATGTGTGCGTGCGTGCGTGCGTGCGTGTGTGTGTGCGTGTGTGTGTGTTTGTGTGTGTACATGCATACATACATACAATATATATATATATATATATATATATATATATATATATATATATATATATAGAGAGAGAGAGAGAGAGAGAGAATGTTTGATTTTCCTTTAATCACACATTTTCTTAAATTACATAAAAAAGAGAAAGGAAACGATTTAAAGTTACAAAACAAGTCAATACAACTTTTGTTTAAAATAAATAAAACACAATAAGAAAGAGAGACCTTTAACCTGGATTTTATTAGATCCTTTAGTACTGACACTGGATCAGTTGAACCCATGCCATTTAGTTTATCTTTGCGTGATCGCCAGATTGCCACTTTGGCCTGCCCAAACAAAAAAAAACTTCTAAAATGCTACACCATTCTTCTAATTAAGATGACAAAGCTTACCTGTGGATCAAAGTGCACTTTGTGTCTGTTTGTAGCTATTAAACCATACACAATTCTCCATTGAAGATTCCCAGACCTTTTCATATTAGGAGCCTTTTAAGCTACCTTTATGGGAAGTTCCTGATCCAAAACTCTCCTGCCATTTAGATTCCTTTAGTTTTGTCCTGAAGATAAAGCAAAGTCCCTTCCCTTTTTTGAAAAGCATCAAAAGCCGCCACAATTAACACTGGGAAAAGAGCATTTCAAGAAGATCATTCAAGATCATTGTCAATCTAATTGACCTCAGTTTAGCGGCCAGCATCTCAGCAGACATCCATTCATTTGCTGATAATAAATGTCCAATCTTTGTAATTTCAGCATTCCTTAACGCAGTCCTCATTGACACTGACTTTAAAATGTATCCACAAAGTCCACAACAGGGTTGTACAGCATTTACATTACACATTTGGAAGATGCTTTTATCCAAAGCGGCTTACATTGTTTTCAAGGCACACATTGATATTTTAATCTGTTCTCGCCTTTTTAATTCAATTCCTTGGGAATTGAACCCATGACCTTGGCACTGTAAGCGCCAATGCTCTACTGATTGAGCTACAAGAAAGCTGATTGCTTTTGACAACAGAGGTTCTTCTCTCATCCAAAGGCCTTGCACTTCCTTGAGATTCCTTAATTTTCCTTTTTTTCCAGGCTTTCAACATGGACAGATAGAAAGGTCTCAATACAAACAAATGAACTCCTTTAGTGTCCATAATAAAATGTTGATCTAGTCCCATACTGCCCACTTTTCTTCGGAGGGTTATACTACTCCAGCCCAGCTTACATCTTTTCCATAAAGTAGTCTTTTTGCTGTCTGAAGTCTAAACGTCTTTATTCTGCTATTAATGTCCACCAATCATTGGCCTCCTTCTTGTCTGGGCAGATATAACACAGATATAACACTGCCACTGCTGAGCAGACCAAAAGATATTCACAATACTTTCCACAAATTCCTCACGGATTTGAGGACAGTCATTTTATGCCGTAAGGATAAAGTTACAATGTTGTTTCGGACCAAAACTCTTCCCCTCCCCTAAGGGAGGAGCCAGTCTTATCAAGACAGCTGAGCACACACTTTCTCCATCACGCCCTCTCAATTCTGTCTTTTATATCCCTCTCTTCCCAAAAATACCCATAAGTACTTTAACCCAGACCTTCCCCACTTTAATCTACCTGGAAGTCTCGGACTATTATAATCCAAACCACACCACAGGGCATCAATTTTATCCTGATTTACTGTGGTTTAAGCTTTCCCATGACTGATATATCTGTTAAAAGCTGAACATCATACTTCTTAAAACCACAGTGATATCATCCGCATAAGCTGAGACTTTTACACAATCTTTACAATTTGGAGTATTCGTCTGTAATCCTGTTTGCTTTTCGCTTAGTTTACAGAGGAGAGGTTCAATGACTATACTATACAGTTGAACCGGGAGGAGGCATTCTTGTCTTATTCCCCTCCGCACTTTAAAAGAAACACTAAGCCCACCTAGCATCTTGATCAGACTTGTGCATTATTTTACAACAACTTTATTATCAAAACAAATTTGTCCCAAAAACCAAAAGCCTTTAAAACTCAAAAGAAACTGGTGATCAACTCAATCAAATGCCTTTTCCTGATATAGTTATACATTTCCTATGTCAACATTATTTTTCAAGACAATAACATCAATAACATCACATATTAAATGCAAATTGTCAGTGATACATCTATCTTTTATACAGTAGGATTGATCTATGCAGTATTTAGTTCTGTTAGCTAAACATTTTTATATTAGTTTTTATATTTTTATTTTAAACATTTTTATACAAACATTTTTATATTAGTTCTGAAAATTAGTATTCGGGACATAAAATTGCAACTAGCCTCCAATTCTTTATTAAGGTAAGATCACCTTTCTTGGGAAGTAGTGTTAAAACTGCTTGTTGACAACTTTTAGCGATCGAACCAATTCGAAAATTTCTTGTAGTACTAAAAATTAAGATCCAGTAGTGCTTGTAAAACTCACAAGGAAGTACTTGGGGTAGAACCTGAAGCAAGTCCTAATCCTGCAGCACTTAATTCCCCAAAGAATTTGTTTATTTTGTTTGTTTATTTAGTTTGTTTATTTTCAGCTGTTAAACAGGGAGGATTCTGTATAAGTTAATTTTGGCTTTTCTCATCCGTGTTCTCTGGAGAATATAACTAATATCATAAAAGTCCACTGCCAAACTTCACACGGGTGAAGTCATAGTCACTTTTATAGTGACTATGACTATTTTTCAAACTACAGTGATCCCTCGTTTATCGCGGTTAATGTGGTCCGGAACCCCCTGCGATAGGTGAAAATCCGCGAAGTAGGATTGAACCCCCTAGGAATTTCTGTATGTGTGTGTAGGTACCAGAATGTTATATTTATACTTTAAATATATTTTAATTAAATATATTTAATTATAAAACCTTAATATTATACATTTACTCTCTCTCTCTCATACGATACATATTATAGTGCTCTACACTCATCAATGACAGTAGAATCTTGAGATTTGACTCCAGTAATGACGACGATGACAGACCTGTGCGGTTCGATGAATGTGATGATGATGATGATGATGATGATGGTGTTACTGCACTGGTATAATGAGGCCTTTAAATCAGTTCGGGAAGCGCCTCATCGTCAGATATCGGCGCTGGACCGTCAACATTTGCTTCTGAGAGAGGTGAAGAGGCTCCCACTCCACTCGCGCTTTCTTTCGCCGATCTTGCGCCGGGAACCAATCACGTGTCTTGGCTGAGTGTCTGTGGGTGTGTACAAAGCCTCTGAGAGAGTTTCTCTCTTTGTCTGGCATCCTGGGAAACCGTTTCTCTCGCATCATGATGAAGCAACGCTGCTTTCCGCAATAAGGCTGCCTATATGGCAGTATTTTAGAATTTTTCTTTTTCAATTAATATTTTTGAAAAATCCGCAATGCACTGAGGCCGCGAAACTTGAACCGTGAAGTGGCAAAGGATTTCTGATCTCTTCACAAGAGCACCTTTAAATCTCTCATTTAAAGCAGAACTCAACTTTGATTTCTTGTCAGTCCACTCTTGCAAATTAGTAGAAGGATCTCTCATAATTTTTTCTTCAATGACTAGAGTTTATTTCTCGATCCAGTCCAAAGTATGTTTTTAACATAAAGTTGAATAAGGTTTCTATTGTTGACAAAATTCCCTTATATGTGCTTTACGAATTTCCCACCAGTGAATTATATATGTACTTTACAGTTTCCCCAAAATGCTTAAAAGATTGGAAAAACATGCAGCTGAAAATATCCTTCCATTCAACTTAACCAAAAGTATATTGTTTTACCAAAGGATTACTAGCTGTCAAACTAAAAGTAGGTGAATGAAAATTAGGATCTTTTTTATTTCTATCTAAAGAAGAATAAAATGTACAGTTCCAATCCCCTCCTAAAATGATTATGAATGATGAAAATGATCCCCTCCCAAATCATTAATTTGCTGTTGTTTTAAAACGTACCTTCAATTTATTAAAAGTATTTATCCTATCAGATCCACTATTAGGTGCATAGATATCTATAAGACCATTTATATCAACTCCAACTGCCAATAACCGTCCCTGTTCTATTTCTATTTTTAGATAGGATTCTAACTTCATTGGTTGGAAAGAAAAGAAGTGCAGTCCTGCACTCAAGTTGGTCCCATTAGTAAAAGCACACTCACATCACTATGAGTTTCTTGGAAGAAAGTTACATTTAAATTTTTAAACTTAATAAAGTCCATGATTGTTTCTGCCTTCCTCCTATCCCTCATCCCATTAACATTCAGGGATCCCACCCGTAAAGTCCCCAGGAAGAGAAGAAAGATAAAAAATAAATCAGAAAAGAAGAAAAGCATATTATCCATAGTGATTAGATGCCACCCCCCAAGTTTGGCCTAACTTTTCCAGTGTTACTTTTTCCCCGGATTGCAATAATGTCTTTCTTTTGTCTAAAACACTTCTGTTGTTAAAGCTCTTCATGACCTCTACGTCTCTTTGCCAACATAACAGAGGCTATAAACTTCTCCAAGTCTGGAAAAAATCTTTCACTTCAGCTTTTTAACAAGAAATTCATTGATTTGAGCCACAGTATACAAATCTGATCCTTCAAACCATTGGTCATCATCATTTGTGCTATCATCAGTACATTGAGACATTCCATCCAACTCATCTACTGAGCCTTCCTCTACTGCTTGTACATCTGAGTGACATTCTCACTACAACCTCACTACAAATTACATTCTTAACAACATCTTCAACTTCATTACTTAAATGCCTAACAACAGCATAACTACAACCAGCCTTCTGACCCTCAACATCGCTTTCACTCACCTCGTTGTGCTTGATGACTCCCTCAGAAGGCCTTTGCTTCTCTGTCTCTTGGTTTTGTCATGTCGTTGTAATTTCCGCAGTGTCAGTACTGTCATTGTGTTTAGATTATCCTCTCTCTGTTAAATCAACAGGCTTACACTGCTCACTATTCTCTTTTTTATGTGGACAATATAAACATTTGTGGCCTAAATTTCCATAAAGCACGTAAGGTTGTCGGTACTTGCATATAGGATTTTTTTTCATTACTCATGTGGAACAAGATCTCTAAATTACACTCAGAGGACGTGAGAAACATCAAAACTTGCTGTCCTGTTTCAATGGCATTTTTTTACATTTTAAACTTATCTGAACTTACAATTTTTCCAAAGATTGAGTTGCCAAAGTCATTAAGAAGTCACGGGCACAAATATTTCTTTGATCCATCAACTGCTCTCTGTCAGCTGGTTCACTAACTGCTCAGTTTTCAAAAATACTACAATTTCCTTGTTCATTTGTGATGCTGAGAGAATATACTCAAAACCAACCAATTCTCCCATCCTCCAAACTAACACTGGGCTCAGGCACACGCCTGCACCCATTTCGCATCGACAGATGTGAGTTAACCCACACCTGTCAGAGGGTCAGATGCCATACCGTCAGCGACGAAAGCCTTAAGCAGCTTAAAGTACATGGTACTTTCTCAGACAATAATAAATTGACCAAAAAGCTGAAGAAAAGAACAGTTTTTTTCACGCTCACTCTAAATAACACGCCACACTCTTTCCACCACACTTACACATGCGCATAGAGAGAGAGAGAAAGCGGCTATGTCCCTAGGGAGGAAAACAGATGGATAGAGTGGAAGGGAAGGAGCAATTGAATGAAGGACAGACCTCATTGTATTGTCAACGTGTTTTAGCTAGTGTTTCACCAGCTGGCCAACCATCATTCAGTTTCCTTAATGCTTATTGATGAATCTAAACCAACACACACAAATTGATCTTGGGTTAAAATGTATTTTTTTCAAATCCTATATAAAGCGACTTAGTCAGCATGATTTACGTAAGTCTTTGATTATATAACATACTTCAAAAAAGAAAACCAAAATAGCAGCATTGATCTTTTCACCCATGACTAACTGTGCTGAAATAAATTAATAAATAAATCACTTTTTTTCATGTCCCCACTCTTTTTTCTTCTTCTTGTTTCTGAGTTCAGGAGCTTCTCTGAGCTTTACCAGAAAGCCATCCAGGACGCAGAAAGCAAATCCGGAGAGGGCCAATCAGGAGAGGCTTGGGTTCTGGATTATGACGATGAAGATGACGATGTTGTTGATGGTGGTGATGAAGGGGAGGAAGAGGAGAAGAAAGAGAATGAAAATAAGATGTATGATAGCGAAACTCAAAAGCAGGAACTACTCGTTGAGCAAATGGGATTTCCTGAGCCCATGGATACAGATCCGCTCCTATCTCCTCCTAGCTTGCCCCTCTTGCGGGCAACCTCACTGCAGGACAGCATGAAGAGTCAGATCCCAGAAATCACCCCTGTCCCACTCACACGAAGCTACTCTTTAGAAGGACACCCTCCATGCCAGGATATCCTTGAAGGGTATACAGATTTCAGTTTACTTCTGATTTCATTATAACACTTCATTGTTTACTCCTAACAAACAGTTCAAATCAGGGTCCAAAATGTACTTTTATATACTATTGTAGTATGTATTCATATTTTGAATTTAGTTTTAATTTTTATATTAGCAGTTTTCGTTACAATTTAATTTAAATAACTTTGGATGACACTTTGCAAAATGGTCTCATTTGTTGACATTAGTTAATGCATGAACTAACAAGGAATGATATATTTATTTTACAGAAACTTTGTTAATGTTTAAACAATTGTTCATTGTACTTCGTGGTACATTAACTGTTAACAGTTAAAAAATGTGATCTAAAACATTTATAACATATTTCAACTTTATTTCATTAATGAAAACAAAGTATACTTAAACATAAAATCAGTATTGATTTGATATTTTACTAGAAATTGGCTGTTGGCTTATTTAATATTATTTAAAAATGATGAGTTCTAACAACATTTGCCTTTCTCTGCCTTTACAAAACACACATAAATGTTTCACCGGTGGTTCTGTGGTTACCTTTGTTCAAAACGAAGTGCACTTAATTATATTGAATGTGCACTGTAGTGTACTTGACAAAGTACATTTGCCCAAACTAGTACATTTAAAAAAAATAAGTTATGCTTGTACACTTACTTTGATGTTTACTAACATACTAAAACACATTTTTTATAATACATTTATGTTAGTTAAATTGCAACTTGATTTAAAATGTGTAATTTCAAATACATTTAAGTGCATAACTTACAAGTGTCAATAGAAATGACATTAAAGTATATTTGAGTTTACCATAAATGCTTGTCAGTAAATTCAGTAAGTCAGTAAGACAATAGAATTCTAAAATTATATATAAACAAGTTCTTAAGTCCTTATTAAATGTAGCACTCTAAAGATATTTATAATATATTTTCTTTTAATTACAGTTAACATTCATTTAAGCAAATGTCCTGGAAACTACACAGTTCACACTGAAGTATACTGTTTTAAGGTATATTATTTCAGGAATAAGTACTCTTTATAAAGTATACGTCTTTTTCGCAAGGTATGAAAGAATATGCATGACCTCTTTAATTGTATAGCACTCATAAATAGACAACAGAAATTTGATTAAATCCAATAAGATGTTTGTAGGATGGATGTTTAAAATAGCAAGACTTATATACCAGCCTCATAAAACCTCTTTGTTGTTCACACATAAGTGAGTAGCTCAATGTCTACATAATTATTTTTATTCTATTCATTCTTTTATTTGTTTCATATTTCTCTCTCTGTGAATGTCTATGTCTGTCAGACATGTGTATGATAATGTGGGGCTGAAAGGAAACAGGCACATCTATGAAAACCCTGATGAGCTTCGGGACGTGACCCCTGACCTCATACTGGCAGTCAAACCTAAAGTGCCTCCAGAGCAAGAGGAAGAGGTATGAAATGAAGGCGCTTTTTTCATTATGATTTTATTTAGTTTTACAAGCTTTAAGGATTGTCAAGACAAGGATCACAATAGGCACATATAAAATATAGTTGGTTTGGAGTTGTCAAACTTTTCCTTCACCAAAACAAATTATTTTATTGGAACAAACATAATGTTCTTTGATTTTGAGTTTCTGGCCATCAGATAGCTCTGTATTACCAAAAGGGTAGCAGATTTTTACAAATGCAGAATGATGCAATGCTATTCACAATTTGATTTGATCTGATTGCAATTAATGATTTGATTCTGCATTTTTATTTTATTATCTATTATTTTAACATTATTTATATTATTTATTCATATTCTGTATTTCTAAGTGCACTCATAGGAGAATATAAACTACCGGTATCTTCTAATGTGTTTTCGGTAGGAACACTTCTATAGATAACACTTCTGTTTATGGCGCTGAGCAACTTGAAAGTAAACATGAAATATTCAGGCTTGGAATATAACAAATAGCTTTTGAGCTGAGCACACCTACAAATAAAATCTATATTCCCTTTTTTTCAATGACTATGCATTGAAAGCCTGAATTTAATGTTTATTTAGTTTAAAATATTGAATAATACTTTAACAGATCATTATTCATTCAGTTGTGTTGTTGTTTTGTATTTTAAATCGATTTTTGATAAAAACTATTAAAACAATCCTGTTTTAAGATGGATTTGTAATCAATGCATCAAGAAAATAAGTGAATCATTCACCTCTACTATGAGGGTTACTTAGAAACAGTGTTAACAACTTCCAGAATAGCACAGTAGATTTCAGAACCTGAAGCGTGGCATGATCTGTTGCTGTTGTGTATGCAGGATCCTGCCTCCCACACAGAGGGCAACTGATGGATCAGCTTGTGTAGCTCTCTGTATTTGAAAAATGACTGTAGTGTTTTTAGAAGGGTTTTTAACCTCTCGGATCCCTCTCCCACTCTCTCTTTCCTTCCTGTATGATCACCGTTCCTCCCACTTCATCTTTTCCCTTCTTCCCCTCATAAAATCACTTCCTCTTTCACTCCCTCTATTCCCTAAATTTATAAGAATGTTTGTAAGTTTGAATGTAATTTTTATGAAGTCTAAAATGCCTCTTTTTTAAAAATGCAATGAGTACATTGAGAAATAATTGTTTACAGAAATGTTCAAATACCCTTGCAGTATAATATTTGTTAATAATAATATTTGGTGCTCACTTTCTTGCAATGATAAAAATATTCCAATGAGTATAAATTCCCTTATTTAGTTTATACCCATATTTTAAATATTTTTAGAATATTTATCTATTTCTGCCCTATTTGCAGTTTTGACTTCCAATCAATACTACTGTTACTACTACTACTAATAATAAATAGAATTAAGTTCACAGCTCTCTGATATTTGTTAATTGTCACATGACATGCAGGTAAACAAATAAAATATATATATTTTTTTGATTGTTTGTTTTTTCATATAACACTTTCATCTTAAAATGATTTATTTTAATTTAAAATGTTAATTATTTAATTACTTAATAGCTTTTCATTAACCCCATGAACCCCTGCAGTTGGTCTTGGAAACCCTGATGTAATGTAATATTTAATGCACTTCATGTAGTTGAATAACGAATGGATTTTTTTTTCTTTAGATCAATATTGTTACAAAAGGGTGAATCAAAGGCAGAGATCCAATCGCCTGTCTTTATTAAGAGTGGTCGTACAGGCAGATGGTCAGGGCAAACAGAGAGCATACGTAAACAGTAATCCAGGCACAGGTCACAAAGGCGTGCAGACAGAATCAGAATCGTAGTTCAGGCGGGTAGTCAATACAGGCAGAAAACAATCACGAACGATAATCCAAACAAGGGTCAGGGCCGGCAGACAGGATCAGAAACCGGTAATAGCAGGATCAGTAACAGGTAAATAGAACAGGACAGGACAGGACAGGACTATCAACACTCAGAATGATTGCACAGCAAATCAAGACCTCACAATGTGTGTGCACGCAAGGGAGTCTTTTATAATTCATGAAATGGTGTACAGCTGGTGTGACAAACAGTGATAATGGTGTCTAGCTGGTGTGTGCAATAAGTCCAATGTGTGGATTTCTGGGAAATGTAGTGTGTAAGTGTGTGTCAGTGTATGTGAGCTCCCTCTGGTGGCCAGAGAGGGGAGCGCGGAGCTCATATTCATAACAAATATGGTAAAAGATTATCTTATTCAAATTAATGTGATAACATTAATAAAATTAATCAAAAAATAGTCAGAATATATTACCTTAATGTTACGTAATTGTAATTGACTTTTTCAGTAACTAACCACAATTTTGATCTACCCCAAGTGACATCCTAACAGTGCTGATTGGCTAATGCCACCACAAGAATGTAAACAGTCTCAAACCCATCGCTAGTGATTATAGAAACTAAATCTGCTTACTATAATATGTGATTTCATGTTGCTTGTAAATTGTTTCTTTTGTCAGAATACATACCTACTTTCAAAAGGCCATCAATATTGGACCATTTATTTATTTGTTTGTTGGTTTTTAATTGTTCATATTAAATAAGCAAAATATAATTATATCAACATATCAGAAGTTTTTTTTTTATGATACCAAGCTGACAAAATAATTATGGATTAATTATCTTAACTTTGTGGTCCATCAAATACAATTAAAATATATTAAGGAAATACATTATTTCTATTTTTTATTTTTTTTGTTAGTTTATTTATTTGATAATTATGTATAAATAAAATTTTCATTTCAAATAAATTAATAAATTACCTTTAATTTGTAACACATTTAACTAATATATTTAATTTAAAATTATGCATCATTACTGCACACATATATCGCAAAATATAATTTTAAAGTTTATTTTCAGACACTCCTTCTTATTGATTGTTTTATTCTTCATTTCTGTCTAGTTTGGGCATGATCAGGGGACAGAGGAGCGGCCATCGGTCAGTGATGTGACCATGAGATCCGCTTGCATGGAAAGTGCAGAAAGAAATTCCAGAGCTCTGAGCCTCCATAACTCCATCACTAAGAGTAAGTTTTTCTTTATGATACCGCAAAGCATTTTGTGGTAAATTTATTATTTTTAAATGAGTTGTGTAGTTAAGTGTAGGTGTTTAAGTTTAGACCACTGTTGCTACAGCAGGCTATTATTTGCAGTGGGATATTAAATAAGCCCTCAAATAAGTACTTCCACAATGACTCTGTGGTTTCAAAACATAGAAAGCTTTAATTTAGCTTCATTGCTAATCTATAAATGCAGTTTCCACAAGTACAGATATAATGTTCAGATATAAAGTGGATATCAAAATTACAATTTATTAAACTTCAAGGTCACTGCTTTTTCCTAATTGAAGTTAATATTTCATAAGTTAAATATATTATGAAGTAAAGTATATAAAATGTAAAAGAATACAATTAAAAAATAACTTTGGTCAAAAGTGGAGAACGCTTCAGATACCTCCAAGTTATTAGTGTTAATCTGGCACCCGGTGCTAATTTCCTAAATTTACGCTTTTATCCGAAGCGACTTACATTGCATTCAACGAACATATTGAATCAGTTCTTGCTTTCCCTGGGATCGAACCCATGGGAAACCCGTTGTAAGCACCAATGCTCTACTGATTGAGCTACAGGAAAGCAAATTAACTGGCAGCAAACCTTCCAGTTTTCACTGACTTTGCAGTATGCCACAGTAGGTTGTCCAGATGAAAGTGATGGCCCTTCCAGCTATTGCAAGAGAAGTTGGTCGTTCCAAATTTGTGATTTCTAGAACATTGAAGCTTTACAAAGACATTAATTAATTCAAGTCCCCCAAAAAGTCCAGTCCATGTAAGACAAATGCACGAGAGGACAGGAAAATGCAGAGACTTTCAATGGGGAAACAGTTCAACACTCCAGCTGGAATTGCTCACCAGTTCAGTGCTGAATGTGGTAAGGGTCTGTCTAGGCATACAGTGTCTTGTTGTTTAAGAGAATTCAAACTGAAAGCCCACTCTGCAGTGACCAAGGCCTCTCTCGTCAGCAGAAATAATCAAAAGGCTAGACCAACCTTTGCTGAGGAGCATGTTGTGTGGACTGAGGAGAACTGGTCCAAAGTTCAATTTAATGATGAAAAACTCATCTGTTTCAAATTAGGGAAAGTTTGAACCCAGAGAGTGTAAAGAAGTCAGTGAAAGGTAGAGGAAAGGGAGAACTGTCGTGGTTTGGAGGATGTTTCCTGCAGCTGGAGTTGGGCCTCTTATAGAGATACATTGCAGGATGAACTCAAATGTTTCTCGGAACCTCTTTCGGCAAAACATGTGGTTTCTTCACTACGGGCTTCTCCCAATCTGCCCGCAAATTTAATGCAAGATAATGCCCAGTGTCACACTGCAAAATGGCTTAAGCAGTTCCTTGAAGCTGAGAACATTGAAATTGAAAATGGCCAGCCTAGACAACTGATCTAAACCTGATTGAAAATCCTCGGAAACAAAGTTATGACTAAGAAACCCACTACCGTTACTGAACTGTGGAAGAGACTGGAAGCTGAGTTGAGCAAGATCACACCAGTGCAGTGTGAGGATCTAGTTATGTCCTGTGGCCGCAGATGTGCTGAAGTCATTCAAAGCAATAGGAATTCTACACTTCACATTTTAGACTTCTGTAAGCCTCAGATTTGAGTTGTAATGTTCTTTATGCACAGCAATGGTTATTGTTCTCTAATTTTGACCACTGTGTTATTCACAAAATAAAGGTTTTTATTGAAGTACTTTGGTTATTTTGTAAAACATGCTAGTTGAAAAATGGTATACCCACAATTAATAGTCAAATTTCAAGCAGTGAAGTTTCTAATGTTGAACTACACTGTATATAACTGAGTATTTTAGCTCTGTAATTAATTGAGGAACAGCAGGAGCTTGTTAATTAAAGGGTGGAATGTGTAGAAATCTAAATAGATTTTAAAACACTAGACATAATTCTTTGATTACAGAGAAACACTTCTCAGGTTACGACTGATGGGAACGCAACGCAACTGATGGTATGCAATTAGTCCAAACGCATGGCTGGATGTCAGACCATAGCATGTGAAGTCACCAGGAGGTTCAATAAAGTGCACCCGAAACAAAGAATGTTAGCTTCTGATTGGCTGAAGCAAGTCAATACAGACATGTAGGGAGTATGACAGATTGTCTCGTTCCCTACTCAGTGAACCATGGTTATAGTCACATCCTGAGACATCGTCAATACTATGTGAATGTTCATACCTACAAAGCATACCGATGTGTCCTAGTGTTCTTACTGGAAAAAACAGATTCACCTTCTCAGGTGAACCAAATGCTTGCAAAATATAGATTGTACACTGGTTGGAAACTTAGGCACATAACCCAGTCCACAAAAAGGCTTTAACTATGCCGGGAGCTCATTTTAAGCATGAAGGGGAAACCGACTCTCAGGTATTAATAGACATGATGGCAAGTAGAAACATAATCTTTAGAGTCAGAGATTTCTCTGCAACAGACTCAGTAGGCTCAAAGGGTGCTGTAAACAGACCTCGTACCACAGCCAAATGCCAAGCCGGAACCCTCGCATGTCTTGGAGGCTTAAGCCTAATTGTACCACTTAAGAAACAAGAACACCAGTGGGTTTCTCCCCAATGTCTCAAGCCCCAAAGGTGCGTAGCAAGCAGCTATGACCACCACTTCAAAGTGGTGAGGGATGGCTCTGCAGAAAATCAGTCGATCCCCCTCATGTGCAAAACCGACAATTTCTAGACTGGTTGAGGGTGCCCCCTGCTTGAGACAGAAGATCCCTTCTGAAGAGAATCTCACATGGAAAACCGTCCAGGAGAGACATCAGGTCTGAGAACCAATCTCGGGTCCAGGGCCTTCGTTAGAGGAGAGAAAAGTGATGCAGATTCTCTGGGGCACTGGATACCCTAGCTACAGCCCTGGTGGAGGCAGAAAGGCATGTGACATGACTGATGACCTCATCAACATGGAGACAAAGAGACATTATTAAATGTCATTCTTTTTTAATGTTAATCTATTGAAAATTGTCACATAATATACCTCATATACCTATATTGAGTGGCTGCTACGGTTTTGTTCTGTACATAAGCTCAGCTTCCTTTTTGTTCTTTATTTTGGCGACAGAGCGACTCTATGCCTCCTCTTCCTCTGGGAGGTTTCATTTTTCCCTTACACCTGCATAAGCCTGTAGTCCTGTAATCACTGCCTTTTAAAAAAAAAAAGCTGATCTACGACCAGCCTCACAACCATAAGCAAATTTGGCAAGCTTTAGATTATATGAATCAAGGCATGAATGGTATTGACATTTTGAAATGAGTGTAAAGCTTTGGACAGATGGGGGCCAGGCTAGGGATGGTTGGGATAAGGGGTATTATATGGCCTTAAATCAAGACGCTGTCTTTGGGCCATCTGTTCAGTACTGCCCCTTGTTAGTTGAGCAGTTACATCTCTCCAGGCTCTCTTTTAAAATGCATATGAGTGTGTGTTTGTTATTCTCTATACCAGGGCCTTTTTTTAACCAATCTCTATCGGTAGAAACCTTTTGCTTTAAACAATTTGGGGGAAGGCAGTATCCTTAGAAATCCTTTGTACAACTTAGAACGTCAGTGCAAAAAGGCACTGATGTATTTTATTATACATCATATACCTAAGTCACCGCTATATTTCTACCTGTTTTTTTAACCTGGCTGCTCTTGAGACTTCAGAGTGGTTATAGTTAATGATATGCTAAAGCCTGTCATCACGTTGATGTAATTGGTCACAACGTAGTTTCTGACATACAGAACACCAGCGATTTTAAACATCGTCTTTTCTTTGCAGTTTTAAGGATACAATATTCAGCAATGGTGTTTACGTAAGAATTTGCAAACGTTTGTCTTAAACCATATTGAATACGCCACATATACATCATTAAAAACTTAACAAATCTCAACAAATTAAAACTTAAAAACCCACAGGGTCTTTTAATAACATATATAATTATATTATGTTAAATTAACATTGGTGTTAAGTTTAATTTATAGTATTAGAGACTATTTTACTATGCGCTGTAAAATAATACCTAATGTGACAAGGAACCAAGTGATCAAAAGATGGCACTGACTGCTTTAACAACTTCAAATCATGTTAGTTTGAAAGAATAATTTATTGTGCTTTAAAGTACACTTATTTTTATGTGTTGACTAACATACTAAAGCAAAATAAAATTTAAATACATGATTATAATTTTAACTGTGTTACATTGCATGTGTGTAGAAACAGCACGAAGACACTGCAGAAAATGTCTTTTAATAACCAAAAATCAGGAGACTAGAGAGACTGCGGAAACTCACCACATTACACAAATGTTACAACGACGTTTACATTTACAAGAATGGATCAGGAACTTAACAGAACATATATTAAAGTTAATGACAAGTTTTGATAGAAATGAAATTAAAGAATATTGTAGTTTACCATAAATGCTTGTCAGTACATTCAGCAGGACACTTTAACTGTATTTCAAACACAATAGAAGTAATTATGAATCTACATATAAAGATGTACTTAAGTCCTACTTAAGTGGGTCAAAAAAAACAGTTATACATTTTCATTTAATTGCAATTAGAATATTCTTTTAAAGTCCAGTATTTTTGTAATAAGTACTATTAAGTGTATTTTTCCACAAGGCCATTTATTCACTAAAAGTGCAAAAGTGCAAAAATTCCCACTTTACTTTCTAAACAGTTCTAGACAAACAGACTAAAAACACTTCTAGTAGATTCCAACAACTCTTCGACAAAGATATTTCTAATATATATATATATATATATATATATATATTTTCTGATTTCAGTTCTGTCAGAGACAACAGATTCAACTGAGGAGGAGTGGCAGTCGATTGCTGATCTGGCCAGTGCCTGTCGGAACATTCTGGAAGCTTTGTCTCGAGAAGGTGAGAAATGGCAGTTTTTAGTGAATGTGTTTGAGCACGTGAAAGTCTGTTTATTCTCTTCTCTGAAGAATTTTGTCTGGGAACTTTGCATAAGATGGAATATTACTAATGTCATTTCCTGCTGGGTTTTAGATCGGAAGTCAGGAGATGGAACTCAAGAGACTATGACCCAGCCAGGTCAGACAGAAACCAAGTTTAAAGACTTTAAGGACAGGTGAGAATGACTGTGCCATGCATTGTATTGATATTTCAATTATTATCATCTGCAGTATGCACTAGAGCTCAAAAGTTTGGGGTCAGTAAGATTTTTTAAAGGAATTAATACTTTCATTCAGAAAGGATGCATTCAATTTATCAAAAGTGCCAGTAAAAACTTTTGACTTTTTTGAAAAGTCAAAAGACTTTTTTGAAATTTCAGCTTTGACCACAGGAATAAATTAAATACCAATTTAATAAAATTGGTACTCATAAATTTTAATTTCATTTTATTATTATTATTATTATTATTTTTATTTATTTTTTGTTCTTCTGTAGTTGCTTATTTCTTGGTTGTTATTTAATGTTTTATATGCTTGTAAGGTGACCTTGAGTGTCTTGTAAGGCGCCCTTAAATAAAATGTATTATTATTATTATTATTAATTTAGGTATGTCAATTTAGGGTAATCATTTAAATTAATAATAAATTAATAATATTGTACAATATTACAGTTCTTAATACATTTTCTGTATAATGGAATACAGACTTTATTCCATCACATTCTTCAACTTTAGAATTTCCAAAGAACAAATTTGCACAAAATGTTTTAAAAATAACTATTTAATGTAACTTTTACAGTGCAGCATTTTAATGATGTTAAATGTGGTCCTTCTTATTCAGCATTCTGCCTTTGAAGTCTAAATGTTCTAACTGTAGTCGAAGAAAGCACAGATAAATTATTGTGGCAATATATATCATATGATATATCACACCATATATTTGTGTTCTTTCGTGTTCTTCTTTCTCTCTCTGCCTTCGTAGTGACTCGCCTGGTCACCTCGAGGAGAAAGTGTCCCAGTTAGAGGCCATGCTGAAGCGACTGCAGGACGACCTCCAAAAGGTACTTTGTCCTCTGTGGGTTTGTCACAGCACACCTCTCTCTGTCGCAGCATACTTCCCACACTGTAACCCCGTTCAAATATCTCCCATTAAATACATCCACCCATCCTTGTCTGTATATCTGCCCTGTCCAGTCCTTGCCCTCTTCGCTACTTCAAAGAGCCACTGCTGCTTCACAGAGCCAATCAAACAGAGGGACTGTAGAGGTAGGGCGGGACAAGCAAAAGAAACCTGTCTTGTCATTGAGCAGGGTGAACAGAGGAGATGAGAAGATTGCTGGAGGGACAATGGGCAGCCATGCTCACTCTCAACACTAACCGACCAATGGCAGTGAAGGCAAGTAGAGCATGAGATTTTTACTCAATTAGTAACAAAAATCAACAACATGTATAACAGTTCTCACTTGATTAACAACAAAATGATGCGAAAGTTTGAATCAAGGATGTGACGGACATATGTGATATAAAGTTGAGAAGCAAAGCCTAAGCCCATTCCAATCAAAGCACATTGGCAGTGAGAGAGAGTGATAGGCAAGGAAAAACACATTCTATGAGAAGCAAGAGACCCAAACAGAGATAAATACTTCTGCACGTGTTACATGGATTCATTCAGAATAATTCCCTGATGAACTACGTTTTTAATATCTTATTTTTCTCTCAAAAGATTACTAGGATTGTAAAAGACAGAAGATAGCATAAACAGACAGAGCATTCAGAAACAAAGACAAGAAGAGAAAAAGATTGTAAAATAGTGAAATAAATTCTTATATTTCTTTACATATTTAACTCCAGCTGGTATAAAAATGTAGACCCTGATTTAGACCCAGATCAAAAATAAAGGGTGCTAATTTTACAAATCTAACAAAATCACATGAGGGGTTACATATTAATAAGCATACTTTTTAAACAATATTAATAACGATAACAAGATGTTGGAATCTATTTGAAATCTCTATTTGGCACAGCTAAAACAGGTGCGAAGTGATACTAATGACTGAGAACATCTTATCATATTATATGTAATATGTTGCATTCATTCACACATGAATCGACTATTTAGCTTATTCCCTAATTGCAATGTTTAAATGCATTTAAACACATTTAAATGTGGTTGTGACTTCCGAAATTTTGTGGCTTTAAAAAAAAAACTGTTGTCAAGTTAATCAAATTGCTCATTTTGGATTTGTATGTGGTATGTTTAAACATGTCTAACAGGAAATTAATAGAAACCTTTCTCAGTAACGCGCAGAGTGATGTTGACAATCTACGGCTTTAAATGGAAAAAGATATTCGATAAACATTTACAATAAATTCCATTTATTAAACATTAGTTAACTATGTTAGTAATACGAACTAACACTAATAGATACTTGTAATGCATTTATGAATCTTAGTTTATGTTAATTTCAACATTTACTAATAACATTATTAAAATCAAAAATTATATCTGTTAATGTACCTGAGCTAACATGAACTAACTAACTAACAAACATGAACAGTTGAATTTGTATTGACTAACATTAACAAAGATTAATAAATATGCATAATCTTTTTTGTTTCCTGTTTTTCTGCTGTGCTCAACAACAGTGACTAATCTAATGGGCATTATCTATTCATCAATATGATTTTTTTATTATGACATTGCTCTTTTCAAATAATGTTCCTTGGTTCAAAACAAGATAAGTTCCACTGACAGCATGTTTTTTAATCACCACGGGAAATAATCTTGCCTTAAAGTTTGCCAAACACTTTTAAACATGGTTACATGCCTGCTTAATTTTTTAATCTATGGGAGCTAAATTTGTAGAGTAGTTTTTGCTTGGTAGCTACAAGTTACTGAAATAGAGTAACTTGCTTGATTGTGAGACCTGAGGTTAATTTTGATTGGCTTATTAGAGTAGAGGCATGTTATACTTGAAATTATATTGAAAGGTATTTGCTGATAAACAATTGTTTTGTTCCTTGAATGCAATATAAGTCGCTTTGGATAAAAGTATCTGCCAAGTGCATAAATGTAAATTGAGTGAAAACGTCACACTTTAAGTTACAAAACAATCTTTAAAGAGCAACGTGTGGCACTCAATAAATTAGTTGAAGAAAAACAAATCTATACAAATATATACTAACACTGGATTATAGAGTTACTGCAGATCATTAACAAAAAGACCACAACCATATGAACGAAGTGGATAACATAATAAAGCTATAATATAGTACCATAATATTATTACGGTACCGTGTGGGTAAATAGCATAAAGACGAGGGAGCACAGGGGAGCATGGAGGATTGGCCTCTTTGGCTGTGACGAGGGATTGGGAGATCTGGACAGCTTCCTCCGATGAGTCTCTCTGATGAGAAGCTACAGGCATTTGTGATGCCCGCAACCATATAATGGCTGCCACTGTCACTGTTACTGACACTGTCAGCCCCGCTGTAGTCCTTGCCTCAGCCTCTGCAGGATCTTCTGGGACAAAAGAATTTGAGCTGGGCTCTAGGACTCTGAGGTTCCGGGACGAGTGCTGGCTCCTTGCTGAGCTCTGTGAGGCGAGTGGGCTCTTAGCTGAGCTCTGGAGAGCTTTCTGGAGTGGACTGTGGAGAGCATTCTGGATCGTACTCTGGTGCCAATGTGTGTGTAGCCCACATACATGCAAAGGCTGCGACCAGTTAGTGCTACGCTGTCCCCATTGGTCTCTGAGATGTCCCTTGCTGGAGAGTGTTCGGGGGACTTGTCTTGCTGGAGGGCATTTGTGAATTCATCTAGCTGAAGAGGATTCGGAGACTTGGTTCGGAGCACACTGGAGCAGACTGGGGAACTTGACTCTTTGGAGCAGACCAGGGAATTTGACTTGCTGGAGCAGATCAGGGAGCTTGACTCACTGGAGCAGACCAGGGAACTTGTCTCCCTGGAGCAGATTAGGTAGAAGGTCTGGGGTGAGCTGGAGACCCCAACTTTTTTCCGGATGTAACAGGATGATGGCATGATATGTCCTCTACTTCCCCGACAACAAAATCAGAACCGTTCAGGCAGAGACATGATTAATAAAGTCAGCTAAGGATACATAACAATTACCAAGAGACTGGAGTCGAAAAAGCTTGTCATCCAGTCCCATCTTGAAGCATGAATTGAGCATTGCATTGCTCCAGCTCACCAGGTAGGCCAGCTCCAGGAATTCCTCCACAAACTCCTCCAGTCGACGTCTGTTCTGACAGAGGGAGAGATGAAGATTATTCTCTACCCTCTTTCTCCTCTGTGTTAGGACCCATCCCTCTTAGATGTTGTTTTAGAGTCCATTCTATATCAATAGAATATAGAATGTTATATATCAATGTTTTAGAGTCCATAGATATCAATACATAAACGCAACACTGAACGGACAAAACTGAGGAAGAACACAGGATATACACTTGGACTAATCACAGAAACGAAACATAGCTGACAAAACTAGCAAGGTGATTAATGACACAACAGGATACTAGGATGCCTACAAAGGAGCATAAGGGGGAAGCTGGAAGAACATAAACAAACATGACAGCTCTCTGACAAATACATTATGATTAAGGCCCCTCAGGATGAATATCATAGCTGATCCAGGTTCTCAGTTCTCTTTTTATCTGCATAAGTTCAGGGAGGGAAAGAGAGGCTGAGCATGGTTGACTGCAGTTATTATGTCCCACAGTTATCCAGCACACTCATCTAGGTAAACCCTTTGGTCACCTTGAGATTAAAAGTGTGGCCTTATAAAACACTGCACAGATAACAAGCTATCATGAGTTACTACCATGTGTAGAAGCATCATTGCTTTTTCAGTGTTTTCGCACATGAATATCATTCAGGGTATTTTGGACGCATGCATATTGCATTAAAATAGCTTTTTCTTGCTTAATGAATGCTTCATATCACAGATGCAGCCTGTTTGTGCATGTCTGATGCCACTTTTGGACTATTATCTTTTTTACACTCAAGAGCTAATCCGAGTGCAGGCCCAGATATACTTAGATGATAAGAAATGCTACTATTTGACTTATAATATATTCAAAATATCTACTGTGGAAAATAAGTGCACCCCTCAATTTTTGTAGCTGCTTTTAGCACATCCATTTGGCATTTATGACTTTTTATAATTTTCTATCAGTACCTTACATTGACTAAAATAATTATTCCTCCTCATTCCTCCATGCAAAATTCAACTGGATTTATTTATTCCTTTTATTCAGAAAGAATGCTGTAAATGTATCAAAAGTTACAGTAAAGACCTTCATAATATTCATATTTCAAATATATTTACAGTATATATCAAATATATAAAATAAAATTATTTTATTTTATATAAGTTTATTTTATATAAGTTATTTGTCATATAAAGACAAAAAAAAAGATTATTTAAGTCGAAATAATAACTTAGTATCTCGAAATAAAGATAAAATTTTGCGAAATAATGACTTAGTATCTTGAAATAATGAGAAACTTTCTTAAAATAATGACTTAGTATCTTGAAATAACAAGAAACTTTCTCGAAATAATGAGAACCTTTCTCAAAATGAGAAACTTTCTCAAAATAATGACTTAGTATCTCAAAATAACGAGAAAATCATTATTTTGAGAAAGTTTCTCATTATTTAGAGAAAGGTTCTCATTATTTCGAGAAAGTTTCTTGTTATTTCAAGAAAGTTTCTCATTGTTTCGAGAAAGTTTCTCATTATTTCGAGAAAGTTTCTTGTTATTTCGAGAAAATGTCTTGTTATTTCGAGATACTAAGTCATTATTTCGAGACAGTTTCTTGTTATTTCAAGAAAGTTTTCTGTTATTTCGAGAAAGTTTCTTGTTATTTCGAGATACTAAGTCATTATTTTGATTTAAATAATCTTTTTTTTTTTCTTAACTGTGGCGGAAATGGGCTTCCAGATCAGTTTACTGAGGATTAAATAAAGTGTGGCCTCCTAGGTTAATGGTCTACTAATTTACACTTGATGAATGTAGGGGTGTACTAACTTTTTCCACTCAATAAATAGGAAATTTTTCTAAGGTGTACAAATCATCACAAAAAACCATTCCAGGCGTCATTTGCTCATTTATATTGGCCTTTAATGTATTGCAATTGGTGAAATCCCAATCCAATATATATAAAACATTTTTGGCTCAGTAATATTTTCTGGGAGGAAATGAATACTTTTCTTAAGCAAGAATTCATTATATTGATCAAAAGTGTCAGTAAAGACGTGTAAGAAGCATTAGTCCTCATTTATGCATTGTTTTGTTTGTATAGCAAGTGATCAAAGGATCATTGTTTGCATTGCAGCATGTAATTGTGTGTGGCATTTGCTGGTATATGTGTGTCATTGTCTTCACCATGATTTTGCCAAGTAAGACATGTTCCTGGATCAACAATCCTATCCAAGAACATAGTTCTAACCCTATCTATAACTTATAACTCTATCCCTAACTTACCTCTAAACTCAAAGGGAAATGATAAGTGAATAAGAATGATGTAGAAGCCCCTAACCCTTGTTGGATGCCTAAACTTGACAGTAACTATAAACCAATCCCTCAAATCTAATTGATTGATTGTAATGTTGATCTAAGATCTTGTTTTACTTGGTGAAATCGCATTCACCCCGTCTTTCATCTGTCATACCACCAACAGATTCAGATATAGTAAACCCTCATGTGGCGTGGATATGTCCTACCAATGCAGAGTGAGAAAGCTTGAACCTGAAAGACATTCTGTTTCCATACTTCCCACAGGAGAAGGAGGACAAGGCAATGCTACAAGCAGAGGTGCAAAGTCTCAGGCAGAACAACCAGCGGTTGCAGGAAGAGTCCCAGAGTACCGTGGCACGGCTCATTAAGGTCACTGAACTGCTCTGCAACGTCAACAAACCCTGCTAGCATTGAAGGCCAATCCATGACAGCAAATGGCCAATGCAAATGTTAGTAAATCTAGCAAACAAAGCCCTAAAAACTTCTCTTAAGTGACAAGGACATTGACAAGCCTTACTCGAAAAGTGCACGAAAACAAACTGGTCGGCTAAAGTACATTCTTACTCAAAATATACTTACTATAATTAACGAATCATCCACGTTTCAATTGTTTTCAGGACTAGATT
The DNA here is from genome assembly GCA_037043235.1 of Rhodeus uyekii. Lineage (NCBI taxonomy): Eukaryota > Metazoa > Chordata > Actinopteri > Cypriniformes > Acheilognathidae > Rhodeus > Rhodeus uyekii. The sequence continues at coordinate 5,190,274 of JAWRVZ010000030.1, read as the reverse complement.
TTACATATAGTCCCATCACTGTGACAGCTTGTTATCAATGATAGCCTTCGGTGCAAGAACCTGTCTCGTAGGAAACTTTTAAACATTACTATTTTGGAAGCATGCCCGTCATTGGCTGATGTTGTTGACAAGCAGTTCAAAGACATCTAACTATCCGAAAATAATTTTTTGAAACCCCTTACACCTGACTTTAGAAGACAGTTCATACTCGTATTATACTTTAAGTATTTCTTCCCTACATAGAGAACCAGATGGTCACAAACTAACTATCGTATCCAGATACCTAGCAATACATTCACCTTACTTTATTGAAATGACTTCGGGAGTTCCAGACTATGTACTTCAGTGTATATAAAGTTTCCTACTAGAAGAAAATTATTAAAATGTCAGTGTGATTGTAACCCTCTATTAACCATCACAATATCAGAAATAGGTAGGACCCAATCTAACTTGTTGTTGGCAATGGGTAAAAGGCTGGCTTCTCACTTCTCACTACTCTAGAGTGAATCTGCTGACGTAACAATACCAAGAGCTTATGATGAAAATCATAAAATATGTGCATTTTGCTAAGCGCTTTTTTATGTTTGTGACTACCCTTGTGAAAAAGAAGTGTGCTTAATTATATTGAATGTGCACTTGAAGTGTACTTCAATACTTAAAAGTATATTTTTTAAAAATATGTACTTGCAGATAATATAATATAACTGAAATAAAAGGCCATTTAAGTGTACTTAATGAGAGTACACTCATGATTGTTTAAGTGCACTTTTAATTGATCATTGTTTTAATAATCTTTTGTTGTGCTTCAAAGCACGCTATATTCACTGTAGCATTTTATTAAGTACGTTTAAACTGCAAATTCATCATGACATTATTTCTATTACTTTTTAATAGAAATGACATTATAGTATATTTTAGTTTACCATAAATGCTTACATATAAAAATGTACTTTAATGGGTCAAAAAAGCACTCCAAAGTTCATTTAATTGCATTTAAAATAAGTTATTTATAATACATTTTCACTTATTTGCAAATAACAATTAAATTCCTTTCTCACTCAAGTATATTCTTTTAAAGATTATATTATTTCTGTAATAAGTACACCTTATAAAATATGCTATTTAAAAGTGTACTTTTTCACAAGGGACAAGTCAAAATTATTTTCAATAGCATGTAATAATTGTTAGTAGAGCTTAAGTTGAAGCTGGAATATTCCTTGTTTTAGCACAAATAGTTTGAGGCAAATCATTCCTGCTTTGAATTGCCAGTATTATCTCGAATTTAGACTCACTGGATATTTTTTTTAATTGAACAAGGATATTTTGACGCATTCCAGAGAAAAAAAATGGCTTATTTCATGCCTTTTCACAGTTTTTGAGCTGTGATTTTAGCAATGGGACATGGTGTCTGACGTCTGAACTTTTACATTTCTTATGTGTGTGTGTGTGCGTGCGTGCGTGTGTGTGTGTGATTTTTTTGAAGTCTAATGTCTGATCCCACTGAACCTGAATGAGGCTTAGACACCTGCTTGACGGATATTGATTTGAGAAGGGAAAAATATCTTAGTGTTAAGTTACAAAGGGAAGCAATGACTTAAAGTAGTGCATTTCTATTCATAAAGTTTTCTAGCAATTTAATTTAAGTGTTAAGTGCTGCTTAAAAAGATTTAAGAGACAAGCCAAACCAGTTCTACTCACTAGTCCTCACACAAATTTCCTGGAGTGCTTTACAACTTGTGAGACAGCCCATATTTATAAAATTGCTGTTTTGTCTCTTTATTTTCCATATAGCACCCAAATATCCCTCTTTACCGCACCTAAAGGTGAACTGATAATAACATGAAAGTGTGACAAGAAGAAGAGTAAATTGACTACACACACACACACAATCATAAAACAAGCTGGACTGAAGTTGAATGAATGAAATACCTATACAACTTGTCTTCTCCCCTTCAAATGTTGAGTTTTTATTTTATTTTAGAGTCACTGTGATAACCTGGTACCAGCAGATTCTTATGTATTACAATGAAATTATAAATCTATATCTTTATTCCTCTCTGTGAAGAAATGTAGAGCCAAAATAAGTGTTACTTCCCTCTGATGTGTGTGAGTCTATATCCTGATGGAGCTGGAGTTGACCGATTAGTTGTTGCGATTAGTGGAGAATTTGTTGTGTTTGATGAATGCCGCGCGATTATTGTAACAGACAGGAAGCGATGCACTGATGCAACTTTTATGCAATCAGTCATGCATTTTGTGGAGTTTACTTAGCAAAAGAGCAATGTAAAAGAACTATTTCCTGTTCATCTGTGTGCGACATAGTCTTTTAGATCGTAGGAGGCTGGGAAAACACTTGAGTGCAACAAGCAATTTCCAAGCCACCTTCTGTATCTGTGTATGTATTTATAAAAATGTAATAACTTATTAATCTTGAAAATGTGGATGTTATTGCTAGATATGTATATTTGAACCGGAAGGGAAGAGATGCAAATTCGTGATTCAATGAATGTTTAAGTTTATTTAATTTTATTTTCAATTGTAAGAGTATAAAGGCATGACATGATAGCAGGTCATATTTTGAATTACTGGATTAATAAAATCAACCGCCGAGACATCCGTAGCGGAAAACTACTCTGAAATTACACTGGACACAAACTCAAATGGACAGTGCGTGCGAGTTACAAACATGGCTGCTTGAAAAATTGCGACATTCCATCTTTTCATGTTTTTAATAATTTTATCATTATTTTTTTACTGTCAAAGCTGTATTGTAAATGTACCTTTTGTTCAGTACTGAAATGTAAACTCTTAACTGCTGTGGTGACCAAATGATTTCCAGCTTATGAGTTATTAATGATTGGATCAAGACACTTCATCAGCAAAACCTTCCTGAAAAGCAAATCAAAGTGAATGCATTTAGGCTAAATTACTCTCAGACACATTTGTGACTTTAAATTCGTAGATGTATTTTAAAGGGACAGGTTTGCTTTTTTATGCTATTGTATTTTATGGAGCCATAAATGCTTTTCATCATTTTCTAAAGCTTACTGTTTGATTTATGTATTAATGATGCAATTTTGTTGTTTACAAAATGTTGGTCCTTTTGATTTAAATGTGATACTTGTATATGCACTGAAAAAAATGTAAGGACTTTTAAAGTACAGCCTGGTTTCACTGGAACAAAGCCACATTCACTCCAGGGGAATGAAGCCATGCAAAGCCATGCAAAACAAACTATGGCAGTATAGTCCCCTGGAAATTTGTGAGTAGTGCCAAATTCTGTATTGTTCCACTACCAACAGCTGTGGTATTTAAAGACTGTACAGTTAAAAGTCCCTTACAAACTATCTGAACCACCATTTTCCACTGTTAGCTAAACATTCCTTACTGTGTTGCTTTTTTACGTCATGTTGTTAGCCATGTCATGTCCATGGACAGATTTACAGATTAAGCTTAGTCCTTATAACTAGTTACTATACATACACTGATGTCAATGACTGTTCTAAATTGCCAAACCTGCCGACAAATAGCATTATGTCTACCAATTCCATAAAATCAATTCCCGAAAACAGAATCACTAGTTAGCAGGCACTTTTATAAAGAAGTATCGTCACATTCAAAATAAAAGATGTAGGTGTATGGCAAACCACAAACCCACACACTATGCACACTGGTCTGTGAAATCCGGAGATAATTATGACTGGACCAACAAGAATATGCCATCCAGTCAAAACATATTAAGAAATGGTATGGTGATCACTGGATCTATGCTTGTTTCTTTTAACTAATAGGGATTGATCAAGCGTTGTATATGTGAAACTGAGGGATCCTGGCAATAAAACTGAACTTGTTTCTGTATGAGCTGGTGTCAGAAATGTATCAACTATTTGTGTCAAGTATTGTCTCAAAACGCATAAAACATTTGCTATATATTTGTATCCATACAGAAGGATAACAGTTTTAATGTAGTAAATGTGAGCATGTCTATTTAAAGGTATTTCATCAACATGAATTGTTTAATTGAGTCAGTACATCATCAATCCTCTACTTTTTTTTTCTTGTTTGCTCTTATTCACTATTATAATTCTTTATATTTTAAACTAGAAGAGATGTTTTTTTGTGTGGGAAATTACGTACATACGTCACTTGTACGAAGCAAGAAAGGTTGACATGGAGCGTGATAAATGTCGAACTTCTGGGAATCACCCGATTAAAAAAATTTAATAAAATAAAATAAAAACCCTGTTGAACAGAGGAGAGTCTGCTGGCAAAACGAGAATGCTACGGTCACAGAGCTCTTTACAAAAGGAGAATCAGCATTGGCCTGGCTTTTTGGGGAACTGAGGGATTTCAAATTGTGTTTTGATTACTCAACAGGTAAGTAATAAAATGTGAACACCGTATTTTCCGCACTATAAGGCGCATCCAAAAGACTTAATTTTCTTCAAAAACCGGGCGCGGGCCTTATAGTCATGTGCGCCTTATCTGTGGGCTGAGTTCCAAAATCTATAAAATTGTTTTTGGATGATTTTGATAAGCGCTCATCTTGATTGACTGTCGGACCATTTCACACTTACACAGTGATAAACCAATCACAGAACATTATGTAATACCATATGCTTACCTCCTGAAATCTGACTCCCCGTCACTCTGCTTCCTGGAGCATATTCCCTTATCAATTGATGTTTTCACACAGCAAACACCCAGAACGCGCAAGCGGGGTAAAGTTAGTTTTGTTTTTTATATTCCTCACACATTCAGCATAAAATGGAAATAACTCTAAAACGACTCACTCAAAAAAAAAATCTTAATGTATACTTATGGATACATATGTCTTAATGTTTCACAAGCTTCTTTTTCGTTATTTCCGCTAGATATAATGAGCAAGGAGCCGTAAAACCCGTCTGAATGTGAGTTTCACCTGAAAAGCTCGTCTCTTTGCCGAGATGTGGGTAAGGGACCGTGGGAAAAGTGCAATTTTCTTATGGAGAAAGCTATTGGTAAAAGAAAGGTAAATTTGGACATGCAATTCACTTTTTGAAAAGAAAGGTTTAAACATTGTCCTCTGTGTCCCTTTAATGAATGCCACTGGTCTCATGTCTACACACACTTAAATTATAGCAGAAATCGAAAAGAACTTGCACTTTTCCCACGGTCCCTTACGCACAGCTCATCAAAGAGCAAGCTTTCCCTGCGAAACTCACATTCAGACGGGCTTTACGGCTCAGTGCTCGTTATATACAGCCAAAAAATGAAATGGAAGCTTGTGAAATATTAAGATACATTTCCTTTTTGTGATAAGGTTGTTAAGATTTTTTTTTGTGCGAGTCGTTTTGGAGTTACAGTATTGCCATTTATCGTTGAATGTGTGACATATCGAAAACAAAACTAACTTTACCCCGCTGAACGAGCACAGGTTTTGAGTACTTAAATTAATACAAAGAAAACAAAACAATGTGTATAAAGGATGTGAGATGGATTGAAATTGTAAACTTCCTGAGCTTTGACAGGATGAGAGAAAGACTCCAGCAAAACTGTTGATTTCATAACATAATCCCTGACTCCCCGTCGCGTGCATTCATTAATCCTTCAGCATATCCCCTTATCAATCGATTTTTTTAACACAGTAAACACCCAGAAAGTGCACAAAAGTTTTGAGTGCACTTAAATTAAATAATGAAATATGCATAAAGGTGTCATCCAACGAGAATGAGTGCGATGCAGAAGCAAGACTCGGAAAATAAGTTCCAAACGCAAGAGCTTTATTCAAGGAAACAGGAAAGCCAAAATACAGTAATACCCCTAGCTATGAGAATAATCCGTTCCAGGGCGGAGCTCCTAACTCGAATTGCTCGTATCTAGAATCATGTTTTCTTGAATAGCAGGAACTAAGCATAACTGAACTTAGCTTTCGTTTTTTTTTTTACTTTTCTATTTTATATCATTGTTTAGATTTTTTTTATTTGTATTCTTTATTTTTGATCACTTTTCATGCTTTTTTCGTTTAGTAAAAACTGTAATTTTTCTTGAATAGCAGGAACTAAGCATAACTGAACTTAGCTTTCGTTTTTTTAACTTTTTCTATTTTATATCATTTTTTTTATTTTTTTCGATTTGTATTCTTTATTTTTGATCACTTTTCATGCTTTTTTCGTTTAGTAAAAACTGTAATTTTCTTGAATAGCAGGAACTAAGCATAACTTAACTTTTTTTTTTTTACTTTTCTATTTTATACTGTATTGTATTTGTTACTTTTGATCACTTTTCTTACCTTTTTTCGCCTGATTACCCTAACTTTCACTTTCACTTGGCGCAGACCTTTTGACGAAATATCTATGGAGGGACATCTGCTTCTCCTTTATCCACAACAACAGAAGCCTCTCCATCTCATCATTTATATTCGAACACAACTTCAATATAATCCTCACGCCCTTGGAAGGATTTACATTCTTGATAACATCGTTCTGCTTTAGGATGGTACATATCGTGGATGTACTGCGATCATAAGTGCATGCTAGATCTCTCACGCGGCACCGCGCTCATATTTATTCACAATTTCATGCTTCATTTCCATTGTCATCATGCGTTTTTTCTTCTCACTACCATCCTTACTACTCACTTTCTTAGAATTCGTCGCTATTATGAAGAATAATGCACAAAATAGAGAGACAAATATCTACCGTATTCGCGGATGACGCGTACAAGTCAGTGAGTGTCGGCGTCGGCCTCAGTACTCCTGCTCGTATCTCTAATATTTACTCCTATATAGAAGCAAAAATCTGCCCGAAGGCTTGCTCATATCTTGGAATACTCATATGTAGAGACGCTCGTATCTCGAGGTGTTACTGTACCTGAAATACAACAGAAACTGGCACTTCTTAGTCGAAAGAAGGAACATCCACACTCATCACGCAACATTAACCTAGAAACGTTCACAACTGGCAAAGACAAAGCAGCACAAACAGCTGAGGAGATTTAGGATCTTGATTAGATACAGACACACACACTGACACACACTGGGTTGCTTAAAAGACCTGGAAGATGCATAAAATAACCTGGAAAATACAATTCAGGTCCTTCATAAATTTTATGTATCTATGTATTTATGTATGTTCCTTTATGTATCTTCCAGGTGCTGCACACTGCCATGTGCTTCTGTCTAATCACGACACCAGGAAAACTGTTGATTTTTTCAAATGATGGGTGAGTGTTTGCAAGCTCTGGATGTTTGCTGTGTGGAAAAAAAATATTGATTGATAAGCCAATATGCTCAAGGAAGCTTGTATTAATGAATGCACAAGAAGGGGAGTCAGATTTGTGCAGGGTGCCAGATTTCGGTTCAACACCTGCATGTTTGATGGTGAAATTGCCAAGCTGTTCAATTCAGACACAGAAGAGGATGACTTTGATTGATTAAAACAATGTGAGTGTATTGTTATATAGTAGAATAAAGTTCAGTAAAACTCACTGTTTTGCTTCCATTACCTTTTTTGTAGACCATATGTTTTAGCATGCGCCTTATAATGCGGTGCGCCTTGTGTACGGACTAAGTACACAAATAGATTGACAATTGCTACTGCGTCTTATGGTACGGTGCGCCTTATGGTGCTGACAATATGGTAAGCTATTTTATTGAACAGATAAACTGCAATATGTTGCTCTCTAAACATATTCATTACGAAGGACGTGCTGGGATGACTTTTCAAGGTAGTACGGTGCCTAACTTTTAGACAGCTACTCGGCTTGAGGGCCTTTCCATCTAAACTAGTTATATCTCTTAAGTTCAGTAGTTACTGTTTTATGAGCAGAAGGATAATCAATATCTCTTTCTATCACTCTAGTTATGAGAACCATATTTATCCAATCTAAACAACAATTCTTTGTTTTTTACCCACTAGAGGGCCAAAAGTTAAAGTTGTACGTTCGTCTTGATTTTGTATAGCTGGTCAAAGTGGTTGAGTTAAAGCATGGGCAATGGTGTTGTTAGCAAGGGGAGCGGTGTGCAATGTGGAGATACGACGAGATGCAGGTTTCAACAGAAACTCTCTTTATCAGAAACAGACAACAAAATACTAAATCTAAACAAAACACTTGTGCAAACCGCGTGGAATACTCAGAAACACGGAGACGACATCCACACACAGGTAAGTAACATCAACAAACAACAAAGACACGGGGAAACCATGAGGGTTATTATACAAGGGATAATGGGGAACAGCTGACGACTAACGAGGGGAGTGATTGACACAACAGGTGCAGGAAACGACACGGGAAGCTCAAGGAAGGTAACAGGAAGTGGATAGACACGACTGTGACAGATGTTTTTGAACGAAAACCTTAAGATCAAACTCGAGCCAGAATGACATTGGCGAAGAGATTACAACAAAATGTATCTCATTATTGTGTGACATGAAGTAGACTAATTATAAAAGTGTGATATAAATTCAAAATAATTCTAATAGTTATGCAGAGCCCTTTTCACTCTACAACAAGTCAAAAGTCGTTTATTTGTAGCAGCTTTAAAATTCGGTGGATAATTGGTTTTCTTCTATAACAGTGGTCCCCAACCTTTTTTGTGCCGCGGACCGGTAAACGTGTGATAATTTTGCCGCGGACCGGTGCCCGCGCGAGATTGTTGACGGGGGGGTGCGGAGACTGTTTAAACGTCTCCATAATCACATCGCCACAGCCGCTTGCAGCCGCTTCCGCGAATGCGCTCCGCGGCCCGGTACCATTTCATCGACGGAGCGGTCCGCGAAATCGCTCCGCGGCGGACCGGTGGTTGGGGACCACTGTTCTATAAAACGTGATTGTTTTTTGTTTAGTATTTTTTGCAGACAGCCTATCTGTAATCACTCTTGTAGGCCCACGTGAAGTTTAAGGATTTTCCCAGCAATTTTTTTTAAACTCTGATCAGTTGATGCCAAAATAGAAGAATGCGTTTCTTTGGTGCAGTGCACGTTCAGTTTTCTGACAAGATTAAAGATTATTGTTGTTTTAAATGTTTGCTTTGTCTTCCTAAAATGAAGCATGTTACAGTCTTCAAAAACTCTCCATTAAACCTGCGAAAGCATATTGAGTTACATTTCTGGTGAAAGCTTAAAATGGAAATTGTTTGGTCTGTCATATGATTTTTTTTAATGGATTTGCCATAGACTTGTGGATACACCGCTAACACATAGGTGAGGTAAGGCAATGACATTTGTTAGCATGCAAAAACATAGTTGGGCTAATAACGCTAACTGAAGTCCTTTCAGAAATATGTTCACGAGTATCAAGTCTCACGGAAGGCCATCCCGATGAATAAAAGGAGGACCTGCTCTGGAGATTATGTTATGCTTTCGTTTTGTGTTTGTTCATTTATATATTAAAGTGTTGTACATTCACTGGTTCCCTTCTTCCCTTAACAACTAGCCTCTTTACAATATTTAAGCAGAATCTTATCAAATAAACACAATGTAGAAACCTTTCTTGTCAAGTATGTTTTTGACTTTGAAAAGAGTAACTTTTAATCAAGATTGTCATAGGCTAGCAAGTCAGATGGAGCATCACTGACTGCCTTAAACCAACATGATGATTCATACAACAATGCAAGAATAATAAATTACTTAATTTACTTAATTAATACTTTAAGTACTTTTAAAAACAAGGACGTATTTACTTTCACTTGAGTAAAAATCTGTCATCATAGCTTTCACTTATAATGGAGTAATACAGTAGAACCCCGACTTACGAAACGCTCTACGTACGAAAAGTTCAACGTACGATAAAAGATTTCGGGGTTTTTTGCACCCGAGTAGCGACAAAATGATTGAGATACGAAAAACGAAATCTCGGCCGAGGTGACGATTTCCGAGTTTTGTTTTGAAATTTGCGCGCCACTGACCCGGAAACTCGCACCAATTGTCCCGCTCTCCCATTGGCTGTCTCCCGGCCAGTGTTGCCAGATTGGACTGAAGATTTTCAGCCCAACTACATCTTAAAACCCGCCGGATCTGGCAACACTGCTCCCGGCTCAGCAGCATCCTGCTCTCCTATTGGTCAGCATCGCTCCCACCAGCCTCTGCATAGCGGCGTTCCTCTCCCATTTCATTTCACGATGAAAGTGAAAGTGAAAGGGAAGAAGAGGATGCTGTCCATGGAGACGAAAAGGGAGATAATTGAGCAGTATGAAGCTGGGATGCGCTTGTCATACCATACTGAACAAGCATAGCTTTATTATAAAATTAAATGTGGTGTTTTCGTAGGGCTTGGAACGGATTAGGCAATTTACATGTAAAAGCCTGACCGACTTACGAAGCCAACCTCGGAACGGATTAATTTTGTAAGTCGGGGTTCTACTGTACTTGGAGTAATGGAGTTGTACTTTTTCCACCTCTAGAATCTTATGCTTTTAAAGCTAGCTTGCTATTGCTAGCCTCTGAAATTGCTTACCCTGCCTTTAAAGCTGGACAAGAGTGGCATTATCATCAAATATCAAAACCGTTATTAGTTTCAGGGGAGTCCATTACTAACTGTTCATATAATACTTTTTGTACTGTATGTACTAACATGGCCTGAACTGAATATGGGATTATTTTGTACAACATTTTAATCATTCAAAATTCCACAACGTCCAAATGCACAAGCATAAATAAAAAAAGGTTGTAATTAACTGAAAACAATAACTTCACAATTTGTACAAGTCAATTAAAAGACAAGAGCTTGGATCTCCAATGATCCTCAGTGTTCTACAAAATGATTTACCTGATTTTGTAAGCGTGACACTTCATTATCAGGCTGTTGCTGTCTTGTTAAAATATAATTAGTAAAGCTCAACTGGACATCAAACACTACCACCAGATTATCTGCTCTTCTGGTTGGGATTAGTGTTAAAGAAAGCAAACAGGCCAAACAGTATTCAAAGACATTTGCACTTTTATTTTTGTTGTGTATTTTTGGAGTGTTGATGACAACAATATTCTGGGTTTCGTCTGGGTTATTTGACTTGGGCATGAACTGTGTGATATCTTCCAGTACTTGGAAAAGAAACATGTCTATGATACTGTGCTTAAGTTGTGGCTTATCAAATTGGAGGCACCAGTGCTCTGTAAGGGTCTAGAGTAGTGTTTGTTGTTTCTCTATCCTTGTAGGAACTAAAGTTCTACAACCAAAATATTTCAAAGGGCCCTTGAAGAACACTGAAAGATGACTCAACCATTTAAACAGTAGTAATGTTGGCTGATGGTGTTGTTTGGACCGTTTCACTGCAATGCAAAATATCTCGTCATAGTCTGTCTTTAATTTAGACAAAATATTATCATATAATATTTATTGCATAAATCTTATTATCACACATTGGATTTATGAATCCTGAAACCAAATGCACAGTAAATGTCTCCACCTGGTGGTAAACATGGGTACAAGGTTGACTGCCTTTAAATTTCAGTTGCTTTCTACACTCACCTAAAGGATTATTAGGAACACTTGTTCAGTTTCTCATTAATGCAATCATCTAATCAACCAATCAAATGGCAGTTGCTTCAATGCATTTAGGGGTGTGATCCTGGTCAAGACAATCTCCTGAACTCCAAACTGAATATCAGAATGGGAAAGAAAGGTGATTTTGAACTGTTAGTTGATTTTGAAGCCATTTTGAGTGTTTCATAATCTGCTCATTTTCTGGGATTTTCACGCACAACCATTTCTAGGGTTTAAAAAGAATGGTGTGAAAAGGAAAAAACATCCAGTACGCGGCAGTCCTGTGGGAGAAAATGCCTTGTTGATGCTAGAGGTCAGAGGAGAATGGGCCGACTGATTCAAGCTGATAGAAGAGGAACTTTGACTGAAATAACCACTCGTTACAACCGAGGTATGCAGCAAAGCATTTGTGAAGCCACAACACGCACAACCTTGAGGCGGATGGGATACAACAGCAGAAGACCCCACCGGGTACCACTCATCTCCACTACAAATAGGAAAAAGAGGCTACAATTTGAACAAGCTCACCAAAATTGGACCGTTGAAGACTGGAAGAATATTGCCTGGTCTGATGAATCTCGGTTTCTGTTGAGACATTCAGATGGTAGAGTCAGAATTTGGCGTAAACAGAATGAGAACATGGATCCATCATGCCTTGTTACCACTGTGCAGGCTGGTGGTTGTGGTGTAATGGTGTGGGGGATGTTTTCTTGGCACATTTTAGGCCCCTTAGTGCCAATTTGGCATTGTTTAAATTCCACGGCCTACCTGAGCATTGTTTCTGACCATGTCCATCCCTTTATGACCACCATGTGCCAATCCTCTGATGGCTACTTCCAGCAGGACAATGCACCATGTCACAAAGCTCGAATCATTTCAAATTGGTTTCTTGAACATGACAATGAGTTCACTGCACTAAAATTGCCCCCACAGTCACCAGATCTCAACCAAATAGAGCATCTTTGGGATGTGGTGGAACGGGAGCTTCGTACCCTGGATGTGCATCCCACAAATCTCCATCAACTGCAAGATGCTATCCTATCAATATGGGCCAACATTTCTAAAGAATGCTTTCAGCACCTTGTTGAATCAATGCCACGTAGAATTAAGGCAGTTCTGAAGGCAAAAAGGGGTCAAACACATTATTAGTATGGTGTTCCTAATAATCCTGTAGGTGAGTGTATGTCGACTAGTTGTACGGATATACAAAGGTATGCAAGTGAAATTATTATTATTATTTACCAGGCCTCTATCTCTCGAGTGCATCATCTCGGTGCAAAATTTTAATAAGCAGAAAGTAAATACAACTGCAAATAAATAAGGTTTCCTAAAGGTACTAAGAATAGATTGAACGTGTGAAAACAATTGCCTCTCACAGATACCCATGATGTTTGGGCTAGACCACCCACTCATAGAATAGAATAGAATAGAATGCTTGTTTTATAATATAGTTTAAAAAATTGTATAATTTACTTAAGGATGAACTGAATTTAATGCTTTTGACACTTAATTGCATGTAAATTAAATGTATATGAAATGCTTTTGCGACCCACTTAAATGTGACTTATGTACTTTAAATATAAATCCACAAGTAAAATTTTAAGTACACTACAAGTGAATAATAAATAGTTTACAAGGGTGCGACTCATTCTATTATTTTAGTTACGTCATCAGCACGAACCTTTAAGATAAGATGAATAGAAATCAAAACGATCATCACACGACGATTATTATGGCATGAGCCGCCCTCAAGCGGCAGCGGTGTGATTTATCAGAGAGAGAGAGAGAGAGAGAGAGAGAGAGAGAGGGTACCATTTACAAAGACCTTTCCGAATCCAATGGCATGTGAGTGCATTTGTGTTCTTTGAAGCAGACGGTACCTGCGCACATACAGAACAGGTCTGCGCGGAAGATCAGCACTGCGATGCTTCTAAATAGTTTGAAACAGCGCTGTGTTAACTGCGATGAAGAAAATCAAGGCAACTGAAAAGTTTAGTTCAGTAATAAGGTAGTTTCCTCGCTTACAACAGGAGGAGTCTGCGGCTGAGGCGATCATGTTCTGACTCAGAGGCGCGGAACAGACGGAGCGGAATGAAGTCGGTGATATGGAGCGCCAGACGGCGGCCGTTCCTGCGCTTCTGCTGCTGTGCATTCGGGTGTCTCGCGGTTGTGTGGGTCGCACAGGTCCTGCAACTGACAGGTTTGGACAAATCACAGATAAGACATTCATTAGTTCAACACGATGATCTCGTGGTTCTGCTTGCATGCATTTTCAGGGGTTTCCTCTCATTTTTGTGTCTTTGCATCAACATGACAGCCTTTGAAGAGGAGCATGACTACTGCACATTTAAATGGAATAGAGCAAATTATCCTTTTTACTATAGCTTAGGCTATATACAGTTCAATATCAAATATCATAAAGCAGTTCTTAGCTACTATTTTGGATGTATCAGTATTTTTCTTCTGTCTTGTTCTGCCAGTAAAACCCCCACCACACCTGTGTGACAGCACCACTGAAAGGTGGTTTCAGCCCAAAGATGAGTGTTAGAAAGCGAGATAGACAGACAATGCATATAAACTATCCTACCTAAATTGAATTCTTCTGCTGTCTTAAGGGTTCCGAAAGTAATAAACCTGATCCCAAAGAAAGATTTTTAACATTTGACATGCGGTTGGGAATCATTCGACATACTTGTATAATTGCACATAATTACTTGTACTGTATTGTACTTGTTCATAATTACTTCAATTGTCTTTGTCTTTGAAAAAATGGTTATAGTGTACTATAATGTACAGATAAGCATTTAAGTCAAACTAACATATATATTTTTCCCATTTCTGTTGCATGTCATGTAATGGAGGTGCAGTTTACTACATTTAAAAAAAAATAACTTTAGATTTAATATGGGATACACTATGGTTAAAATTATAATCATATTTATAATTCTAAGCCTACTTTACATGTGCTTTTTGTTTAACAAATAAAAGTAAGCATACTCCGTTAAAGCACGACAAAAGATACTTTAATGATGTACTTTAAAGTAAAACTTTTCATTTGAAATTATTACTAAGTTAACTTTTTAAAGTGTTAAGAAAAAGTTGTGAAAGTGTTCTCTCTTTAAGTACACTTAAGGGGCCTTTCATTTCATAAATATTATATTTATATTTTTTAATAATATACATTTACAATTTGAAGTACTCTACAAGTGCACATTCAATACAATTAACTACACTTCTTTTTCACAGGGGAGAGTAATAGTTTGTGCAAGTTGAAAAAAAAAACAGTCTATTTACAATAATAAATAGTGCACTTATATAATCGATTGATTTGACATTTCTTGAATGAAGCTGCAGGCTTATACCTACTGACAAACAGACCAAACCAGGGCAACAAACTGTTCCAACTTGCACTGGTCACCTTGATTTTCGTGTGTGGCATCAGTTGTTTCATTTTTATGTTTTGTGATGACAGAGAGGATGGTTCTGCAGCAGAGGAGACGATTTTACCCATATATAGCATGACAAAATGAAAGCTGAAAAAATATACCCTATACAAAGAGACCAGGAGAGACGGTCTGATAAGAAACAGTGTTTTAATAAATTGGAGAGAGCAACGTTGCAACAGTCTCTCTAAAAAAAAAGAAGACGAAGCATATAAGTCATTTTCATGTGGATTCATGTTCATTGTTTTCTTTATCTTTAAGTTGAACTTAAGTTGTATCCATTCATTGATACAACCAGTCCTGTTTCTGTCGTGGGTGGAATTGAATGATGATGAAGTTTAAAAAACACAAACTGCCTTTAATAGTAAATCCAACATGCAGAATGCAGGACAACACATGGAGAAAAGTTTAGTAGAACAACTATGTAAAGCAGTACCAAAACCTATAAAAACACAGGGTACCTAATCAATAGAAAAGGAAATTGGTGCATAACATAATCAATAACCATGGAAACTAACCAAAACTAAAGCACAAACAAACTGAGCAGAGGAGGGAAGGTGGGGGCTCTGGAGGTGGGCACAAAACCAAACCCAATTACAGAGCCGATGAAGGGAGGAGATGGGGTGGAACCGAGGTGGCAGAGTGACACTGAGTGACAATCACCTTGTCCTGCTGCCAAACCTTCAGCCTGTGGTTGAACCTTGCATTTCCAGAGGAAGGAGTTGCCAGTCTTGGGCATTTGGATGGGTCCCTGACTGCATTGTCACATCAACTGCCTCAAATTGCTAGCAGTATGGCTTTCACTGGACCACTAGGCAAGCACATACTGGTACTTGCCTCCTCTGGAGTCAGAAGCATCAGAGGTTGTTTTGTGCAATTCATGTTCTGGACATGCTCATTTGTGTAGTCGATGAGCTCTCACGACAGTCTACGTTTCCGGAATAGTGGAAACTCCATCCCCAGGTGGCCCAGCTGATCTGGAGATGCTTCTGAGCCAATTTGTAGTTGATTTTATTCCCTAAACGAGGGGACCCTCGGTACAGATGTCTTGGCACACAGCTGACCCTAGGACCTACACAAGTATGCATTACCCCGAGTAAGCCTTCTCACACAAACACTGTGCAAAGTCAGGAAGGACGAGAAGCAGGTCTTGCTAGTTGGCCAAACCCGACTTGGTTCCCAGAAGTCATGCTCCTCAGGACATCCCCCTGCACAGGAAGAAACTACTTTCTCAGAGATGGGGCACCCTATGGCACCTGCCTCCAGACCTCTGGAACCTCCTCATAGGGGAGTAAAGTGGTCTACCCCCAGTGGCCAACAGAAGGGAAGGACTGTCTCTAAGCAGAGGTTGGCTCACTGAATAGTGTACCAAACCCATGGCAGGCCGTGTCCCCTTGGTGTGAGAGCTCACTCTACCAGGAGTGTTTTATCCCCCTGGGCATTGGCGCACAGTGCTTTACTGGCAGACAAATATAAAGCTGTGGGCTGGGTGACACCTAACACGTTAGGACCGGATGTGTGCACTTATTTTGCTTCTCTGCTGAGTTCTACAGCTGGCAAACCCTGGTTGGAATTCCTCCAGCACCCTGTGGCAGTCAGATGTGGAAGTGACGTCTGACGCAGGCCTAACACTCGTAGGAATTCTCAATGGTTATCCTCTGTGCTAAGCTATGCTATGTGTCATCCTTACGGCTGTTCCATATGAGTATTGGAACAGTCGGCGAGCCCATGTCTTTCCTTGGTAGCTCTGATGCTTCTTCAGGGAACGGGGGTCACATTAGTAACCTAGACGTTCCAATAAACATCTGCAAACAGCTGGTTAGAAGCATAGTTACTTGTTAAAATGGCATGGATTTAAATAGATTCTACTCTTGTGCACCATAAGCAAGCTAGTATTTAAGATATTCTATATCAGGGGTGTCCAATCCCTGGCGATCAGGGTTCCTGGTGATCTACCTACATGCAGAACCAACCTTGATCCATCACACCGATCTGTAATTATCATGTATCATGTGTAATTATCATGTTGGAGCTGATCTTGACAGGTAGGTAGATCGCCAGGAACAGTACTGAGCCCACCTGTTCTATATTTTTTGTATGTATATATCATTGTTAAATTGCAGTCTCGAATTGATTAATTAGAAGTTGTTGTTTACCCGCATGTGACATCATTAATGACAGTCCTATATTGTTGAACTAACATGGTTCAAACAACCAGGTGCGACTGATTTCAAGGGACAGTTGTCACTAACCAGTTGTACAATGATGAATCATACTATGCTGGTTAAGTAGTGAGTTAAATTGTTGTATGGGAAATGGACCCCTGGATGTGTTGCCTGTTGCATCCATTGAAATGTGCTTAAAGCTAAAGCTTAAAGCGTGCGTATAGGTTGTTGCCTTATCAACTTTCGCTTATTCCTACTTGGCACCTATTGCCAGTGCTTGAGAAACTCATGGGCCAAAGGTTTTCAAGCTTTCTCCTCCTACTTCCCTTGGTTCAGGTTGTTCTGTCTAGTTAAGCCATTGAGGGTCCTTCTAGGCTTGGTCTGAATGTTTTTTTAGCGGATATTTGCCTAATAGGAGATCTACTATGCCATAGAAATTTTATATACACTAGTGCATGCTAGTGATTCAGTTTAAAATGCCAATCAGTATTACTCATATGTGTGTCCTTAGATCTGTGCAACAGAAAATGTTTTATATATTCTCAAAGTATCATATGTAACCCTGGTTATTACTGTAGTTTTGACACACTATTTTGTTTTCTTGCTACCAAGGGAAATCTAAACAAAATGGCTGTGGTTATACACTATGTGTGTCAAGACGCACACTTGTGTGGTGGAATTTGAAGTGCCTTCTGATGCTGAATGTTTTTACTCATGGATACTTGCTCACAAATACCTTTTTTGGTTTATCTGATAGATTCTTGTTTAAATAAATGTTTTCATTAGAATTGTTGACTGTTGCAATGACAGTTTGCAGACATAAAAGTAAACTTTTGTACATGTTTGATGTGAAAGGTGTTTAGGTGAATTAATTTATTGTGTTTTTACAGAGTTGGAGTCTTCGTGGCCAGAAACTGACTTTCCCAGACGCAGGGTCCTGCAGTATGGAATTGAGAATCAAACAATTGACACTCCCAGAGCAGGTGGGAATCAAACATTTTACAGTATTTGCATTTCATAAAATAAACTTTATATGTAACATTTTATGGTACATTATTCATTGAGTGTTTTTTAAGGTACTTTATCAAAACTACTGAGGGAAAATATTTATTTTTCCCAAAGGCCACTGCTTGAAAGATATACAACATTTACAAAGTAAATCTATTTGATCATGTGTGTATCTCTTGGCTACTGTGGTTGCATGAGGCGTATTCTCTAAACTTCCCTTGTGAAAATAAGTGTGCTTCATTGCATTTAATGTGCATTAGTAGTGGGCTTTTTAGTAGTGTGTGTATATTTCTTTGCATTAATGTCAAATTAAAAGTTTAACTTTAAAGTATATTTTAAGTCATAAGGTGTTAATCTTATTTTCTTTAAAGAAGTGCACTTATTTTGGTGCAGTTTAAACATGCAGTTTTGTCATTGCACAAACATTGCACTTAAGTATATATTCTTAAAGTATATTTTTTTCCGTAAGACGTTCTCTTTAAAAGCATGCTAAACTCTACTTTTTCACAAAGGTATGGAAGCCCGTTTCCGCCACAGCTGAGAAAGAAAAAAAGATTATTTAAGTCGAAATAATGACTTGGTATCTCAAAATAACAAGAAACTTTCTCGAAATAATGACTTAGTATCTTGAGACATAATGACTTAGTATTTAGAAAAAGTTTATTTTCTCAAAATACCTTTTTTCCCTCAACTTTGGCGGACACGGGCTTCCATACAAAGGACTACTTAACCTACAGAAAGTAAAAGTTCTGTCTAAATAGGCCAAGTTGTTGACAAACATCTTCTTTAAAGAAATATTTGTACTTAAAATAGAATAAGTTAAAAGGAGTGGAACAGAAAACACTGTCCAGAGATATTAAGAGGCTACAGCAAGCGTAAACAGAAGTCAGGAACAGACTATTGTCTCATATAAAAAAATGTACAGTCATTGATCTCAGACAAATACCTTAGTTGTTATTATTGTAAGTCTGTTGCCATTTGTATATGTAATGTACTGAGAACTGAGATCACAGCATGGTCTGTCTGCTCTAATCTATGTGCGCACAGCAAGCAGTTTAAATAATGCAATACATCATGGATTGTATACTTGAAGCAGTTAGTTGCCAGAATTAGCACTAGCGAAAGATCAGATTAAGGTTTGATGAATAAAAATGTGCAAGAGCCATTTGGTCATATGTTGAAAAGTCAGTGTTTCTGATTTCTCTGTTCCAGTGTTAGAAGCCCTTTATCTTTATTTTGAAATACGACTAATACGATGTTTTTTAATACCTGTGCTTACATGGCAAATTATTGGCTCAAGTTGCAACAAAACTAGTATGCACCCATTGTATGTTGCATAAGCAGTTGTGTTGCACTGAAGAAAAGAAGTACACATGCTTTAAAAAAAGAAGTGGCGGGTGTCTAAGACTCGCGGAAGTCTAAAGCCTTCTAGATGCTATCTTGGAAGACGAGGTGCAGGAGTTGAGCCGATTTGAGCGCAACTGCAGTGAGTGTGTGTTCAGTGAAGCATCATTGTCCAAGAATTCCCAGATTACATTGACATCAACAAAGACGTCGTTACTGATAGAAGCATTTGTTTTCAGGCAGACCTTTAAAGGCAGAAAGCAACAAAGCATTTTAGAGTTTGTAAAGAAACCATATAAACCGTGTGTGCAATAGAATCAAAGGTGTTTTTTATTGTAAATCTCTGCTGTTAGTTGGTGCACATATGCTTTTTGTTGTTAGCAAGCATATACAGTGTATGTACATTTTTATAGCATGCCGATCGCTTCATCAAAAAAATCGCCATATTGGCTGTTGGTTATCTCGATCCTCGGTTATCTCGATGCTTTTTTGCAACCACCGAGGCCGTCGACATAACCGGATTCCACTGTATTAAAAAACATCAGACACTTAATTGCATGAAAATTGCAATTAAGCTAAACTGTATGAAAGTTTGTATTTATATGAAATACAATTACAGGGATAGTTCACCCAAAAATAAATATTCTGCCAATTTACTCACCAAGTTGTTCTGAACTTTTGATATTTTGAAGAATGTTGGTAACTATACAGCTGACTGTAGTCATTGACTTCCATGGCATGTTTTTCCTACTGTGGAAAAAAGTTATTCTGTCAAGAACAGTGAGTGTTTTTTCTGCAGTAAGTGTTTTTTTGTTTGATTAACATTAAAAACATAGACAGAAACATTAGGCTGTTGTCACTATAAGACATAGGCCTAATGCATTGTCTTTCTCGACTGTTAACGTTCATTTAAAATAAAGAGAACCCAATTCAGATGCGGCTTTCTGGGTGTGGATGCCTTGAATGTGTGCTGGAAATGAAAGGACTAGATATAGAATATACATAGAAAGGAACATAAACAGTCTGCACCATAAACATTCGAATGGTGTAGGGTGGTTGGAGGCTCTGGATGGGGATGTTGGGCTGGAGACAAATAAGAACCTGGAAGAGCTGGCAGAGGAAGATTCGTCAGCTGGTAGGAGCCTTTTTGTGACATTCTGGTTAAAACCTGGGTATTGACCAACAGAGGTGGAGCCAGGGGAAGTGGAGTCCCAGGTAGAGCCGAGAGGGTGACACTGCAGGCCTGGAGCTCGAAGCAGTGGCGTAGCCACGGGGGGGCCTGGGTGGGCCTGGGCCCTCTCATTTACATGTGCGGCCCCCTCAGATTTTCAATTGTTTAAAATCGCGACTGTGAAAACTAAAGTGAAAACACATATCGCCCGCTGCACAAGACGATCGCAACGCACCCCCAAAGTCAAGAATAGCGCGCTGCGCATTACACCACAACCAGTCTGGCTGAGAGGTTAAGGCGATGGACCAGAAATCCAATGAGATTTTCGCCCGCAGGTTCGAATCCAGCTGATTATGTTATGCTCAGGCCCCCTCATTTTAAGCTGGGCCCCCTCAAAAATAAAATTCTGGCTACGCCCCTGGCTCAAAGGCTGAAGGACCACGGTGGAGCTGATGGAGTGCAGAGCAAATGGGCTGCAGGCTATGGTGGAGTTATGGGCATGAAGGTCAGAAGTGAAGCCAGGGAACACGCATCACCGCACCAAGCTGGCAAAGAGCTGTACAGGGATAGCAGATCAAGGAGCTAAGCAAGACCAGTGGTGACAGGGGAGAGGACGCAAATAGCGGGATTCAATGGACATCCAAGGTGGATCACATCATCAATGTAATTCCATGGATCTGGCTGAGGAGAAGAGAGTTTAGAGGGGAGACTTAAACTGGCTTGGGGTTGGACTGTGCTGCAATCACTGACATGGATGGAGCTGCGGCCTTGGGACAGAACTGATGGCCAGCTCTGGCTTTGGAACGGATATGGTGGCTGGCACTGGCTCCATAATGGGAGTGGGCTCTAGCTCAGGGTCCATAGCAGCCCCAGGCTCTTGTTCCATGACAGGTGCACTTTTACATCTTTGGTGGGTTTGGGGTTGATACCTCTGCCTCATGTGCTATTTTTAAAATAACTCATCAATGCCACTTTTTTATTCTTAAAAAGTGAACTTTTTGCCTTGATTTGATTCACTATTTCGTAGTGAAAACGCATGCAGTGTAAAGCCTATTTTAAGTAAGTTTAAGATTTACCATGGTTTCCTGGTTATAGTTACCATTAGGTTTCCTGAACATCGTTTAAGAAAGACACTGTATAAGTTAACGTTGGATTGTTAGATCTTTTGTTCCAATATACAGTTAATTAGATAAGAGTAATAAGAGTTCCAGATATAGTCTGGTGTACATGTTGATGCTAGTAATATACGCAGTGCCATTATACTGTCCTAAGTTACAGTATATGAATTTAGATGAAGAATAATGTGAAATAAACCTTTTGGATCACACCATCTGTGGTTATCATTTCTACCTTTTTTTCTTTCTTTAAGAAATATACTCTTAAGCTTTGAAGTGCACATTCAAAACATCAAGCACACTTAATTTCACAAGTGCAGTCTTCAAATCAAGAGTGACAGGGAAAAAGTGAACCATAAAACCATCAAGCTAGATATTTTGACAGAGAATCTGATTTCCCCAATGCATAGGTCAAATCAAAATGTGTTAGCTCAAATGCCATGAATTATTGACACTGTCTCTGAGACTACATTCGGTTACTTCACATCTTTTTTAATTGTCTGATCAGGTGGAAATAGCTTTTAAGGTAACAATTTCACAAATACACTTTTTTTACTGCACAGTAAGAGACACTGCAATGTGTGAGCTCTATGCATGACCCAGTTCTTTTGGTTTTTAACCCTATGCAAGCAAGCAGCTCGACATGACGCATCAAAATTATAATCAACAAAATGTAAAATGTGTTGTTTGCAACTACATTGTCAGGAAGGCATTAAATCCAAGACCTCAACCTTTATTCTATTTTTATTCTATCTATACATATTTCAAATACAAGCAAAAAAAACACACAAAAAAAAAAACACATTCATGCAGAATGCTCTCCATATCTTGTGCATTTAACTGTCCTGAATATGAACTGGTAGTGTTGTTTAAATCTTAAACTCATCCCTTCCATGAACACCTAACATAACACACATGCACACAGCACCTTAACCACACACATATAAATTACCTTCCTTTTAGTCCCTCTATTCTCCAGGCTTATACTACTTGTACATGTAATGTTCAAAACTTTGTATTGTAAGCATTCTTGTGTACTTTTGCATCTTCAGGATGAATCGCTTTCTGTATTCCTCAAATTGTAAGCCGTTTTCGTAAAATTGTAAAAGCATCTGCTAAATGTATAACTGTAAAAGTAAATGAATATTTAAAAAAACGTCTCAGGTTACGTATGTAACCATAGTTCCCTGAGAGGGAACGAGACGCTGCGTCTTTCGATCGCTTTGGGGAATACTTGGACAATGCCTCGCGAAGCACAATATGTAAACTTCCGTCGACCGAGTGTGAGTGACGGTCGCAGGTCGGTGACGTCACGAACCAGGTCATAAAGGGGCGACAGAACCCAGAGGCAGTAGCTTAGAGGTGTCTGAGCAAGCCCGGAAGGCGCAAGGAGCTGAGGCCAAAGACGCAGCGTCTCGTTCCCTCTCAGGGAACTATGGTTACATACGTAACCTGAGACGTTCCCTTTCAAGGGAACTCGTGCTGCGTCTTTCGATCGCTTTGGGGAACGATATACCAACGCCACCTCAGTGACGAAGGCCGACGAGTGTCTCGTAGCTCACTACGAGAGGACCCGTGTTCCCGGAGCGGAGTTGAGGTCAAGCTGGTAAAACCTCAGAAAGGTATGCGGGGGAAGACCACCCCGCCGCATCACAAACATCAGATAAAAGACACACTTGATATAAGGGCCTTAGAGGCAGCCTCGCTCCTAGAGGAGTGGGCACGGACCCTTAGAGGCGAAGGGGATCCGGCCGACTCGTAAGCCAGGGTGATAGCCTCAACTATCCACCTGCTTAAAGTAGGTTTGGATGCTGGGGCCCCACTAGGGGTCCCAAAGCAAACAAACACCTGGTCTGACTTACGCCAAGGGCAGACCTGTGGACATAAGTGTCCAGTGCTCACACTGGACAGACCTTGTTTTTAAATTCCTGGTCCTGGTCACCAAAAGGGGGGAAGGCAGAAGGCCTGCAGTACAATAGACCTGACCACATGAGTGGGCACTTTGAGCACGTAGCCTGGCCTGGGATGAAGGAAGGCTTTCACCATCCCAGGCGCAAACTCAAGGCAAGAGGGAGCTACAGAGAGCACCTGTAGATCCCCAACTCTTTTTAGCGATGTTATAGCTAATAAGAATAATGTCTTTAAAGTGAGGAACTTTAGGGGAACCTCATCCAAAGGTTCAAAGGTGCCTGGGACAACCTCTGGAGTACCAGGGATAAGTCCCAGGTAGGAACCTTGGTCTGTACTGCAAGCCTCAGCCTAATAGTACCACGGAGGAAGCGTGTGACGAGGGGGTCCCTGCCAATGGACATGCCACCCAGAGGTACGTGGTAAGCAGCCACGTAGACCTTCAGGGTGGACAGGGACAGCCCTGCAGTGAATTTATCCTGCAGGAACTCCAGCACTTTGCCAACGTGACAGGTAACTGGGTTCACCTGCTTTTCACTACACCAAGAAGTGAAGAGTCTCCACTTCAGGGCATACAGCTTCCTCGTGGAGGGAACTCTGGAGTGGAGGATGGTCTCAACAACCTCAGTTGACAGACCAGACTCTATGAGCTGGGCCTCCTCAGAGGCCAAGCCCACAGTTTCCACAGTTCTGGGCAGGGGAGACGCATCAAGCCCGCTGCCTGGGACAGAAAATCCTCCCTGGGATCTCCCGGGGGGCTCAGTCCAGAAGGGACACAAGATCCGCAAAACACACTCTGCCCGGACAACATGGAGCAATTAGTGTGAGACGGACCTTGTCTCGACGAACTCTCTCCAGAACTCCCAGGAGCAGAGCAATCGGGGAAAACACACTCTGCCCGGACAACATGGAGCAATTAGTGTGAGACGGACCTTGTCTCGACGAACTCTCTCCAGAACTCCCAGGAGCAGAGCAATCGGGGAAAAGGCGTACAGACATAGCCTCGGCCATGTCTCAACCATGGCACCCGGCCCGAGCAGGGCTGGGTGCAAGAGTGAAAACCACAGAGGGCAATGAGTCGATTCCTCGGACGCGAACAGGTCTAATTGTGCTCGGCCGAATCTCAACCAAATCTGCTCCACCACCTAGGGGTGGAGCCTCCAAACCCCGGGCCTCGGCCCCTGCCTCGACAGGACGTCTGCTCCCACATTCTAGGTCCTAGGGATGTGAACTGCCCGTAGATGGAGCAGTCTCCCTTAGGACCAAAGGAGGATCTGCCGCGCCAGTTTTATAATGGTCGCGAGCATAAACCTCCCTGATGATTTATATAGGAGACCACAGTGGTGCCGTCGGTCTGAGCAACCACATGATGGCCCCTTAGGTCTGGGAGGATCGCCTAAAGCGCCCTCCAAGCAACCATCATCTCTAGCAGGATTATGTGCCAGGATAACTGGTGCTCATGACCTTCGGTGGAGCGGTCTCTCAAGGCCGCTCCCCAGCCCGTAAGGGACGCATCCGACGATAGCATTACGCGTCGACAAGGAGCTCCCAATACAGGTACTCATGACCTTGGGCGGCGCAGTCTCTCAAGACTGCTCCCCAGCCCGTAAGAGATACATCCGTCGATAGCAATACGCGTCGACAAGGAGCTCTCAATACGGGTCCATGAGACAGAAACCAGGATTCCTTCCACACATCTAAGGCACGTAAGCCTCGCCGCGTGACCTTGATGGTGCGGAAAGGGTTGCCCCTCGGGGAAAACCCTCTGGTTCTGAGCCACCACTGTAACGACCTCGTACAGCAGCCCGAGCGGGGTAACGCAGGAAGCTGCTGTCTGAGAACCAGCACTCGTTGGAAGTGCTTTACAGTGAGTGGCTGGCCTAGTTAAACTCTTTGACGGCTAACAGGACGGAAACGATGCACACGGGGAAAAACCGTGCAGACATCATAACCGAAACCCAACAACGCTGAGGAAGGTGGTCCTCTGGAGAGGAGAGAGCACACTCTTCTTTGCGTTTAGCCTCAACCCCAACACATTAAAGAGCGCGGGAACAACATCTCAATGTTGAACCTCTAGCTGTAGCGACTGGGTAGAAAAACCAGTCGTCAGTATAATCGAGAACTCTGATTCATTAGAGGTGCAGCGGGGTTAGCGCTGCGACCATGCATATGATGAACGTGCGAGGTGAAAGAGCTAGGCCAAATGGAAGCACTCGATATTGGTAAGCCTTCCCCCCAAAGGCGAACCTGACGTACTTCCTGTGTTGTGGAAGGATGGAATGAAAATATGCGTCCTTCAGGTCGATTTGACAGACCAGTCCTCAGACCTGATCTGTCACGATCTAGTTCAAAGTCAACATTGATGACGTGATTTAGAAGGCGCAAATTTAGGATGGGCCGCAATCCTCCATCCCTCTTGGGAACGATGAAGTAATGACTGTAAGCCTGACTTTCTGTCCGAGGGGGGTACATATTTTATGGCCCCTTGCCTCAACAGAGTGTCTACTTCCTGTTCCGTGACCAGAGCCTGCTCAGGGTCCACCACGGTGGGTAGAACCCTGCTAAAAGAAAATAATATGTATATATATATATATATATATATATTGCAGGACCCAATGAGAAACTTCTGGTAGGCATGAGATGCGACCAGAAATTCTAATGAGGGAACCAGCCTCTCAAGGCTGGCCTCTGGTGCTTGAGTGGCAGACGCTCCAGGGCCCGGTTTTCAGGGGTACGCCTGGAGTGAATGCTCTAGGACCCTCCTTGGAGGGGGCGATCTCCTCAGAGCAACCAGACTCACGGGTGGCAGCTGAGGAGGGACGCCTGTGCGAGGTCTGGCACCGTAGCGCCAGGACCTCTTTGATGTAGCCTCTTTTGATGTTCTTGGTGAGGATGACGGTCCTCAGATCCGTCCTCTTGCCAGAGGGTTGAGGCTGGGAGTGCCGGCCCGACCCCCCGGGTTTCTGGAGGGGTTAGCGGGTTGCGACGCTGTGCCTCAGAGCGGCCCATTGTGAGGAGCTCTGGGGCTGTGGCTGGCTCACAGCCCCTAATTTCAGAGCAACGAGGCAGCAGCACACTGAACGCCACCTGCTGCTAGCAGCCTCCTAGAACTTATCGACGACCGTCTCAACTGTGTCGCCGAAAAAGCCCAGAAGACGAGAGAGGGGCGTCCAGTAGGAACTTATTTCCTTATCTATAAAGGTTTGAGCCGCAGATGCCTCTTTTATAAATATAATATATATATATATATATATTTATATACACACATATAAGGATAGATTTATATAATGAAATATATATATATGTATGCTCTCATCGAGGTCCCCCAATAACCCTGTTTACATTTCACTGACAGCTGTATATTGTATGTAACTGTATGTGAAAATAAAATTCTTTAATCTTATATGCTCGACTGCCCAGGAGAGTAGAAATAATCCTCACGGGTTTATAGAGCAGTGTAGGGTTTTTTTTTTTTTTTTTTTTTGCATCAATACTGATTGAGAGAGGTAGCTCGCAAGCGCCTCCTCAGTCTCAGGATCGATCATTTTATATATCACGGGGGGTGACTCGCGCTAACAGGACGCGTTCATCTAATTATTTATTTTCTTAGGAGGAACGCTTCTTTGCCGGCAATAAATAGTCAACATGGCGCGAGTCACTTCCTCGAAAAACTCCTCATACTGGAGAGAAAAGTGGCGAATATTCTCTCATCATTAAATGCTGACAATGTCAAAACTCCTCAGAGATAGATCATTGCAGTGTCTGTGCTATATGTAACAGCCCTCGGGCTGCACGGGCACTGGATCTGCCGGGAAAGGGCTGAGATAGAGCAGGGCTCGTCTCACACCCCGCCGTCTGATCCATTCGCGAATCCCAGGACCCATATCACCGCATATCCTTGACTACAGCGGGACTTGAGCCCCGGGCAGCGCGAGCCGAGCCTGGACGGACTCAGTGTCAAAGACCGCCAGGCGGGAGCGGAGCATCTGTATGCATGCTCTGCTCCCACGCACACACATAGTAAGTGCGCGTTCCCACCCGAAATGTAGTGAAGGCAGGAATACGCGCACTACACAGATGTTTGATTCGCCATTTGGAATTTGGAGAGCCCTTTTCTTTTAAACTAGTCTAGGGAACTCAAACAACCAGCGCGACAACACAACACACTCTCACACTTGTGCTTGCGAAGACAAAACAAGCTACTGCCTCTGGGTTCTGTCGCCCCTTTATGACCTGGTTCGTGACGTCACCGACCTGCGACCGTCACTCACACTCGGTCGACGGAAGTTTACATATTGTGCTTCGCGAGGCATTGTCCAAGTATTCCCCAAAGCGATCGAAAGACGCAGCGCGAGTTCCCTTGAAAGGGAACTACACATATTATAAAATTAATGATATATATACATATAAACTCAAGTATACTTAGTGTCTTTCCTGTAGCTCAATCAGTAGAGCATTGGTATTTACAACACCAAGGTCATGGGTTCGACCCCAGGGAAAGCAAGAATTGATTCAATGTGTTCCTTGAATGCAATGTAAGGCCACGTCCACATGATGCCGGCGCGTTCCTTATCCGATCTTTTTTTTCCTCGTTCAAAAAAAAATATCAACGTCCACACGATACCACTAAAACCGACTGAATCCGGTGTAGATTATATGCCAGACCAGTATGGGGTGCTGTAATTCTGCCACAGATAATACACTATACACAGAGAAGAAGACTTTGAGCATGCACATTGTTGTTGCTGTTCAGTGTTGCCAGATTGCTATTTACCTTTTTGTCACGTCCGACCGGGAAAACATGCCTTTTAGCTGGTTGATAAAATTTGGGATGGTTTTTGATGCATAAAATTGCTCAACATTTTTCATAATTTATAAGAGTACGCACTTTGGGCTGGTATTTTTTTAAATGGGAGGGTTTTAAGCTGTAGCTGCGCTGGAATTTTCAGTCCAATCTGGCAACAGTGTTGCTGTTACTGTGACGCAGCCGACACGTGATGTGATGACATCATCAGTAAACAAAAAATATGCGGATTGGCCGTCCACACGAGTCCGCAAGGGTGTCGGATTCAGATCTATCCACTTTAGGACCCGGTATAAAAAGTGAGCGAATTCAGTCTCCCAAATCGCCGGATGCGTGTGGATGAAACGCCAATCCGATAAGAAATGTATGCGGATGCAGTGATCCGCTTCTCCGTGTGGACGGGGCCATAGATACACTGTTTTTTTAACATCCTGGATCCAAACACTCTTTGCTTGGATTTCCTAAGGCAGACTAATTTAGAAAACAGTAGTTAAAGTGTATGTATCTGTATGCTGCACATTTTACGGAGGACAGCTTCCAGAACCTAAGAGAGTACACTGCTGGCTATACACAAAAAGCTTAGCCTAAGTGACTGAGCAATTATCATTTTGTTGGTACAATCACGACCTGTAAGTATTTATTATTTGTTGCATCTTCTATTACCAGTTAAATATATGTTTTTTTTTTGTTATGTTGTAAACAAAGCTGTTTGGCTCTTCTAGTCCGGTAGCTAACATTACAGTGCTTATGTAGTATTTAGCTACGGGATTGTAACGAGGACTCAGGCTGGTTAAGATACATCTGCAGTTTATTTAAGTTAGACAGTGTCAGGGTAAAAACAGGCTGAGGTTGAATCACCAGGCAGAACAGCAATGTCAAGGGCAAGGCAGAGAGAATGGTCATAACAGGCAGTAGGTCAGGTAAACTATAAACAAGGGTCAGGCGGCAGAGAATCAAGCACGGTGAACAGGGCAGAGTCAGAACACAGACAAGGATAACACAGGGGTAAATAACGCTAAGAATTGTACCCGGGGCAAACAAGACTTCGTAGTGAGGTGTTGAGTATCCAGTGTTTAAATAGTCAGTGAAGATGTATTGCAGGTGTGTGGTAATCAGTCCAGGGAAGTGGGTGCATGGGAAATGTAGTTCTACGGAGTTAGTACTCCATTGAGTGCGACCTCCGATGGTTGTTGGTAGGAACCTCGTCAGCATTTGAGACAGGGATCTAACTGATTCACCGATTACCACTCTGAAACATCCTGTATAATCCAGCTTGCAAAGCTCTTATGCACAGGCTCTACAACCGGAACTGAAAATTGTTAGGGGTTCGCTAAACTAGTCGCATTCAAATCAGTCTTACTAACCTTGAACCTTTGGATGAGTGTCTCTAATTCTGAAATATTCTCTGTCAGCCTGACTATCTCCCTGCATTTATCACATGCAAACCCTCACAACTGACAGAGAAAGCTATGCTGTACATGTGACAGGCAGTGCAAGTTACAATAACAGAAGATGACAGGACTCACCGTATTTGCTGACTGAACCGACTCACTACAGTTGTTTGATGGATTCATAATGGTGCAAGCACGAGAGAGAGAGAGAGAGAGAGAGAAAGAGAGAAAGAGAGAGAGAGAGAGAGAGAGAGAGAGAGAGAGAGAGAGAGAGAGAGAGAGAGAGAGAGAGAGAGAGAGAGAGAGAAAAAAAGATGCACAGATGGCAGCTGAGGTCCTGTACTGGGCCCTTAAAGGATACAGCAGGAATACACAGATCGCCTGGTCAGAGGAGATGAAGAAGTTATTTCAGGATGCTAAACTTGCCTTAGCACAGACAACCATGCTGTCTCATCCAATTCCAGAATCCCCAGTTGCTATCACACTGATGCCTCACACTTCATAGTCTTGACCAGAGTGACATTTTGATCATATTAACACTGGCCTAGTGGGTCCACTTCCATCGTGTCTGAGGGGTTACTGAGGACAGAGGTGGATCATAACCTAGTAGTGCCACTTTACCATACTACGGCCCTTCACCTGCAGACCAATGGCCTTTATGAACGCTTTCATTGCTCTCTCAAAACTGCACTGATTGCCAGTCTGGCAGATGACAGATGGACTGAGCATCTACCCTGGGTCCTGCGAATAGCTCCCAAGGTGTCACGAATCGTACAAGGGAGGACTCAATTGCAGGGGAAAGGTGATGTATTTATTATAAACAAAAGGAACATAAAACTCACAAATGAAACACCCACGAGGGGGAAAACATAACGTAAACAAAGATCATAACAAACCAGGAAATCAGGGCAGGAAACATGTCAGGAGAACAGGCCACAGAAGAACCAGAATGACAACGACGCGACGCAGGACAGCAAACACTGAGGGATATTTATAGGACACATGAGGGAAGGTAGTGATGAGAGACAGCTGGGAATGATTAAGGGAAACAAGGAGGCGGGGCAGACACTAACAAGACAAACACACGGGAGAGAGAGCAGTGCCACGGTTCTGTCCACTAGAACACTAATAAGACTGGAAACAGAGACAGAACCGTGACACTACCCCCCCTCTAAGGAACGCCACCTGGCGTTCCAACATGAAACAAAAACCCAACACCGACATCACCACCAAGCATAACACACAAGACGGGGAACTCAAGAGATCACAGGAAACCAGGGACGGAAGGAGGGAGGGGGAAAAAAACAGAAAAAAAAAAACAGATCATAAAACTGTAAACAACTGAAAAGTCCACAACCTGGAAAGCAAAACAAAATTAAACACAAAGTCCAGGAAGGGGAAGGTGGAATGAGCCATGGTGGCTCAACAAGGATGGGGTTCCAGGCGGAGGGCCAGGGGGGAACCGGCAAATTGAGCCAGGGTGGCTCCAGAGGATCCGGGGTCCCATTAGACAACCAGGGCGGAGCGGGAGGGGTAAGCCAGGCAGGCTTTAGCAGGTCAGAAGTCCCGGCAGGCAACCAGGGTGGCGCCGCGGGAACCCGCCAGGCAGAGTCTGGCAGGGCCGGAGGGTCCGGCGGTTCTGGTGGGTCAGGCCGGGTAGGAGAGTCAAGTAGTAAGAGTTCAGGCAGGGCCGGTGGATCTGGCAGCAAAAGTTCAGGCAGGGCCGGTGGACCTGGCAGCAAAAGTTCAGGTAGGGCCGGTGGACCTGGCAGCAAAAGTTCAGGCAGGGCCGGTGGATCGGGCAGCAAAAGTTCAGGGTCGTCCGGTGGGACGGGCAGGGCGAGCAGTCTCGGGGGCGCCGGCAGGGCGAGCAGTCTCGGGGGCGCCGGCAGGGCGAGCAGTCTCGGGGGCGCCGGCAGGGCGAGCAGTCTCGGGGGCGCCGGCAGGGCGAGCAGTCTCGGGGGCGCCGGCAGGGCGAGCAGTCTCGGGGGCGCCGGCAGGGCGAGCAGTCTCGGGGGCGCCGGCAGGGCGAGCAGTCTTGGGGGCGCCGGCAGGGCGAGCAGCTTGGGGGCGGCCTCCGGGACTGGCGGATCGGTGGAGGCCCTTTTCCTCCTCCTCCGCTTACGAAGGCGCCGAGCGGGCTCTGGGACAGCGGCCCCCTGGGCGGCAGCGGGCTCTGGGACGGCGGCCCTCTGGGCGGCAGCGGGCTCTGGGACGGCGGCCCCCTGGGCGGCAGCGGGCTCTGGGACGGCGGCCCCCTGGGCGGCAGGGTGAGCCGCTGGGGGCGATGCGGTGGACGATGGGGCCAGAGTGTCCACGAACCCCCAGAAGCTCAGGTGGTCAAGCTCTTCCATCCTAAAATAGTCCTGGGGCTTATCAAGAGCCAAATTAAAAAGGTCCTTTAATGCTGCATCATTATACCCTAGACCTTCAGCTGCTCTGCCAAAGTCTAGGGCAAACTTCCTCAGGTCAGCCCCCTGCTGTCGGAGGGAGTTCAACCTTCTGAAGCGGAGTATCCGCTCATGGAGCAGCCAGGGCCCTCCTGGAACTGGTGGCCTATGTTCCTCCCTTCCCCGCTGAGTCCTCATGTTTGGTCGCGTCGTTCTGTCACGAATCGTACAAGGGAGGACTCAATTGCAGGGGAAAGGTGATGTATTTATTATAAACAAAAGGAACATAAAACTCACAAATGAAACACCCACGAGGGGGAAAACATAACGTAAACAAAGATCATAACAAACCAGGAAATCAGGGCAGGAAACATGTCAGGAGAACAGGCCACAGAAGAACCAGAATGACAACGACGCGACGCAGGACAGCAAACACTGAGGGATATTTATAGGACACATGAGGGAAGGTAGTGATGAGAGACAGCTGGGAATGATTAAGGGAAACAAGGAGGCGGGGCAGACACTAACAAGACAAACACACGGGAGAGAGAGCAGTGCCACGGTTCTGTCCACTAGAACACTAATAAGACTGGAAACAGAGACAGAACCGTGACACAAGGAGGATCTACAAACTTCCACGGCAGAGTTGGTGTATGGTCAGACTCTGCTTGTCCCAGGAGATTTCATTCCAGACAGCACAAAACCCTGAAGTCTGCTTTCTGAATGCTCTTCCCTCTAATAAAGAATCAATACTTTGAAAACCGTTCCTACCTCTCAGCATGGACTGATTGTAGCTTGGATGCCCAAAGACCTCTCCACAGCCGAGTTCGTATTCATTTGTCATGACGTTCTTTGAAAGTCTGTGCAGCTCCCGTATGATGATCCCGTTTTGAGTTCTGGAGGCTGGAGTAAAACTTTCTTGCTCAACATGGAGGGCCATCTAAAACAAGTCACTGTCGATGAAAGAGCTAGGTCTAACATGGAGAGCAAGGTCAGATTATGTAGTCAAAATTGTTATTGTTTCTCATTTGTTACATAAAAAAAAAAAATAATAATAATATTACAATAATAATAATATTATCAAAATAGAGCAGAATCAACCTTATTCTGAGGCAAACAGATCCACTCATTCTCTCTCTTTTTACCTGAAACCAGCCCTGAAACAATTAAGTGTAAAACACTACATTCAGTTCATGCTTGGATTTCATGGTCATGGATTTCATGGTCAAAATGATTTACAAATCAGGCTAAATGCCCCTTGAATTGAACTTGCATGCTCTTAATCAGCCAACCCTCCCAAACATGGCTTAGTTGATATGAGACAAGGTGCACTAAGTGAGTTGATCCAAGAACACATACCAGAAAGACAGTATTCACTAAGGGTTTGTAGATCAAAGGAAAGGGTGGAAAGGTGATTACTAATAAGTCAACAGGTAAACTTTACATTAACATTTACGGTAGTTACATTTAGCGACAATAACATTTAGACAGTTAGAGGTACATATTTGTGACAAGTATGTCAGGATTGCTGTTGTAAAATCATGTTTAAATCATGTTTAATTTTACCTTTAATCTGTATATATCTACAATAAATGAATCATTGCTATTGTCAATTAAAGGGATGGGTTAATAATGAAAGCATTGAGACTAGGTAACTCATCAAGTCAAAGAGTGCTTGCAGAAATGCTGAGTTAATGACTGCTCTCATTGTCTGAAGATGTGTTCTAGAGCTCTACCATTGAATGAGATGCTTTTGATAAAATCTCAAATATGTGAGAAGGTGAGCAATATTATGTTTAATGTGCACAATTTCTTTAACTGTTCTTCAATAATTAGAAGAGATTATATAATAAGCCTGAGATCAATTTCATTTTTCCCTTCTGTCTCTCTCTCTCTCATCCTCGCCATTGTTTTTGTTCCTTTAAAAAGACGAGACGGCAGACCCCGTCCTTTGAGGTTTGTGTTGCTTGGCAACTGAATGCAAAATTTTGAGAGTGCGTGTGTTTGTGGAGAGCCGTGAGAGAGCGAGAGCTTAGATGAAAAGACAGAGGCAGAGAGAGAGAGAGAGAGGGGGGGGGGGGGGGGGGGAGAGAGAGAGAGAGAGAGAGAAAGAGAAAGGTGGGAGGAAATAAATAATGAGAAGGAAAGGGAAGGTGCTATTTTTAGGCATGTCAGTAATCATTGCACATGATGTTCTTTGCGTAAGCCAAATATTTTGTGTACATTTCACATGAGTAGGTGGCTAGAAAATCCCTTACAAAGACAAAAGCAAATGCTTCAGACAAATAAAAAACAAATCATGCTGCATCATTTTTGAAGATGTTGTAATCAGACCTTAAGCGTTACCTCTTCTGACATGTTGCATTTTGGTCACATGACAAGCAGAAGTAACTGGTTGACATAATATGGATGCTTTTGACTGGATATGATTTTACAAATATTTAGGGAAAGTGACCCTAAGAAGCCCAATGGCCATATAAATCTACTTGCTTTATGAGAGAAAATATTAGTTTCACAGCAGATGCAGATTTAGATATTTGTGAAAATGTGTCGCTACTGTGACATTTTTAAATCCAGCAATGAAACTAGAGTATTGATCAAAATTAAGATATTAGTTAATCAAATACAAACTGGCATATTTGACTGTACTGCTATTTAAAAGCAATACTCAATGTTAAGCTATTGTTATGCTAACAACTAATATTGGAATAAAACAAAAAGGATCACATGGAATTATTGATTTAATTTACTAGAGGCCTTTAGATCATGTACACAAATAAAAATGGTAATTAGGTAATATAGAGAGCATGCATTGACTTTAATATGCATTATCCAACATGCATTGGATTTAATAAAGTAAAGCAGGAGTAAAACAAACATTTATCTTCTTAAATTAAAGGCATTTGTTCTGCACAGTTCCTTACAACTTACCAATGAACTAGAGGTCCATCAATATTAACTTGTGGCTAGCAACTGGATTTGCTGACATTAATGTACCAGGGAAATACATAAAGCACAAACTGTAAATGTTTGAATGAAACACTATGAATGAAATATAGGCAGATCTTCTGATGATCACTTATATCATACATCATCATTTAGCCCAGCCCTAAAACTTGTTGAAGCATTACATACATAACATTTTGACTTTGTGTAAAGCTACTAAGAAATGTCTCAGGTTACTTATGAAACCCTAGTTCCCTTAGAGGGAACGAGACACTGCATCGAACGCATATGGGAACGCCTTATTG
Source organism: Rhodeus uyekii (assembly GCA_037043235.1). Lineage (NCBI taxonomy): Eukaryota > Metazoa > Chordata > Actinopteri > Cypriniformes > Acheilognathidae > Rhodeus > Rhodeus uyekii. The sequence continues at coordinate 5,154,824 of JAWRVZ010000030.1, read as the reverse complement.
TCTCTTGAAGCGCAATTGAAACCAGGTGTGCGAGTGCACGTAGCCGAGGGTGACGTTCATGAGCCAGGAGTATATCAGCATGCCGTGACACGGAAGCCGCAGCTTGACCAGTGTCTAAAACAGCGGGCATGGATAGGAGCTGAGGCTACGAGACGCAGTGTCTCGTTCCCACCAAGGGAACTAGGGTTATGTAAGTAACCTGAGACGTTCCCTGTCAAGGGAACGAGACACTGCGTCGAACGCATATTGGAACAAGGAATACCCACGCCGCCTCAGCGACTGGAGTAGGCCAAGCTAACGTAGCCCACTAAGAAAGGGCCAAAGTTCCCACAGTGGGGTTAAGGTCCAATTGGTAGAACCTAATAAAAGTATGCAGTGAGGACCAGCCAGTGCACACTGCGGGGACTCTTCCACTGATTCAGGGCTCACAGGCAGCGCCTTAAAACCTTGATCAGGCGGGAAGGATCTCCCCTTGGGGAAAACCCCCTGGTCTTGAGCCACCACTGCAGACGTCTCATGTGGAGCAGGCCTAGTGGTATCACACAGGAGGCTGCCGCCATGAGACCCAGAACCCTCTGGAAGTGTCTGACAGTGACCAGCTGGCCTAGTTTCATGTCGTTGACTGAAGACGACATAGCCTAGACTGTTAGACTGTTAGCCTAACCCTAACCCTTCCTGGGGGAAAGCCGTGTTGACATTGATAAAGAATCCCATACAACGCCAAGGAAAGTAGTGCTCTGCCTCAGCCAGAGCACACTCTTTTTGGCATTCAGTCTCAGCCCAAGCTCCTTCATGTGCGCGAGGACGACATCTCAATGCCGCACCGCTAACTCTCGAGACTGGGCCAAAATGAGCCAGTCCTCGATGTTATTTAAGATACGAATCCCTCGAGACCAGAGTGGAGCTAGAGCTGCATCCACGCACTTGGTGAAAGTGCGAGGAGACAAAGTCAGGCCGAACGGAAGAACTTGATACTGATAAGCCTTGCCCCCAAAGGCAAATCTGAGGAACTTCCGATGCTGAGGAAGGATGGAGATATGGAAATACGCGTCCTTGAGATCTATCGTGACAAACCAGTCCTCGGTCCTGATTTGTGCTACGATCTGCTTCAGAGTTAGCATTCTGAAATTCAGTCGCCTGACGGATTCGTTCAGCACGCGAAGATCTAAAATAGGACGTAAGCCTCCATCCTTCTTCGGAACGATGAAGTACCGGCTGTAAAAGCCCGACTGGATGAGAGAGGGACATACTCTATGGCCTCTTTCCTTAGCAGCGAGTCGACTTCTCGTTCCATGACCAGAGCCTGCTCGGGGTCCACCAGAGTTGGCAACACGCCCGAAAAACCGGGTGGGTGAACCCTGAACTGAATAGCGTATCCTTCTGATACGGTACGCAGGACCCACTGAGAGATAGCTGGCAGACGCTGCCACACTGCCATGAAATCTACTAGGGGTATCAGCCTCTCGAGACCGACCTCTGGACAAATATATTTTTCCTTCCCGGGGCACCGGCCGAAACCAGAGAGCCGCCGGGGCGGATGCTCTAGGACCCTCCTCAGAGGGGGCAACCTGCCCAGCGCGTCCTGTGAGGAGCGCGACTGGACAGGGCTGCCCGCGGGGGGTATGGCCCGGGCCCCTCAAGACACCCGTTCAACTACCTCATTTACAGGGCACTGGTCTACCCCTCAAGAAAGACCAGCGCTGCGAGGCCGAAAGACGTTGGCGTCAGGGCCTCTTACTCTTAGCCTTCTGGGCCTGGAGGACAGTCCTCAGATCTGTCCTCCTGCCAGAGGGCTGTGGCTGAGCGCATCGACCCACGGGCTGGCGGGAACCAATGCTCTGGCGCTGAGCAGCACGGTGGGAGGAGCTGCTGAAAACCTCCTGAAACCTCTCGACGGCCATCTTAACAGCATCGCCGAAGAGGCCATGAGGCGTAAGAGGGGCATCGATGAGGGTATTTTTATCCCTCTCTCTCAGGGTGGTTAAGTTAAGCCACATATGTCTCTATGTGGCCACCAGGGCTGCCATGGAACAGCCGATGGAACTGGCGATTTCCCTAGCAGCCCTTAGAGAGAGTTCAGTGGCCCTGCGCAGCTCGGCTACTGCCTCAGGACTGCCTCAGGGCCAATTCCCCCGCCCTCATCGAGATCGGAGAGCAATTCCACCTGGTAGGCCTGCAGCAGCGAGGAGGTGTGCAAGCATGCTGCAGCCTGACCAGCCGCGGAATACGCTCTGCCCACCATGGTGGAGGTAACCCGAAGGGATTTGTTGGCAGCGTCTGGGTTTTAAGGGGCGGCAATGAATGGGGGGCGTGGTAGTTAGCCAGCGCCTCTTCCACTCTAGGCATCGCTCCATAACCGCGCTCTTTGGCTCCCACAAGGGTAGCATAGTTAGAGGAAACGCTGCTATGCACCCTGTGGGAGGCGGGCCGCTTCCAAGACCTCAACATCTCGGTGTGGAGGTCCGGGAAAAACAGCAAACCCTGACGCTGAGGTTGCACCCGAGCAGGCAGGCAATGCTCATCCAGCCGACTCTTAGGACGAGCGTCCCTGGGCTCAGCTGGCCACTCGAGACCGAGCCTCGCCGTTGCCCGAGTAACAACCTCAAGCAGCTCCTCAAATGCTGAGTGAGGCTCATCCACGTCGATGCTGACGACATACACCTCCAATTCCTCAGAACTGGAGAGGTTCAGCAACGTGTCCTCACCCAGGTCGGAAATAATCACCGTGTGGTGCGCTTCCGAGTCCTGTGTGAGGGCAGACTCAGCAGGTAAGGGAGGAGAAAGAGCGTCGCCTGTCTCCAACCCCGCTGCTAAGTCCAGCTGCGATCCCCATGAGTGCAGCCACCGCTGAGCCTCAGACCCTGGGGCCAGACCCACGAGGACCGCGAGCCTGAGCAGTCCCCTCGAAGACTGCCAGGCATGAGCGGAGTGCGCAGCGGCAGCCGCAAACACTCTACATACTCAGAGCCCTCCAGCGCTGAGAGTGCATGATCCGCGCCCAAACAAGTCACGCAGAGCTCGTGTGTATCACTGCCCGTGATAAAACGCGGGCAGAGAGTGACACAACGCTTGAATGACGTCACCCTCGGCTACGTGCACTCGCACACCTGGTTTCAATTGCGCTTCAAGAGACAATCACGCTAAGGCGTTCCCATATGCGTTCGACGCAGTGTTGAGTTCCCTTGACAGGGAAATACAGACTAGTGTGAAGAACTAACTTATTTGACTTAAAGCTTGGTCATACTTAAAGATGGGATAAAAGTGACAAGAACAGCAATGGATAGATGTTTGTTTCAATATATTTTGTAAGAACTTTTAAAGTTGAATTACTGTCAGCTGTTACCATCAGGCAGGCAATGCAAGAGTGCAACTCAGTAGATACTCACTTACTCACCTACTGTGAGTCTTGTGGTTACCCTACACAGTAATACCTCAAGATACGAGAGTCTCTACATTGGAGTATTCCAAGATATGAGCAAGCCTTCCGACAGATTTTTGCTTCTAGATACGAGTAAATATTCGAAATACGTGATACATAAAAACTTCCAGAAATTTAATAATGATAAAACTGAGGTCACTGTTTTCGGTCCACCATCCATTCTGAAAAAGTCTGAACTGAGTATACTAATTGTAACAAAATTGTAACAAAAGGGGGCAAAGAAGTGGTACTTTGGTTGAAGGATGGTCAGGGTAGTTTCTGGACTGATTGTAGGCCGTTCTGAAGGCAGTAGGGACGACGGCACAGAACCTCGCTGGAGTGCCAGCAGACTGGGGGGGTATCATGGAACATCCACAGGAATCCCAGGATGATGTCAGCAGTGGACCTCTCCAGCATCACGAAGGACATTTTCTCTTTGTGTACACAATCCAGGTGCAACTTGACCACGGGTGTGGTGTACCGGATGCAGCCACAGCCCAGTGGTTTTCCAACAATGGAATGAGAGGATGGTTTTCTTTTAAGGTGGATTTTACGCAGGAGATTGAGGGACATGAAGATGCCTGCCGATCCAGAGTCTATGAGGGCTTTGGCCAGAACAGAATATTGAGGAGCGATTACTACTACATTAGCCAGAGAGAGTATAATAACAGGGGGAGGAGCTTGAATAGTAATAGTGGTCAGATGGGGCACGTTGGCAGCAAATGACCTTCACCACATTAAAGACAGATGTGCAGGCAGATCCTCTGATGACGTTCTACCTGGGAGAGGTGAGTAGTGTTTACTTGCATGGGTTAAGGTGCTGGAGGGGTGTTAAATGGTGACAGAGGCAGAGAATTAGGTGAAGGGATGACCAGATAAAGATGAAGTAAGTGAATGGTGGAAAAGCAAACAGTCTTTTCTTATAGAGAGTGAAAGGTCCTGGAAGATGATCAGAAGAAGGCAGATGAAGGAAAAGGTTTGGAAGAGTCTTTGGTATTCTGTTGAGTAATCATCAGAGAGGAGTCTGGTGAGTGTCTGGGTAACAAATGTTAAGACCAAACAACATGGAATTTTGTGGTGACTGTTTGTGAAGGGTGAGTGTCTGCAGGAATGGGTGGTTAGTACTCTGGTGATTGTGAACGAGTGGGTGGAACAAGTGGTCTGATGCTCAGGGTGTGGCTGACTGTGATACCCATATCTTCTACACAATAAATTATATACAATTTACTTCTATATAAAATAATTTATTAAAAATAAACATTTTACATTAAACATTCAGTTAATCTGTGATGTGTTAGTTAAAATACAAAGATTAGTGCTATCTGATTGAAAGAAAGAAATTATTTTTAGCCAATACGATACTGATATTTCCCTTTCAAGGGAACTCGCGCTGCGTCGAACGCTTGGGGAATCCTTGGATGATGTCCGCGCGAAGCACAATATGTAAACTTCCGGCGCGCGCGCGCGTGCGTGAGTGACAGGCGCAGATCGGTGACGTCACGAACCAGTTGATAAAAGAGCGCCGGAACCCGGAAGCGGCAGCTTTGTTTGTCTTCGCAAGCACAGTGTGAGAGTGTGTTGAGTGTGCTGGTTATTTTGAGAGAAAAACCCAGATCTAGTTTAAAAATCAGGGATCTCCCATATATATTTATATACAATATCTATGTTTATGGCGAACCAGGCATTTAAACAGTGCGCATCTCCTTGCCCTCGTTTCCTCTCGGGGGGAGATGAGCACTTGTTATGTGTAATGTGTCTGGGAGCGGAGCATGCTAGGTCAGCGCTCGTGAGTGCTGACTGTGATCACTGCAGCCAACTACCGCTGCGGGTGCTCCGCTCACGCCTGGCGGTTTTTGATTCTGAGACCGGCCAGGCTCGCGTTCCCCAGGGCTCGGGTCCCGCAGCAGCTGAGGCTCTGCGGCGATCTAGGTCATGGGGTTCGCAAATGGACCTGACGGCGGGGTCTGAGACGGGCGCTCCCCTATCTCAGCCCTTACCCGGTGGATCCAGTGCTTCATGCATGGTTTCGGAAGCACGCTCGAGGGCGGTTACTTCCGACCAAGCTGAAGCACCGGCACTGCAATTGTCTAGCTCCGAGGAGTTAGACGTTGCTAGTGTCGACGCGGAGAGTGAGGATTCGCCAACCTCCTCCCCAGCTTATGAGGAATTGCTCGAGGTGGTGACTCGCGCTGTGGCCACGTTAAGTATTGAGTGGCCAGCGGAAAGCACTGTCGTTCGTCCAAAGAGAAGCAAGTTGGATGAACGATTTCTGCCAGTGCGGGTCCCTCCCCCTCGCCGGGACCTGCCTTTTTTCCCGGATCTGCACACTGAGGTGTCTAGATCCTGGAAGAGGCCAGCCACCTCCAGAGTGTTTACGCCACAAAATAATATGTATGCCACTCTGGTTGGTGCGCGAGAGTATGGTTATGGCGCGATGCCGAAGGTGGAGGAGGCGCTTGCGAGCCACCTCTCTCCGCCCTCGGTGTCATCGCTTAAAGTCCCGGTGCTGCCCACTAAACCTATGCGGGTTACATCAGCTCATGTGGGCAGAGCATATTCTGCAGCTAGCCAGGCAGCGGCGTGTCTTCACACCACCGCCCTGCTTCAGGCTTACCAAGCAGAATTGTTGGGGGACCTCGATGAGGGCGGAGGCATTGGTCCACAGGCTGTGGCTGAGCTACGTAAAGCCACAGATCTGTCCCTACGGGCCACCAGGGAGACGGCTGCCTCTATTGGTCGTTCCATGGCAGCCTGTGTGGCCACGGAGAGGCACCTGTGGTTAAATTTGACGTCTCTAAAGGACAAGGAGAAAAATTTTATGTTGGACGCCCCTCTGTCGCCTTTTGGGCTTTTCGGCGATTCGGTGAAAACGGTCGTCGAGAAGTTCCAGGAGGCGGCAAAGCAGCAGGTGGCGTTCAATGTACTCCTGCCTCGCCGCCCTCAGCCTGGGGCTGTGAGCCAGCCACAGCCCCAGGCCTCCTCATATGTGCAGCGGGCCGCTCAAAGGCAGAGCGTCTCAACCCGCCAACCTCCCCAGAAAACCGGGGGGTCGGGCAGGCGCTCCCAGCCTCAGCCTTCGGGCAGGAGGACGGATCTGAGGACCGTCATCCTCGCCAAGAAGGCTACCTCGAAGAGGTCCTGACGCCAGACGCGCCGGGCCTCTTGGAGGCGACCCTCCTCAGTTGCCGCCCGTTACACCGGTTGCACTGAGGAGGTCGCCCCCTCCAAGGAGGGTCCTAGAGCATTCACTCCAGGTGTTCCCCAGAAAACCGGGCCCTGGCGGGTGTGCTACACAGACACCAGAGGCCAGCCTCGAGAGGCTGGTTCCCCTAGTAGAATTTCTGCCGGCATGGACATGTCTTCCAGAGGTTTCTCAGTGGGTCCTGCGAATTATAAAGAAAGGGTATTCGATCCAGTTTGGGTCTCGCCCGCCCAGGTTCAATGGGGTTCTACCCACGGTGGTGGACCCCGAGCAGGCTCTGGTAATGGAGCAGGAGGTAGATTCTCTACTGAGGAAAGGGGCCATAGAACATGTACCCCTCTCAAACAGGGAGTCAGGCTTTTACAGCCGCTACTTCCTCGTTCCAAAGAAGGATGGAGGACTGCGGCCCATCCTGGATTTGCGCCTTCTGAATCGCTCGGTCATGAAGCTAAAATTCAAGATGCTGACTTTGAAACAAATAGTGGCACAGATCAGGTCCGAGGACTGGTTCGTCACTATCGATCTGAAGGACGCATATTTTCATATTTCCATCCTTCCACAGCACAGGAAGTACCTCAGGTTCGCCTTTGGGGGGAAGGCGTACCAATATCAAGTACTTCCATTCGGCCTGGCTTTATCACCCCGCACTTTCACGAAATGCATGGACGCAGCGCTAACCCCGTTGCGCCTCCAAGGCATAAGAGTTTTGAATTACATCGACGACTGGCTGATTCTTGCCCAGTCGCCGCAGTTAGCGGTTCAGCATCGAGATGTTGTTCTCGCACACATGAGAGTGCTGGGGTTGAGGTTGAACGCAAAGAAGAGTGTGCTTTCTCCTCTTCAGAGAACCACCTTCCTAGGCGTGATATGGGACTCGGTTTCGATGAGGGCGCGGCTATCCCCCGCCCGCATCGATTCGATTCTGTCAACCGTGAAGAAAGTCAAAATAGGCCAGTCCATCACTGTAAAACACTTTCAGCGAGTGCTGGGCCTCATGGCAGCAGCTTCCAGCGTCATCCCGTTCGGGCTGCTACACATGAGGCCATTACAGTGGTGGCTCAGAACCAGAGGGTTTTCCCCGAGGGGCAACCCTTTCCGCACTATCAAGGTCACGCGGCGATGCCTACGTGCCTTGGATATGTGGAAGAAACCCTGGTTTCTGTCTCAAGGACCTGCGTTGGGAGCTCCTTGTCGACGCGTCATGCTATCGACGGATGCTTCCCTCACAGGTTGGGGAGCGGTCCTGAGGGATCGCTCTGCCCAGGGTCTGTGGCACAAACACCAGTTGTCCTGGCACATAAACCTGCTGGAGATGATGGCTGTTTGGAGGGCGCTTCAAGCGTTCCTCCCAGACCTCAGGGGCCATTATGTGGTTGTTCAGACCGACAGCACCACTGTGGTCTCCTATATAAATCGTCAGGGGGGTCTACGTTCGCGACCACTATACAAACTGGCGCGGCAGATCCTCCTCTGGTCCCAAGGGAGACTGCTCCATCTACGGGCAGTTCACATCCCTGGGACCCAGAATGTGGGAGCAGACGTCCTGTCGAGACAGGGGCCGAGGCCCGGGGAATGGAGGCTCCACCCAGAGGTGGTGGAGCAGATTTGGTTCAGATTCGGCCGGGCACAAGTAGATCTGTTCGCGTCCGAAGAATCAACGCATTGCCCTCTGTGGTATTCACTCCTGCATCCAGCCCCACTCGGGCTGGATGCCATGGTCCAGACATGGCCGAGGCTATGTCTGTACGCATTTCCCCCGATTGCTCTGCTCCCGGGAGTTCTGGAGAGAGTTCGCCGGGACAAGGTCCGTCTCACACTGGTTGCTCCGCGTTGGCCGGGCAGAGTGTGGTTTGCGGATCTTGTTTCCCTGCTGGACGGGGTCCCCTGGGAGATCCCAGTTCGAGTGGACCTCCTGTCTCAGGCAGCGGGCTCGATTCTTCACCCCTGCCCAGAACTTTGGAAACTGTGGGCTTGGCCTCTGAGGGGGCCCAGCTCATAGATTCTGGTCTCTCGACCGAGGTTGTTGAGACCATCCTCCACTCCAGAGCTCCCTCCACGAGGAAGCTGTACGCCCTGAAGTGGAGACTTTTCACTTCTTGGTGTAGCGAGAAGCAGGTGAACCCAGTTACCTGTCACATTGGCAAAGTGCTAGAGTTCCTGCAAGATAGATTCGCTGCAGGGTTGTCCCCGTCCACCCTGAAGGTTTACGTGGCTGCCATTGCGGCTTACCACGTACCTCTGGGTGGCGTGTCCATTGGCCGGGACCCCCTCGTCACACGCTTCCTCCGTGGTACCATTAGGCTGAGGCCTGCAGTCCAGACCAAGGTTCCTGCCTGGGACTTATCCCTGGTACTCCAGGGGTTGTCCCAGGCACCCTTTGAACCGTTGGATGAGGTTCCACTAAAGTTCCTCACTTTAAAAACCTTATTCTTGTTAGCTATAACATCGCTAAAGAGAATTGGGGATCTACAGGCGCTTTCTGTAGCTCCCTCTTGCCTTGAGTTTGCGCCTGGGATGGTGAAAGCCTTCCTCCATCCCAGGCCAGGCTATGTGCCCAAAGTGCCCACTCATGTGGCCAGGTCTATAGTACTGCAGGCCTTCTGCCCTCCCCCCTTCGGTGACCAGGACCAGGAATTTAAAAACAAGGTCTGTCCAGTGCGAGCACTGGACACTTATGTCTATAGGTCTGCCCCTTGGCGTAAGTCTGACCAGTTGTTTGTTTGCTTTGGGACCCCCAAGGGGGCCCCTGCATCCAAATCTACTTTAAGCAGGTGGATAGTTGAGGCTATCACCCTGGCTTACGAGTCGGCCGGATCCTCCTCGCCTCTGAGGGTCCGGGCCCACTCTACTAGGAGCGTGGCTGCCTCTAAGGCCCTTATATCTGGTGTGTCGTTATCTGATGTTTGTGATGCGGCAGGGTGGTCTTCCCCGCATACTTTTCTGAGGTTTTACCAGCTTGACCTCAACTCCGCTCCGGGAACACGGGTCCTCTCGTAGTGAGCTACGAGACACTCGTCGGCCTTCGTCACTGAGGTGGCGTTGGTATATCGTTCCCCAAGCGTTCGACGCAGCGCGAGTTCCCTTGAAAGGGAACGTCTCAGGTTACGTATGTAACCATAGTTCCCTGAAGAGGGAACGAGACGCTGCGTCTTTGGCCTCAGCTCCTCGCGCCTTCCGGGCTTGCTTCAGACAAACTCTAAGCTGCCGCTTCCGGGTTCCGGCGCTCTTTTATCAACTGGTTCGTGACGTCACCGATCTGCGCCTGTCACTCACGCACGCGCGCGCGCGCGCCGGAAGTTTACATATTGTGCTTCGCGCGGACATCATCCAAGGATTCCCCAAGCGTTCGACGCAGCGTCTCGTTCCCTCTTCAGGGAACTATGGTTACATACGTAACCTGAGACGTTTTCACTGATATTTACAGCACTAGGTTTTTAATTCTGCATCAAATTATTTTCACTGAACATGGGTTGGATCCATTTAACATAACATTCAACTGACCAACATTATAAGAGAGGCACAAAGAAATAAAATACAATAAGAAAATTCCTTCAGAGGTGATTTTTGCTATCGTGTATTTCTTTTATCAAAAACATTAACTCAAATTTGACATATTATGGAACATATTTATTTATTTATTTATGAACATTTAATCAATAATGACAGTGCAGTTAATTTAGATATCAGGTATAACATTTTCTACTTTGGAAAAAACTGACTGCCTTCCCCCACTCAAGTGCAGTCTGTGTGTTTTGTCCAAAATATTTGAGCCAGCTTTGGACAATGGTTTTCTTTTGGCGCTTGAGCAAGGTGCACATCAAATCATTTAAATTGAACATAGATCAGATCTGTTTAACAAATATTAAAAATATGCAAACATGTCATGAAAAACTTCAAAGAATGTACCTGGTAATAAATGAAACATTCCTTCTAAACAAGAGTTTCATATTTAACTATAATGACACAACATAGCTTAAAAACTCAGTCGTTGTGCAAGGTGCACAACAGAACATTGAATAATTTCAAGTGAACAAATCAGTTTAACAAAGATTAAAATATGAAATGACAAACTTCAAAGAGTTTTTGTTTTTTTTGTTTTTTTTTACAATAAAACATTCCTTCTTAACAAAATAATCTTATTAAAATTATTATGACACAACACAGTTTAAAAGCTGAGGAACAGTTAATTCAGTCCATTTTGCTGTTTTCAAGAATTAAGGTTGCTGCTTTAGAAACAGAGGCAAGTTTTTCTTTATAAAAATAAGCTTTTCTGCTTTTCACAATGCAGTCTGTTTCTTTTGTTTGCAGCACTGAAAAATCATTCACTGTCAGTCCTTGTGCACAGTGCACACACATACTTGCATGCAGTTTGCATAAGAAATGGAAAGCGACCTTGATTAACACACCAGTTTTGAAGAGGACTCTCATTTCTTTCAACTGGATTTTTGAAAGAATTTCTGCATTGTATACATCCATTTGTGGCATGGTTGGTGTAATCCCAAATCCATGTGATATATGTTTCTCCAGAACTTTGTGAACATGTCAAACAGACTGTTTGTGTTCCTTGCGCAACTTTTTGGCTATCGGGATGTCTACTGGGTGGTGCACTGTGTCTTTTCCCCCATTTTCGTTGCTCAAATCCAGCTGTGCTTCCAGCATCATGCGCACTCCCTGCTTTTTGTCCATATCGAAATACAGTAATACCTCGGTTTACGAGTTTAATTTGTTCCAAGAGCGAGCTCGTAAACCAAAATGCTCATACACCAAAACAAGTTTCCCCATAAGAATGCACTAAAAATCACTTAATTCGTTCCACATGACCACAAATGTCCATTTTAAATATTTTTTGGGTTTTACCCTATTAATTGCAGTTAAAATTGTAACCATTAAGATCTCATATAAATTCTAATTAATAATTGACAATTAAACTCTAAAAATACTTGACAATTTACTGTAATGCACTTCAGGTTTGAGCAGCCTGCTTGGAGGAGAGAGAGGAGGGAGGAGGGGGGACCGGGGAAAGCAAGGATGAAAGCAAATGAATGAATTTATTATAATAGTGCAGAAAACAAATGAAGTGATAATCCAGAGTTAAAGTCGTGGAACATGGGAGCCGCGAACGAACGAATTCACGGGAGCCACGAGAGAACGAATTTGCGGGAGCCGCGAGAGAACGAATTCGCGGGAGCCTCGAACGAACGAATTCGGGGGAGCCTCGAACGAACGAATTCGCGGGAGCCTCGAACGAACAAATTCGCGGGAGCCGCGAGAGAACAAATTCATGAACCGTGACAGTTACTGCTTAGAGGTACTGTACTTGTATATTTCACTACGTGAACAATAGCGATCACAATTAATTAATGTTTAGAATATGAGGTAAAACTTCTGTAAATCACTTATAAAAGTATAACTGTGGTGAATGATGCAGCCAATGAATGAGTTAAGGGGTTATAAAGGGGTTGGAACCTCCTGACTGTGTTATGAGAGGCTGTCATTAGGATATTTCATGTAAAAATGCGCACAAGGATGCTGAGCGTTAGGACTTTTTCCACACAAAACTGTGGAAAAATGGGTGAGGGAAATTTTTTCTCGTACACCGCTACAATACAATACAATGCTCGTACACCGATTTGACCCTCCATGCTCGTACACCGATTTGCTCGTATACCAAGTCGCTCGTAAACCGAGGTATTACTGTAGTTATCTTTGTATCTTCGGTCTAGTAGTGTTGCGATACTATAAAGAGGTTCTGAGAAAAACGCTTTTTCAATTTTAGCAAAATGCATCTAAAAGAGTTTTTTTACAGGTTTTTACTCCCTGATCAGTTTCAAGGTTCTTGCTTAGTAGCGCAACAATTGAAGGAATTACCGTATTTTTCGCCGCATAAGACGCATTTTTTCTTCCCCAAAACTGGGGGGAATAGTTGGTGCGTCCTATCCGACGGATATAAAGAATCTGTGGAGCGCGGCCACGGCCATAGCCGTGGTTGATGACGTTTGGCGCTCACGCTTCACTCTCTGTGAGTCACGCTTCTTTCTCTTGGTTTAGTTTCACTTCTCTCAGTTGCACTTGTGAGCCGCGTTCTCTGCTTCCGTGGTGACTCGCGTCTCGCCAGGTGTTGTACCGAAATCTGACTCCCCGGACAAATCTCACTCCCCTACGTGCGCGCATTAATACGCGCTGCATCGAGGTGAACGCACTTCATTGAGCATATTCGCCTCCAAACCGACTTGTACGCTTACATAAATAAGCAGAAAATGAAATTATATTACAGTTATAATGAATTATAGTAGGCCTATGGGTTTACCAGGGGGAGTCAAATTTTCACAGCAGAAAAATACACCTGTGAAAATCTCTCTCCCATCCCTAACTCTGGTTTAAAAGCTCACAGACTTAACATATTTATTTTATTATCTCATTATGGTATGGACATTCTTTGCTCAAAAGCATTTGGTTGTAACAATTATAGTATGGGTTTACCAGGGGGAGTCAGATTTTCACAGCAAAAAAAAAAATAACTCACCATATTTTTCTTATTGTCTCATCATATGGTGAGTCTGTGAGCTTTTAAACCAGAGTTAGTGAGGGGAGTGAGATTTTCACAGGTGTATTTTTCTGCTGCAGAAAAATCTAGATGTTAGTGAGGGGAGTGAGATTTGTCCGGGGAGTCAGATTTCGGTACAACACCCCACTTCGGGGTTTACACACAAATTATTGGAGTTCGAATAAAAACATTACAGCCTTATTTTTGTTACTTTCACTGTTTACTGACTTTACTGACTGTTAATGAGAGTAAAGATAGTTCTAAATATGTTACATGGTTGGCATAAAATTGTTTTATGTTTTTTGTGCTGTTTACTTTATACACTTGATATAAAATATTTTACTACGGTATTTGGTTCAGAATCTTTTTTTTTCTAGATTTTCCTCCTTTAAAATTGGGTGCGTCTTATGTTCCGGAGCATCTTATATGGCGAAAAATACGGTACATCCGCTGAAGATGCTCCAGATGGACTCATCTCCCCCTAAATGGGTGAAGAATTAACACTGTGCTCTTAATTAAACACCAATGATGGGCAGTTAATGTCACGCCCGGAACATAATCTGCTCTATAAGCTGCGATTGATCTAAGAGGATTCTCGGCATATAAAAAGTACTGTTCCACCTTGTTGTAACATCTCGCTGAATTTTTGGTCGCATTCCCAACTGAATTTGGATACTGAGTAAGTGCGAGTACATGAATAACGGATGCTCAAAGTGGCCCACTAGTCATTTGCATATTGCTGTCCCATCAGATAAGTTGACAGATAATTGCAAAGTGTGTGCTACGCAGGGTAAACTCAACATCACTGACCGCCGTCAATTTTCCATGTTTCAAGCATTGCATTGAAAGCTGAAGAGATCGCCTCTGCGGTGTGTGAACCCATAAATTCTTGTGCGTGCAGCAACATTTTTGCAACTTGTAATCTTTATCAATTCCTTGCCCTGTGAGATTCAGCATGCATGTATAGAGCATTTGTCAGAGCTCCAAAGGTTAATTGTAAAACAAATGGCTGAAATATCAATGGCCAAGAGCTAGTATTAATGTGCTGCTACAATATTGTACATGTCTGGTAGGCACATGTCTGAAAAATATCTCCAACTAGGTTGGAATATTATAGCTCAATGTGTCAGGGTTCTGCCACATTCTGTCTAGTCTATCTCTTGGTGTTGTGACAGAGCTCTGACACTACCGTATGTCTAGTGTTTTGTGTGTTTGTGTGAACAGATTGAATCAATCTGCGCATGCGGATTCGAGAGTTCGAGTCACGCGCACTCTTGTCTGTGTAACGTCTTGTGTGTGGGTTATGATGTCTGATCCCCAGACGGTCTTGTTTGGTCTCGGTTTTGTGTCGAGGTTCGGGTATTCATGACCCATGTGTTCATCCTTGTCGTGAGTGCGCGAGACGAGTGGTGGCTCGTTCTCGCACGCTCTACGCTATGTGAGTGGGTGCGGTTTCAAGCTCTGCTTGTTCCGCGTGGTCTTGTGTCTTTGTGCAGTGTTTGTAGTAAGCGGTTTGTGTTTTCATCGGCCGCGTGCTTTCATGTTGTGTTTGGTGTTGCGTGCGCAGCTGGTCGCCATCTTTGTTTAATGTGAACATGCAGCGATGCGCAATGAGCAGTTTATGTCTTGTCACTGTTACCCCCTCCCTCCTCTTTTCCTTGTCATTAGTTTGATTTTGTCCCAGCCGTTTCCGATTCAATTACCCTTCTTCCTGTGTATATTTATTCCCTCTGTGTTTGCTGTCTTGTTCTGGTTCGTCGTCGTTTTATGGGGTTTTTTCTATGCTGTCCTTGTTAATGTCAAGTCTTGTTTTTATCCCCCTTGGGGTAGTTTTTGTTGTTTTGTTTTTATGATAATAAAATCCCCATTCTTTTGCATCTTGAGTCCTCGTCCCATCCCTTCACTCAACACGACACAATGTGTTTAACAAGCCTATATTTATTTTTGGCTTTCTATTCCAGTTGCAAGCACTGCTTAAATTTTACTTGCTTAACTTTGTGACTCACGCCTTTTTTACTTGAATAACTAAAATCATAATACAAATCTGAGGTAATTCAAAAGTTAGTGAATATAATCATGTGTCATTTTCCGCAGCAATCTGAAATAGGCTTTATTTTTGGAATTTACACCTAACTGAGGCTTTCTCACTTGCACCCACATAGCGAAAAGACAAACTGTGCCACTGTGTACCTATATCTGCATTAGTAAATTGTGGCTTGATGGCAGTACCTGATATCAGTAGCCCATTTCTTTCTCATTTAGCTTCTTTTTCTTTTCATTCTACCCCCTGACACAATTCGCAGGTTAGATTATCAGAGCAGACACATGCTATTTAAACACAGGATGTTGATGGTTTTTATTTATTTTTTGTTTAGTGTGGTTTTAGTTTAAAACAGACTTGAAATTCAGTCATTGTATTTACTTAACTGCATTTACACTATTGTATGAGAACAAGACTTGAACTGAATAATTATATTGTTATCTTCTCTAGAGCTGCTTTATAGCTGATTCAAATTTTGTTACATATTTGAATTGCTTCCAATCACACAATCAGACAGAAATACAGATGATGTCACTTTCTCTCATACATTCAAGCCACCAAATGCGTTTTTCAATCCAATTTTGTTCTTGCAAAATGTGATGTCTTTAACACTATACTTAACACTATACACTGCTGTTTTGATCAGAATAACTGTCACATAGAACTGGGTGCCTTGAGTGCCTTTCAATCAGTTCAGTCAGCTGCATTGTAGCTAAACTTAGCTCCAGCTGGTAAGAAAAAGGGAAACAAGGCCGAATTGGCTGCTTATGTCGAAGAGGTGGAGCAGATGGCTGTTACTGTGAGGTGAAAGTTCACAGTGATGTATACACTGCACTGACACAAGCCAGATTTATTGGAAAAAACACATTTCTGCAAAATGATATTACATTGCTTCTTGAACATTTCAGGGTATTTTATTGTGAAGTGTCTGATGAATGTCTGAATTGTCAATGCTCTTTTGCATTTGAAAATATCTTGCCACCTACACTAAACCCAGGGCTGTACAGTGTGGCATGTATGTTTCACAAACTATGAAAAAAAAAACGTCTGTACAAAGCCTTACAGCGATACATTTTTACAAATGTTTGAGTCAGAGCTACTTGTTTGTATGAAGTCAAGTCACCTTCATTTTCAAGTAGGAAAATAATGCAAAGAAAATTGTTTGTGGCTGTACAGCAGCTCAATAATAAAGTCATTTTCCAGCTTATATAAGTTTCGATTGATTCATTGTCATTGTAGAATCATTAGTTATTAACTTAGGAAAAATCTCAACGCGTTCCCGGACAGCCACCCACAAGACAACGGCAGCCTGAGAACGCAAACCTCAAAATAGATTTTAAAGTGCAAGCCCAAAAAAAATGACACTACCACTATCCCTGTGCCAATCCCCAAGACCTGAATCATGTCTATAAGAATGTGCGTTTGAACGCGTATGTTGTGTTAATGATGCCTTCGCAGGGGATTATCTAGTTGGCTATTTCTCTTCTGACACTTCAGGGCTGTGTTGTTGTCATGTCTAGGCACAGGCTATTCATCTGATCAGTATACATCCCGGATATGGCTTAATGCGGTAAACTTTGGGATAAACAGAGAGACTAATGTCAATGTCTAATGTCGATGCCATTCTTGTGTCATGGAAAGTTTTCCCGGTTACTGCTGTCCTAATTTATGCAGCCTAAAAATCATTTTACATGATTTGAATTATAGAAATTGACAATGTGTTATAGATTTAAATTGTTTCTAGATTTAAACTGAGTCTGTCTGCTTCCCGGAGAACGCTAGGAAGACTGTTTCAGAGTTAAGGTGCTAAATAGGAAAAAGATCAACCAGCAGCAGTTGATTTTGATATTCTAGGTATTATCAGCTGGACAGAATTTTGAGATCGCAATAGACTTGAAGGACTATAATGCTTGCTCAAGTACTGGGGAGATAAACCATTTAGTGCTTTGTAGGTAATTAGCATGATTTTAAACTATACAATGTTTAATAGGGAGCTAATCCAGTGATGACAGAACTGGGTATTCATACTTTCTGGTTTTAGTAAGAACTCTTGCTGCTGCATTTTGGACCAGCTGGAGTTTGTTTATTAAGTATGCAGGGCAACCACCCAGTAGAGCATTGCAATAATCTAGCCTTGAGCTCATGAACTAACTTTTCCACATTTGTCTTTGTGAAAATATGTCATAATTTAGATATAATTTTAAAATGGAAGAATTCGTTTTACAGATTCTAGAAATGTGGCTTTTAAATGAAAGATTGGTATCAAAGAGCACACCCAGGTTCCTAACTGACGGATAATAGTTGACAGAGCAGTCAAGTCAAGTCAAGTCACCTTTATTTATATAGCGCTTTTTACAATGTAGATTGTTTCAAAGCAGCTTTACAGGAAAAACAATATAAACAAAGTTTGTTTGGCTGAACAGAAGCCCCAAAAGAGCAGGTGAATCAATACAATTGATGAATTTTAAGTGTTAAGTTTCCCCAACTGAGCAAGCCATAGGCGACAGCAGCAAGGAACCAAAACTCCGGCAGGTGACGTAACGAATGAAGAATAGAATGGAGAAAAAACCTTGGGAGAAACCAGGCTCAGTCCGGGGACCAGTTCTCCTCTGGCCAACAGCCAAACGGTGCATGATTATTATACAACAATTCATGTCCAATATGAAGTCCAATTTGGTCCGGTTAGAGATGGGTTCATGATCGTCACAGGGGAGGGTCTAGTAGAGTCACGGTCTCCGCAGACACCCCAGGGCAGTGCTGTGCTCGTGTCCAGGTGCAGGTCCTTCATCTGATCTGGATACGGCCCGGATCCAGCTGACCACGGTAACCTCAGAATAAACAGAGACCAATATCAGCGTAGATGCCATTCTTCTTCTGATGTATCGAGTACATCAGGTGTTATGGGAATGTTCCCGGTTCCGGCTTATCTAAATTATGCAGCCTAACAATCATTTTACATGATTTGGATTAAAAATGTATGTATAATGTGTTATGTGTATGCCAGGTTGAAGAGATGTGTTTTTAGTCTACATTTAAACTGTGTCTGCTTCCTGAACTGTAATAGGAAGACTGTTCCAGAGTTTAGGAGCTAAATAGGAAAAGGATCGACCGCCAGCAGTTGACTTTGATATTCTAGGTATTATAAGCTGGTTAGTATTTTGGGATCGCAATAGACGTGAAGGACTATAATATGTTAAGAGATCGCTCAAGTACTGTGGAGCTAAACCATTTAATGCTTTGTAAGTAATTAGCAAGATTTTAAAATGTATTCGGTGTTTAATAGGAAGCCAGTGCAGGTTTGACAGAACTGGGCTAATATGCTCATACTTCCTGGTTCTAGTAAGAACTCGAGCTGCTGCATTTTGGACCAGCTGGAATTTGTTTATTAAGCGTGCAGGGCAACCACCTAGTAGAGCATTACAATAATCTAGCCTTGAACTCATGAACGCATGAACTAACTTTTTCGCATTTGTCTTAGAGAGCATATGTCGCAATTTAGATATATTTTTAAGATGGAAGAATGCCGTTTTACAGATGCTAGAAACATGACTTTCAAATGAAAGATTGGTATCAAAGAGCACACCCAGGTTTCTAACTGACGACGAGGACTTGACAGAGCAGCCATCGAGTGTTAGACAGTAGTCTAGATTATTATGTGCTGAACTTTTTGGTCTAATAATTAGAATCTCTGTTTTTTCAGAATTAAGCAGTAGAAAGTTATTATTCATCCAATTTTTTTATATCAGTTATGCATTCTGTTAATTTAGTGAATTTGTTTGTTTCATCAGGATGAGAAGAAATATAGAGCTGAGTATCATCAGCGTAACAATGAAAGCTAATGCCATGCTTCCTAATAACTGCACCCAAAGGAAGCATGTACAGGGTGAAAAGCAATGGTCCTAGTACTGAACCCTGAGGAACTCCATACTGAACCCCTGACCGATATGACATCTCCTCATTTACTGCTACAAACTGATAACGGTCAGATAAGTATGACTTGAACCAGGCTAATGCAACTCCACTAATGCCAACATAATTTTCAAGTCTATTCAGAAGGATTTTGTGGTCAATTGTATCAAATGCAGCACTAAGGTCCAGTAACACTAACAGAGAGATACAACCACGATCGGATGATAAGAGCAAATCATTTGTAACTCTAATGAGAGCAGTCTCAGTACTATGATATGGTCTAAATCCTGACTGGAAATACTCATAGATGCTGTTTCTTTCTAGAAAGGAACATAGTTGTAAAGATATTGCCTTTTCTAGAATCTTTGACAAGAAAGGTAGATTCGATATCGGCCTGTAATTAACTAATTCTGTAGGATCAAGTTGTGGTTTTTTAATAAGCGGTTTAATTACAGCCAGCTTAAAGGTTTTTGGTACGTATCTTAATGACAAAGAAGAATTAATAATATTAAGAAGAGGATCTATGATCTCTGGAAGCATCTCTTTCAGTAGCTTAGTCGGTATTGGGTCTAGCATACATGTTGTTGATTTTGATGATTTAACGAGTTTAGACAATTCTTCCTCCCCAATAGCAATGAAGTAGTGAAATTTTTCTTCAGGGACACTAAAATGTACTGTATTTTGGAATATTGTAGTAGACGGTTGCATGGTTATAATTTTCTCTCTAATATTATGAATTTTGCAAGTAAAAAAGTCCATGAAGTCATTAGTGCTGTGCTGATTTAAAGCATCAGGGGTTGAGGCTTTATTTCTTGTTAATTTAGTCACTGTATCAAATAAATATCTAGGGTTGTATTTGTTTTCTTCTAAGAGGGTAGAAAAGTAAGTAGATCTAGCTGATCTTAAGGCCTTTCTGAATGCAATAGTCATCAAGTGTTGGACAATATTCTAGGTTATTACTTGCAGATGTTTTAGTCCAATAATTAGAATCTCTGTTTTTTTTTCAGAATTATGTAATAGGCAAATAAAAGTCATCTATTTGTTTATATCAATTATATTTTCCGTTAATTTTGTGAATTTGTAAGTTTTGTTAGAGTGCGAAGAAATATTGAGCTGAGTAAAATCAGCATAACAGTGAAAGTTAATGCCATGCTTCTTAACGAAGGGTGCTAATGAAGGATTCCAATGCCATGCGTCTCCCAAGGGTAGCATATTGAGGCTCAAAAGCAATGGTCCTAGTACTGACCCTTGAGGTACTCCATACTTGTGATCAATATGAAGAGATGTAATATTGATCACAAGTGTGGAGTACCTCAAGGCTCAGTACTAGAACCGTTGCTTTTCACCAATACAGTTGAAGTTCCACTAATGCCAACATAATTTTATTTTATGTTACAAGTCTATTCAAAATAATTTTGTGGCCGATTGTATCAAATGCAGCACTAAGATCCACTAAGAACACTAACACCAATATACAACCACTATTAGATGATAAGAGGAAATCGATTGTATATAATAAAAGCACTCTCAGTACCATGATATGGTCTAAATTTGACTTAAAATCCTCGCAGAGACCATTTCTTTCTAAAAGGATTTTTTTTTTTTTTAGGATACAGCCTTATCCCAATATTCAAAATTGGCCAGTAATTAACTAATTCAATCAGGACCAAGATTTTTTTAATGCGCGATTTAATAATAGCCAGCTTAAAATGTTTTGGTACATATCCTAATGACAAAGATGAATTAATGAAGGCAGGCAGAACTTCGGTAAACAAGGATTTATTTTAAAGACAGAAAACATCCACACACGACAGCATAAACGGAACCACGAACATGCAATAACCGACAAATACTAAAGAACATGACGGAATATATATGGAGACACATGATGATTAACAGCTGGTGAAACATAATGACATTGATTACAAGACAGGTGTAGGGAGTGAGACGACACAGACAGGATCACGTGTTACATAACGCCCCCCTTCCGGTAGGCGCGTCCTCGCGCCGACCAGGTGACACCTGCGGAGGGTGGGCGGGGGACTAGAAGGGGGACAGAACAGAACCACGGCAAAACCAAGTAAACATGATACTCAAAAAATAAACAGTCCTCAAAACCCACGAGAAAAAATAAACACACTTATCAAAAAAAAAAAAAAAAAACAGAGTCCAGGAGGAGGGAAAGGAGGGATGACCCAGGCAGGTTCAGGCGGGTCCGGCGGTTCAGGCGGCGCCGGGGGGGGGTGAGCCAGGCAGGCTCCGGTGGGTGCGATGGATCCGAGCTGGTGAAACATAATGACATTGATTACAAGACAGGTGTAGGGAGTGAGATGACACAGACAGGATCACGTGTTACAGAAATTATGCAGAGGGGTGCCCACACTTTTTTTGGCTTGTGAGTTACTTGACCAAGTGACCAAGTCAAAATGATCTACGTACAATAAAAATGCAAAGAAAATTGTATTTATTTATGAAGACATGTGCGGTGACCCATGTGACAGAAAAGGTCAGATGTCAGACTGGCTGCCCTGTACATCAATCAAGTGGCAAATTTCATAGTGAGGACGGATGATGGGCTGACGTCTACTTTGTTAATTCCATGCAATCTACCCATACTACCTTTGTGATCCACGGGTAGATCCCCTGGAAGCATTTCTTTAAGTAGCTTAGCTGGTATAGGGTATAATATACAAGTTGTTGATTTAGATGATTTAACGAGATTAGACAACTCTTCCTCTCCTGTAGCAATGAATGAGTGGAATTTTTCCTCAGGGACACAACGATGCAAAAGTGATGCGATCCTGTAGTAGACGGTTGCATGGTTGTAATTTTCTCTCTAATATTATCAATATTGCAAGTAAAGAAATTAATGAAATCATTACTGCTGTGCTGTTTAATAATAATAATTCATTACATTTATATAGCGCTTTATCAAAGTCTCTTTACATGGAAGGGGGAATCTCCTCAACCGCCACTAGAGTGCAGCATCCACCTGGATGATGCGACGGCAGCCATATTGCGCCAGAACGCTCACCACAAACTAGCTTTATTGGTGGAGAGGAGACAGAGTGATGATGCAGCCAATCAGAGAAAGGGTATGGTTAGGAAGCCATGATGGACATATTTGGCCAGAATGCCAGGGTTACACCCCTACTCTTGCGAAAGACATCCTGGGTTTTTTAATGACCATAGAGAGTCAGGACCACGGTTTATCGTCTCATCCGAATGACGGTGCTCATTTTAGTACAGTGTCCCCGTCACTATACTGGGGCGGTAGGACTCACATAGACCAGAGGGTGAGCACCCCCTGCTG
Organism: Rhodeus uyekii; assembly: GCA_037043235.1. Classification (NCBI taxonomy): domain Eukaryota; kingdom Metazoa; phylum Chordata; class Actinopteri; order Cypriniformes; family Acheilognathidae; genus Rhodeus; species Rhodeus uyekii. The sequence goes on along the minus strand of JAWRVZ010000030.1, from coordinate 5,132,397 downwards.
GCCTCCTAACACCACTTCCAGCAGCAATCAGTCTCCCATCCAGGAAACAACCACACACATCCCCGCTTAGCTTTTGTGAGGAACCAGTCGTAGGCTAGAGGGTGACATTGCTGCACCCGATGTCTATTTAGAAGCATCTGGGGTTGAAGCTTTATTGCTCCTTAATTTAGCCACTTTATCAAATAAATACTTGGGTTGTATTTGTTTTCTTTCTTAGAGGGTAGAAAAATAAGCAAACACTAGCTGTTTTAGGACCTCTCTGTATGCAATGTTTTGGTTGTGAGTTACAATATTGCTGTCAAAAAACCTCTAGCTTTATTTTCTTCCAGTTCCATTTTTCTGGCTGCTCTCTTAAGGGGCAGTGTGGACTATTTTCTTTAATCTTCTTTAAGCGTAAATGGGCAACTGTTTCTGAAGTGCTAGAAAAGAGAGAGTTAATGGTTTCTGTTGCAACATCAACTTCTTCTAAGCTATCTGGGATGCTGAGGAGATGAAACTGATAAGGAAGATTATTTAAAAAGCAATCTTTAGTGGAAAAAGTGATGATTCTACCATATTTGTAACAGGGAGTTGGTTTTGCAGCTTTGGCTAAATGGAGTGTACATTATACTAGATAATGATCTGATATGTCATTACTCTGCTGCAGAATTTCAACGGCATCAATAATGATTTCATGTGACATTATTAGATCTAAAATATGATTACGACAATGTGTGGCTCCTGAAATGTGTTGCCTAACTCGAATAGAGTTTAAAATTCATCTAAATCCCAGTCCCAGTGTGTCTTTTTCATTATCTACATGGATATACAAAAAAAACACCAACAATTATGACTTAATCTTCAAACAGTACTAACTCTGATAGAAAATCAGAAAATTCTTTGATAAAGTCTGTATGATGCCGTGGTGGCTTGCAAACAGTAGCCAGCATAAATATCAAGCAGGATTTATCACTTACACTAGATAGTTGTTACGTTTCGATGGACAGGAAGTTTAGGATGTGGATACAGGACGCAGTCAAGGCAGGATTCCTAGACTCAAAACTCACTTTAATGATAAACTTAAAAGACTTCAAGGCAGACATCCACATGAGACATAACACCGCAAACAAACTTTAACAACTGACAAAGACAAAATGAACACAGGAGGGAATATATAGGCAGACACAGGATGAGGAACAGCTGATGAGACTTAGAAAGTGAAACAATGACACAACTGACAGGAAGTGACAAAGAAGACCCAGACAGACAGGAAAAAAACGTACACAAATTTAAGTGTTGGTCAAAAAAAGTAAAAAAAAAGAATGCGTGAGGTTTGAATTAAACATTGATATATTGCATGTTCAAATAATCATATAATTAAGTGTACTGGGGGCCATGAAAGTTTTGTGAAAATGGCCAAAGACACGGGCGATGTACCGAGAAAGTTTACTACATCAGAAAAAATTAAAATGCATTTGTTTACAAATCATGCAGTGACAAGTTGGTTTTTATGTGAGGTTGAAACTAAAAAACAATTGGGAAAAAGAGAGCATCGAGAACAAGTGTGTAAGTTTCCGTTAACCTAGCTTTTCCCTTTATATAGTTTGCCTTAAAATAATTCACTTTCCCTGCAAGCTGATTTACACACTTTCCTTTATTTTTGTTGGAGTCGAACACCATCTTATATGTGTGTCTTTCTCACAGAACCCCAAGACTTTCCCCCTGGGAGAGGGAAATGAAGTATTTTTAGCAGTTACACTTCTGTGTTGCTTGTCATCTCATCGTCCCTCCCTTTTTTCCATATTTCCTGATTCAAGTCCATGGGAAAGATATATCCTCCACCCAGTTTCTCACTTTCACTCTGTTGCCATTGGCTTCCTGCCGCTGCTTGTCAACAATTCACTGCCCTAGGGAAGACGTCTCCATAGTAACTGCCTTCGCTGAGGCAACTTGTCAGGACGTTCATTGGAGGCAGGTTTTTTCAGCACGATTCAGCGATTTACATAAAGCCAAAATGTCTTTTGACACTGGGCTAGAGAAGAGGAGGGAAAGATGACAAGAAAGACGAAGGAAAAGAAATGAAGGACAAAAAGAGCAAGAAAGCAACGTGAAAAATAAAAAATGTCACTCAATGAGAGAAAGCAAAAGAAAATATTGTAAATAAAACAGTGAAGGGGTGAAGTGAAGGGGTGAAAAGGTTTTTGTATGGGATGTAAAGGGCAAGAAAGAAAATTATCCCTGTTCATGCGTTTGTTTTCTTAGAAAGAATAAGTCCTTCTTTCTAAGGAAGTCTGTGAAGCAGCATCCCAGTGGAAAATTATATTGCTCAAAGTCTTAGGTTGCTGTAGATGCAATGCTATTTAAGTGAAACACAACTGAGAACTAACTTATTGCTCCAAAAATATCTCCTAAAAGTGATTCAAAAGACTTGCTTAGTACTCGTATGTATTTATACATAAAATGTATCTACCAAGTACATTTGCTTTTGAATCTTTATTTAATCTTTAAATACTTAATTATTCTAGCCTACTGCATTTATGATGTACGAGATTTCAGGTCATGTGTGCTTTTGAATGAGATTTAAGCAAGATGGTATGTTGCAAGTAAAATTATTGTCACTGGACATTTTTTTATTACAGTGGAGTTCACTTATCTGGACTCACGGTTAACTCGTCAACCCTATTATGTTGACGTTTTTGAAGTGGAACTGCCAAACTCCCTATTTATCTGAGCATTTTTTTATCGGTTATATCGATTATTTTATGACGAACCCTAATACAGTAATACCTCGAGATACGAGCATAATCCGTTCCAGGGCAGAGCTCGTATCTAGAATCATGTTTTCCCATAGGAAATAATAGAAAACAAATGAATCCGTTCCAGATCCGTAATGGAAAAAAAACAATTGTTTTTTATTGGTATAGACACACAAACACACACAATTATAGTACATGTATACAGTATAAGGATTCGTGTGATATCAAATAAAATGTGGTTTTAATTATAAGTTCTTACAGACAATAGCGGCAGGTGGGGAGGAGGGAGGAAGGGGTGTTGGTACGCAGACACTTGATTCCGTAACTTACACAAACACTACATAACTAACATAACATAACATAAACTTAACATAAAATTAACATAACTGAACTTAGCTTACGTTTTCTTCCCTTTTTTTCGCCTGACTGCCCTCACTTTCACTTTCTCTTGGCGCAGACCTTTTAACGAAATGCCTATCGAGGGAAATTTGTTTCTGTCTCCCATTCAAAATAAGTAAGGCATGCGTCGTCAAAAAGCGCCAAAGTACTTTTTAGAGACGCTCGTATCTCAAGCAAAAAAGAGGGAAAAAATTGCCACTTCATATGGTTATCTTATGACTCATGATCGTACCTAGTTCACTGTGCATGCACTGAGTTTGCGTTGCATGTACAGTGCCGCACAGCCGCAGAAGAACTCGCGGATAATGTTGCCAACTTAGTGCCTTTGTTGCTATATTTAGCGAGTATTCAGACCACTCTAGCAACACATTTTCAAAAAAAGCGACTAGCGACAAATTTAACGACTTTATCTGGAGTTATTGGAGACTTTTGGAGACTCTCTGAAGTGAAAGCACATATCGTTCTTACGCTTCTCAACGAGCAGCAAGTGCTACCGTTAGCCCATCCCCATCCCAAAGCACTCACAACTGATTTGATTGGTTTTCTCAAATATTTTGACATTGACGAGAGGTTACCAACCAAAGAGTATGAGGCTTAGATGAACACACACACATGCAGAAACCATATTAACAATACATATTAACAATGCAATACTTTCCAGAACTGTGTCAGAGAGAAATGACTGTGTTATGAGTGAATGTGTTTACACGTGTTGTGACTGTGTTTACGCTGTGAGCGAAATTGTGTTTGCAATGTTGGAGAATATAATTAAAGGTTTGTATCGAGAATCAAATGTGTTTTTTTTATTGTATATTGGTAAATCTCTGCTGTTAGTTGGTGCACATATGCCTTTTGTTGTTAGCAAACATATACAGTGTATTTACATTTTTATAACATGCCGATCGCTTCATCAAATAAATTGCCATATTGGCTGTTGGTTATCTCGATCCTCGGTTATCTCAATGCTTTTTTGCAACCCCCGAGGATAACCGGATTCCACTGTATTATTGAAAGTATTTTTTCTTTAGGTTGTGTATATTGTTTGTGACCTATGAGTGTGAAGTAGAGATGTTTCAGTTGCATGGTGATGGGCTACTATAAATAGATTTGGGTTCTACCATCATTAAAGTTCATATTCCTCCAGAATGGATATCTTGCCTCAACATGAAACTAGTCGACCACACATTCAACTAAATTAGTTTTGAAAATCTAGCAAACCCAACTGTTTCTATTGATTTCATATGTATACCATGTTGTATCTTCCCATTAGCAATTCATGAGTTTCCTGAGGACATCTTCACCAAAGAACAGAGGAGGAGAGGTGCCATACTACTACACGTGCTATGTGTGAGTGAGATCTGTCTGTCTGTCTGTCTGTCTGTCTGTCTGTCTGTCTGCCTGTCTGTCTATCTATCTATCCATCTATCCATCTATCTATCTAATCTTCTCTCTTCTCATTGCAGGCCATCTATATGTTCTACGCACTTGCTATTGTTTGCGATGACTATTTTGTCCCCTCCCTGGAGAAGATCTCAGAGGTGAGTTGTGCCACCTTTCAGACATTTCATCTGGAATAAGAATGACAGCCTGTCACTTTTACCATTTCTCAGAAAACGAGGTGATGACAGCCTTGTTTCCTTACTCCCATGGGTCTTCACTGATCCTATGTGTCATGTGAACTCTGTGTAAAGTGTTAATTAATACATCAAGATTGCTAGGTGTTTCCCTTTAGGAAATTCTTTTTGTTCACATTGTGTCAGGATTTAAGAATTGCGTCCTTTAAAACAGCAGAGATTCATGCAACTGGGAACATTTGTCAAGATTTAAGAATTGTGTCATTTAAAAGGCAAAGATTCGACTGGGAACCCTTGTGAAAAAGAAGTAAACGTAGCATACTTTTGAAAAGAGCACTTATTACAGAAATACTATTCTTTAAAAGAATAAGTTTGAACTGAGTACAATGTTTTCAGACACTTAGCTGCATGTTAGTTTTAATTAAATTATTATGCCTTTTTACAAAGTCTTGATGTTGTTTTTGAGGTGTACTCGGATGTTTTTATGCTTGATTGTTAAAAAAAAAATCCTCGTTCCAAAATACAAAATGTGCTGTGATTGCTTAGCTGGCCCAGTGTTTTGTGTTCGGCACTGTTTAGCGTGTGTTTCGGGAAATGTCATGAAATCTCAGAAATTTCATAATTAAGGATAGCGTTAATTTTAAAAGATAAAACACTTCAAGAGAGTCTGCACACTCTACCAAAGAAAAAGTCATCAAGTGTGAGATAAAATCAGTGCTTTAGTAAAAAGAGGGGCAAACATTTCGGTCACATGATCTTTGTTAATGCCAAGCTTACAGTGCTTAGTGAAGGAGCCACATGGTTACGTAGATCACATGATCAACCAAGCCAGATAATGATCCAAACAAAATGTTGTACAACATACTATGTGAAAAAAATACATTTTGCAACATCTAACAGAGATTTTTTAACTAGATCACAAGGTTTATCAGTATAAACCCATAGGAATAGGTATACTGGGACACAGGACTTTGGTGGGCACAATGGAAACAGTTAGAGTAGGGCTGGAACCCATCCCACAACCACGTTATGACAAAGCCCAGGGTAGGGATAGACCAAGATGGTGGAAGCTTGGACAAGGTGGGAGTGCACTGCAGGGGAAGAACTCATAGTCTGAGATCTGGCAGGCAGAACCCCAGCAGATTAAATTCTTAGTCCAAATTTACCAAGCCCAACTAATCTCCACATTTGGGGCAAGAACAATTCTCCGGTATACTCACTCTCCCCTGGAAGAGCTCACTCGAGCTCATCCTCAGTAGCTGTCCAAAAGCCTTATGGCTGTTACCACTGATGACACAACCAGGTTTTGAAGACCGTTGCTGAGCCCATTTCAAAATCCATCGGCAGTAAAGAACTGCCAGAGAAACATTGCTTTTGGAAGGGCTGGCGCGGTGGTGCAAAAAAAAAAAAAGAAAAAAGATTTGCATGTCAGCTTCAGATTGGGACATGTGAGTTGAGTTTGGGAGGCAACTCAAGTTCCCGAATCCTTATTGACAACTTAGTTGAGGCCAGATATGGTGTTAATAACAAACTCCACAAAGCAGGTGTTCCTCATAGAGTTGATAGTTCCCTGGGAAACCATATTGAAGAGGTGAATGAGTGGAAAAGGTGTAAGTACCAGGAGGTGGTGGTTGAGTGTCAAATGAGAGGTTGGAAAGCACCTTGTGAGCCCATAGATGTGGGTTGTAGAGGGTTTTCTGGAATTTTGCTGTGTAAAGTATACACTAAATAAAAAATAGGATGCAGTAGTATGATAAATGCATATTATCTGCAGCTACAGATAATAGTTTTTTAAAAGTATGATGTTCTTTCTGATGTACATTACAAGTGCACATTCAGTTTAATTAAGTACACTTCTTTTTCACAAGGGAGGATTAGTTGAAGTACATGGCGTTTAATGTGGTATCCATGAGTGCAGATAAATATCAAGAAACTGTGAAAGAGACAGTTGTATTATTTGCACATTATAGCATCCATGATTAATCATACTGTATATAATGCTCTTCACTAGAATCTGCAGCTGAGTGAAGACGTGGCTGGAGCTACTTTTATGGCTGCAGGAAGTTCAGCTCCCGAATTATTTACTTCCTTAATTGGTCAGTTTGATTTTGCATTATTGTTGATTGCCTACCTCTACTTAATTCATTATGAATTTACATAAAATGCAAGATATGCACATACTACATATATAAACTCACCTAAATGATTATTAGGAATACATATAAGGATTATTAGTTAAATTTAAATATATTATGGTATGCTTTTATTTTAGAATATATATGCATGTCATTTCCTGTAAATCTACTTTAAACAAGGTATTTTAGTGAAAAGCAGAATAAATATAAATAAGATTTTGACGATTTAATTACCTAAATTACCAGGGACTGTCAATCTCCACAGAGGACCGAAATTGTAATTATTATTTACTGAAAATCTCATTATCTGCTCTTCATGCAATAACCGATGCCATTAGATCTCATTGAATAAATGTGCTTTGAAGGCTACAATTGAGTAGAAGATTACAAATGAATAAATAGTTACATTTCAGTTTGTTACCCTGAAAAAGTTATTATATTTCAGTAGAAAAGCTAACATTCTGCAAAAAGTTATTATTTTGTGTTCTTTGGAAGATATGTACATAGGTTTGGAACAACATCAAGGTATATTAAAATAGCAAAATATTTTAGTCCATTGAGTTATTTTTTATCATTTAAATCACATGAAAATCAATGTAATTTCTCTGTCACACATTGTTACTTCGAATTTGTCACATATTATTACATATTGTTTATTTGCTTGATGGCAGGTGTATTTATCACAGAGGGTGATGTCGGCGTAGGCACCATTGTAGGGTCGGCTGTCTTCAACATACTCGTCATCATTGGAGTGTGTGGCATCTTTTCCCGCCAGGTACAAATACTGATCTACAAAACTGACCTCATCATTCATTCCTCTGAGCTTAACAAAAGAAGGTACAATGTATTAAAGGGATCATGACAAAAAAAGTTATGAATTTGCAATTGCGAGAAAAAGTCAGAATTGCAACGCACACAAAAATAGTTTTTTGCTTGAAAGATTGTGATCTACCTTTTACCTCCGAATTGGACATTTTTCAAAAAGTCAGAATTTTGAGATGATTGCATGAAAAACATCCCAACTGAGAGATAAAAAGCTCAAATTAACTTTTCAAATTTTTATTCTGTGGCAGATATCAGCTTCTATATTTAATATATTATATTATTATTTAAAAAATGTTTTTTTTTCAACCTTCATTCTGACCCTCTGTCTGTAATGAATCCTTTTTATGGGGCAGCTCCTTTTAAAGTGTAAATGTAACCATTTAAAAAGGAAAAAAGATGTTAGCGACACCAACTTAGCGCCACCATCTTGCAGTACTGTAACCTGTGATGTCCTGCTTGGCTGGCTCCATTAAATTATTGAAGATTATTATTTTAATTTATTATGATTAATATTAAATAATATCTGGACTACTGGAAACCAACTGTACCATTCATGTACCGATCAAGTATAGATTTTTCTGCTTTTACTAGTTATAATCATTACTAGTAATAGATAAACTCATAATATCTGTTGTAGTAGTTGACCAATAAAACCAAATCCAGGCTGATAAAGAAAATTCAGGACTCCAGCAGTGAACGAAAAGTTGGTTAAAAACTTTATTGCATCAAAAAAGTTAATGGCAAGGAAGATGATGGGATTAGGGATAATGTTTGGGGATTATCTAGCGTCCTGGGTAAACTGATTGGTAAATATGGATCTTATCCAGTGATCTGGATTACCTGATTGGTAAACATAGAGTCATGATGAGAAATATTTATTTTGCAGTTTGCATCAGCTTTACTCTCTGTGTGCTGTGGAATTACAAATGAATGTGTATAATGGTTGATGTTCAAATTAATTTCTGAAAGTTATTTTTGCAAAATATTGATAGACAAGTATAACTATGGAAATCTTGAGGCAGTGGCACAGTGGGAAAGTTTTAGCTCAAAATACCTCACAGATCATTTTGATATTAAAATTGCCGATTTTTGGGCGTGAGAAGAAACGTGTTACTTTTGTGTAAGCCCCTTTAAGTGCAAATGAGCTTCTGCTTCCGGCCCCCTTTAAAAAAAAGTTTGGACAATGATGCCTACAGAGTCAAAGAATGTATTCTGCATAAAGATAGAACATATATAGTTTAGTTTAATTAAGGTTATAACTTATATAACATCTTGCTTTTATCCACTTTTAGAAAAATAGTGGATTAATTGTAGTTTATTGTACATTACACAAAAAATGAAGTGTCCATTTTCAGTCCTGAAAATCACCATAAGAGCTGTACAAGTGTGGATTAAAGTCTCATCCATAAACTCTCTCTCTCCCTTGCATCATCAACCAACATAACGTATTTTACACAGCACCATTCGTTACAACTGAAAGTAAACAAATATATACAGACGTTATGTCTTTTGTGGGTGGTTAATAAACTGGTGAACTTTATATCTGTAAAACAACTCCAATGAACTAAATTAAAGTGTGTGCTCTCCCTTTCATTACTGCTCTGAGCAGTATAGCTCTGGAGACAAGAAGCTGGATCTTGAACATTTGTTACCGATACTTGAGTAACAACTTTTTAACAACCTTGATTTGTATTTTCCCTTTGTATTGATCCTTCTTTAATGGTAAGAATCCTGATTTTGTACAGTTAGACATGTTCCATAAGCTATCCCATAATGATAGGTGAACTACATGGATGTAGAATCAACTAAACTTGTCCCTCAAATATGATTGGTTGATTGTAATGTTGTTCTAGGTTGTAGATGATGAAATCAGGTTCTCCATAAGTGGCAAAACTGTACATAGTTATTTAGCCATTCTTTATCATAATTACATTGAACACAACTGCACTAAACACTTGATATAAGCATATTGCTACAGTTTTTCATGTGTCCATTTGTGTCCTAGACTGTGGCCCTTACGTGGTGGCCTATGTTCAGAGACTCGCTGTACTACATCTTCTCAGTGTTGGCCTTGATTTTGGTGAGTATATGGGTACATGTGAGGAAGGGTGTTACGTCCCTCGTTTAGTTGTTATGTGTGTCTAGGATTAAGACGCAACAAAAAGAATGATTTGTGTATGTGTGTATGTGTGTCTGAACAGTGTGGAAAAAGGGAACGGAAAAACGGATCACAAAGCAAAATAATTCACCATTAAATGTTTTTAATGTCCATCCGTGCAATTAAATAAATAGTGAATAAATGAATATAATATGTACAATCAACAAGAAATAGAATAAATTCATATTGGTTGAAAGGAAGAGAAATAAAGAGAAGGTGCTTAAATCATAAACGAAATAAAACAAAACACCAATAACTAAGTTTAATCAGAATAAACTAACTAACAACAAAAGATGTGAAAATAAACATCTTCAGCGTCCAAAAGACGCCATAAATAAACTACACTAACTAATAAGCAAAAACATACAAAATAAGCACCCCTCCTAAACCTAGTGTGTCTAATACAGAAATGAAACTACGTGATGTAATGTAGGTCGCGACCTGCTTGCCTGGCTCCGCCTCTCCCACCAGTAAACAGGGTTGTTAACGTCGGACCATACAACAAACAAAAGACACAACCAAAGTACTTAACAAAAATAAGGGTAAACGAAACAAGCACGAACAAACAAACAGCAGTTGTTACAACTCAAAACATAAGCAACTCTCAGATTGGTCTCTCGAACGAGAGAACCATCCTCATCAAGCATCAAGCGTGCTCGCTCTTTCCTCTCTCTCTCTGCTTGAAGTTGGGGCGGCCTTTAAACTGTCGCGGTGGAAGACGATTGGCTCCTACGTCAGAGTTGAATCATCCAATCACGTTCCCACCTGCAACAAATAAGTTTCACACACACGACACCGCATACCCATACAGATGTCCAAAAGGAAAAGAAACATACGTAGCTCAGCGTACGTAACAAAGGGTAAAAGAGACCTGAAATAAATAAATATAAGTATAAATAAATTTTATTAAGGTAGGGTTTAGCAAATGGAGGTTCACAAGAGAACTGCAGGGATTCATGAGTTGATGAAAAGCTAATTCATTAAACTGAATGTAACATTGAAATAACGTTCAGAAGTTGGTCTGCAGAAATAAAATAGCAATATATATTATTAAATCAAGATAATTAAATCAAATAATTTCCTTTTTGAGTAGAACTCAATTGTGTGTAATGACATAGACACTAAAGTGTCACTCTTGTGTGAGCCAGTGCTGAAACACATGCTGAAAATGCTAATCTTGATTGGTCAACAGCATGAGTCAGGTGACAAAGAATCAGCGCTAAAAACATAAATTAGTACATTCAGCCTATCATTCAGACCATGTTACATCCTGTCTGGTTGTTTTAATGGCTGCATTTAGAATTTAGCTAGTTAAATGTAGAATGAACATCTGAGGAGTTCTAGATGTTTTATATTTAAATATGGTATTTTCAGGCAATTAACCAGCTGCCTAGTTGATTTTTGGCTGCATTTAACTCTGTGGAGTTAATGTTTAATACAAAGAATATGGATTATATCTAGCCTTGGCAGTCATTCTCCCACAGACAACATTTGGCAGCTGGGTAACTTCTCTGTGGAAGGAGATAATAGGACTTAAATCTGAGGGGTTTCTTTGTGGGCAAAGCATTAAGAATGCAGCCATCATTTCGGTCTGACCTTATCAACTCTAACCTTTAAGCAGTTTGCGATTGAACACTGAGATGCCATTCTCACTCACTTAGGGTATTTAGGTTGTACAGCTATGGCCAAAGGTTTTGAGAATAACACAAATATTATTACATTATGCCAGTGATTCTCTCATTAACAAGGTTGAGAGTGTTGATGAGGACAAGGCTATAAATCACTCTGTCATGCTGATTGAGTTAGAAAAACAGATTTGAAGCTTTAAAAGGAGGGTGGTGCAATTTGAAATCAATCTTCCTATGTTAATCGCTTTGCACAAAAAGGGATTCACAGGCAGTAAGTTTGCATCTAAATCAACTATTTATCGGATCATCAAGATCTTCAAGGAGAGAGATTCGGTTGTTGTGAAGGCTTCAGGGCGCTCAAAAAAAGTCCACCATGCGCCAGGACAGTCACCTAAAGTTTATTCAGCTTCGGAATCAGGGCACCACCAGTGCAGCGCTTACTCAGGAATGGCAGTAAGCTGGTGTGAGTGCATCTGCACGCACAGTGAGGTGAAGACTTTCAAAAGGATGGCCTAGTGTCAAGAAGGGCAGCAAAGAAGCCACTTCTCTCCAGGAATAACATCAAGGACATTCTGATATTCTGCAAAATGTCATTTTGAAGTTGATTAACAACATGCCACTACGAATTTCAGAGGTCTTTAATAAGAAGGGTCAACACTGGAGCAGGGGTTTCACTGTGACACTTTGTATCGTTTCCTGAAGACCCAGATATTGCATAGATTCCCATTTTTGCCATCAAAGGATTATCACAACGGATACGTCCTTACACAGGCTGTTGTGAATGTCCAGCTGACGGTCTCTGGGAAGACTCTTCATCTCATCTCTGGAGGATGAGTGCAATGTTTCTAGCTATATTGCTTTTTCCCATTTCCCATTTTTCCCTGTTGGATGACACATCTGTAGTCCCCATGACGGGTTGCATCCGCGCCCTCTTTTCAGGTTGGCACAGCAGATCCTGCTCTGGACTACAAACAGATTGCTCATGAGGGAGTCTATATTCCAGGGCATTTGAACATAGGAGCAGATATATTGTTAAAGCAGGGGCTGAGGCCCGGGGATTGGAGACTCCATCCGAAGGTTGTGGAGTTGATTTGACAGAGGTACAGCAGAGTGGAAATGAACCTGTTTGCCTCAACAGAGTTCCCTCACTCTTCATTCTGGTTCGCCTTCACATCTCCAGCTCCATTTGAACTACAGACATCTCAGAGGCTGCATTTGTATGCCTTTTTCCGCAGTTGCTTTGGGGATCAAGTTTACATGTAATTTGTGGCTCCATTCTGACTGGCCAGAGTCTGGTTCTCAGACCCAATGTTTCTCCTGGAAAGATCTCCTTTGGAGGGACCTTCTTTCACAGGCGCAGGATCAATGCTCTACCCTCAGCCTGAGATTTGTGAACTGTAGGCTTGGCCCCTGAGATTTGCCAGTCATATATTCCAGTCTCTCAAATGAGACTATTGAGACCAACCTAAGTGCTAGAACACCCTCTACGAGGAAACTTTACGCTCTGATGTGCTAAAACTATTCCATTGGATTGTTGATTTTGTTGCATCTGAGGCACATAAAATGCCTTCACTTCTAGACATTAGGGCTCACTCCACTAGGAGTGTGGCTTTGACTCTTATTAGGAATCTGGTGGAGAATAACAGGTCTGTGTGTATCCATACTTCACAAACTAACTACCTTAGTGTCTTCCAGACTTTGTGAATCAAAAGGTGTTCTCTACAGATGTTATTTTAGGGTTAGTTCCTTTTCAGGTATGTGAAGTGTGCAGTATGCTTTACCTCCAGGCTCTAAGGGGACTACCTACTTGGAGAAGTACTCTAAGATTCTTCCCTTTCAGCCTTGACTTTTTCAGTTACCTCTGGGATGCACTATAGGCTTTGTCCCTGTGTTATGAGGCGCACTCCACGTGGAGTGTATGTCTCTTGGGGCTTTTGGGGCTCCTTGTAAAGAGTGCAAATCCAAGTGTGAACACTCTTAAAACAAGCAGTTTCCAAACCATTTCCTCCAATCACAGTGACATCAAAATAAATTACTTACTTAATATAATATAATTATAATTATATATAATATAATTTATGTTTCTTTGTGACTATTAACTGACATCAGAGTCCCTTGAACGTGCAAATGTGGCATTAAAATATTGAAATATTAACTTAATATTTAATGCTTATTAGTGTATATAATGCTTATTGTGCATCTTAGTGCTTTCGCTGAATTTTAATTTTTTTGCTATCCCCTACGTTAAAAACGTATTAATCAATAATGACTGACACACTAGTCTCTAGATTTACTTCTTTGATGTTTTATACATATTTGCATAAAGATTCATGTTCAAATCCCAGTTATTTTACCCTTTCATTTGTCTACGTTTCTTCAGGTTATCTATGACGAAAGAGTTGTATGGTAAGTTTCTACACCCATGTCTACATGTTCAAGCAAATTATTCTCATTATTTAGAAGCATTAAAAAGATAAAACATTTATACTTAAATGGAATTTTTATACATATAAGAGTTATATCTGCTAACAATCTTTGTATCCATTGTTATAGGTGGGAATCCATGCTTCTGATCTCCATGTATGGAGTCTATATTCTTATCATGAAGTGAGTATAAGTTAGGCTAATATGTTAAGGAAAAACTCCCTAGATGGTTAGGTTTCAGAGGACGAAACTAAGAAACAGTTGGGCTGAACTAAGAAATTATAACATATAATTCCAGAATTAATTAATTACACATTGTCTCTGTCTGGCTCTAAATCCCAAATAAACGTATAAAATAATAGCCTAAATAGAAATGTCTTTTACACATAGCTCCCTCTTGCTTCAGTTAAATGAATGTCTCTCCTCTTTGTTGCTACGGGTTGAGAATTTCCACATTCAAGCAAATGCATGACATGCATGACTCTATGAGAGAGAGGACCAAGTTTCAGTTATTGTTTAGAAAGGAGCCTGGATGAGTAACAGTGTTGTACAGACTACACAGATTCTAGAGAGATAAGGATCTTCTAGATAACAACAGTCTTCATTAAGCACCTTTTAAGGCCATAAGAGGAAGCTTGAGCTGTTGGTGACTGTGATGAACATCCTTGCTATCTTTTTCAGTTTTTTGGATCAGGGAAGCTGAAGCATGTTTTGTTGCAGAGGTGTTGATAATACAATATATTACATATTTATCCCATTCAGATACAACAAAAGATTGAAAAGATGAAGAGTATGTTGTGTTTTGAAGGATGGTGTGCTGTATGCCCCGATCAAGTGCTTTAACAGCAAACAGCAACTCAAAAACCCTTTGAGAAACTTTGAAACTGCAATATGTACAACAATGTGTTTATTGATGTGGTTAAAAAAAAACTATAGTTAGAATAATTAACAATGAATTTTAAGAATTTACTGTACGTTTGTGTCACAAATTTCTGCCAAAAATGATCCAAACAGGACACCTAATTATGCATATAGGTATTAATGAAAGGTGCTTAAAATATGTGAAGAAATTAAGTGATAACTAATAATTTTCACAAAAACAGCATCAATATGATGAATTTTCAGCATCGTTACTCCAGTGTCACATGATCCCTCAGAAATCATTATAATATGTTGATTTAGTACGCAATTATTAGTTCAATGTTGAAAACTGTTTTACTGCTTTCTTTATTCCTTGATTAACCCTTGTATGGTGTTCGGTCTGTGAGACCTGTTTTCAATTTTTATCAAAAGAAAAAGGATACGATTAATTATAGTTTTCAAACTCAGACTCATTGACCTTGGCTCATTTTCCGTGAAGAACATATATATCTGTACAATTTTCAATTTTTATTTTCAATGACCACACCTGATCGAAATGACAAAGATTTTCTGCTCAGAAGACACTGGAATTGATTTTGGAGGAGAGAGAATATTTACATTTAATCATTTAGCAGATGCTTTTATCCAAAGCGACTTACAACTTGAGGAATATAGAAAGTGATTCATCCTAAAGAGTCAAAAGTACACAAAAAGTGTTCACAATACAAAGTTTCAGATATTGCTTGAAGTAGTGGAGAATGGAGGGACTGAAATGGAGGGTAAGTGAAAGCAAGGATGACTTGATTTTTTTAGATGCTCACAGAAGAGATTCGTTTTCAGCTGTCTTTTGAATATTGACAGGGATTTTGCATTCCAGATGAAGTCAGGGAGATTGTTCCACCAGCAAGGAACAGTGAACGAAAATGTTCTTGAGAGTGATTTTGTGCCTCTTTGTGATGGTACCACAAGTCAATGCTATTACGGTAATCGATCGTAGGTTTCTGGAAGGTGTGTAGATTTGTTGCACGAGTGGAAGTAGGAGGTACTGAGCCTGTGTTAGCTCTGTAAGCAAATGGCAATGCTTTGAATTGAGATAAGGTTTTGATGACGTAGAGGAAGAGGTTTCATAATGTGAGTATACTTTCTAAAAATTTTGAATCTGAGAGTGACTTTGAAGAAGAGGATGAGATTGAGCATTAGATAGTTCCAAAACTAAGACTAGCCACAGGACCAGCCTGTCAGCAGCCAGCCCCAAGACAAGCCCATTAGCAGCTCACAAGTGAAGAAAAAATTGTGAAATTGAATGGTCTTCTTGCCAAAGAAATGAGCCACTCTACATGGCTGCCAATGCGATAAGGATACAACCAGGCCTGACATGGATGGCAGTTACTATGTGCGGAGCTTTTCATAGATAGCTTTTCCAGATTCCATACTGAAAATTATGTTTTTGGAAAACTTCCAAATCATTTTCAGGATTATCCGCTTTGATAACCGAGACGACAGACCAGCTCGATGGCAGAGAGACAAGCCTGCTGCCATCTCCCATGTGAGACTTCCAGCTTTCCTGTAGCTCAGCCAGTAGAGCACTGGTGTTTACAACGCGAAGATCATGGGTTCAACCTCATGGAAAGCAAGAACTGATTCAATGTGTTTCTTAAATGTAATGTAAGTCGCTTTGGGTAAAAGCGTCTGCTGAAAGCAAAACTGTAAAATCGGACAAGTGGGTGCACCGCCTCCCCCTGTTTTACAACCCAGAGCCTAATGTCACCACTGGTAGAATATATCATCTAAACTTGCAAAATATGGTATAAAGATCTGGGCTGCCTGTGATGCCACTTCCTCATCTGCTTTGAAATTGACCCCTGTCAAAAATCAAGGAATGAGAGTTGCTCTGCACATGACTCAGGGACTTGTAAGGTAGTGAGGGACTACTTTACAAGCTGGGGCAGTAAAAAGGAAGTTGATGATGGTGGGAACGATACAATAAACAAGTCTACCAACCCTACTCCTGACTACAAAGAACAGACATGTTAAATCTTCCAAGTTTGTCTACACAGTTGACACATCGTTAGTATCCTATGTGATCTATCTGATGCGATATCCTAATTCATTTTCTTTTATTGTTAAATTTTTTTAAAGTAAAAAAAGTACTTAATTCATAAATGTGATCTAACAAATGTAAAGGACACATATTAACCTTATATGTTCTTTATATTGCTTGTAATTGGGATGAAATAAACATCTGTTGAGTATTTTAACATATTAATTAAAAACCCGAAAAATGGTACACCAAGTACACCAGACACGCGAATACTGGCTACACAACAAAAATATGAACACCACATATGTAACGAAGGGGACTCACAAGCCAATAGCATGTCTTTAATGAGAATGGTCGTACAGGCGGATAATCAGGACAGGCAGAGAACATTCAACAACGATATTCCAGGCATGGGTCAAAAGGCAGGTAGACAGGTTCAGTGATGGGTAGGAAGCAGAATCGGTAACAGAACAACAGTCAGGACAATAACCGCTCAGACTTGTGCACAATAGCAAATCAAGACTTCACGATCACAGTTCGTGTGTGTGAGTCTTTTATAGTTTGTGTGATGGTTCGCAGCTGGTGCGATAATCAGTCCAGTGAACGGCATCATGGGAAATGTAGTGTGTGTGTGTGTCAGTATACATGTGAGAACTCCCTCCGGTGGCCAGAGAGGGGAAGGCAAGGGGCTCGAAATCATAACAACATAAGTGTTAATAGAATGCTCAAAAGGACAGCGTTTATTTGAAATAGATATCTTGTGAAACATTATAAATGTATTTTAAAGCTATTTTAAATTTCAATAATATTTCACATTATTAGTTATTTTTGATCATATAAACAAAACCTTACTCAGCACAAATCTTACCAACCCAATTTTTTTAGCAATAGCATGTTTATATATTAAAATTTAAAAGTGTGTAATATGTCAGAAAGAGAAATTGGTTGGTTTTGTTTTAAAGTCGGTATGAAATGGAAGTTGTGATGGCTTTTTCTTCCCTATTGTGACATCAGAGTGTAAAACGGCTTCTCGAACAAGAACAAAAATGTAAGATGGGACTTGATTTTGACCATGGGGAATTGATTGGATGGTTGTGGTTTGCTATTGGTCGATCTCCTGTGAGTGACAGGTTATTATGCCCTTGTGACAGTAAACACGTCATCAGAATAGAGAAGAGATATCACTGCAATAAGGAGAAGTTATTTTCATCAAAGATTCCAAGGCACATGAATAATGTATAACAATGATAAATACAGATAAATCATTTATAATAAAAACTGCAATATTTCATAAAAAGATAAGAATTGTCCATTTTAATTTAATTGTGACTTTAATCTTATTCGCAGGTTTAACAGTCAGATTGGCAGCTTTGTCCAAAGATCATGTGGCAATCCAGCCCAGTGTTGTGCGAGGAGAGAAATGTCCACAGATAAAGAGGGTGATGAAGTGGGAGTCAATTGTAACACCTCCATGGTGTTATTAAAGAAAGGTACTTGTGCATTTATGTTTTAATTTTCTGTAGCAGGAAAGAAGCGCTTCCAAACTGGTGGGGCATATTATGCATTTATTTTCTGTGTTGTTCTCAGCTCCGGCAGAATCAGGACAGGAGTCTCCAGTAGTGATGGTGGATGAGCTGCTGATCTCGAGGCCACACCAGCTCTCATTCCCAGAGGCTGGGCTGCGTGTTATGATCACACCGCATTTCTCCCCACGTACCCGTCTGACTATGGCTGGACGCATGCTCATCAGTGAGGTAAACTTGAATTTATCATTTATTAATCATCAAATCAATCATTTATTTTGACAGTAAAAGCAATAATGTTTTGACATTAATAAGTCAATGCATTTTACATATACAACAACTACCCTACTAGCAAATACAGTGGTACCTCGGTTTACGAGCGATTTGGTGTACGAGCATGGAGGGTCAAATCGGTGTACGAGCATTGTATCGGAGTGCGAGCAAGTTTTTCCCTCACCCATGCGCATTTTGGTCCTACGCTCAGCATCTTCGCGGGCATTTTTAATGGAAATATCCTAATGACAGCCTCTCATAACACAGTCCCGCAGTTCCAACCCCTTTATCACCCCTTAAAGCATTCATTCTCTCAGCCTCGCTCTGTTTGGCTGCATCATTCACCACAGTGATACGTTTAGAAGTGATAACATTAATTAATCGTGATCGCTATTGTTCACTTAGTGAAATATATATGTGGTTCATGAATTCATTGTCTCCTCACTTCTCTCCACTCCGGAGCTCGCGTTGGTCGCTCGCGGTGGTCGCGCTCGTATCCCGGAGCTCGCGTTGGTCGCCCGTGCGTCTCCCGGAGCTCGCGGTGGTCGCGCGCGCGTCTCCCGTTCCACGACTTTCACTCTGGATTATCACTTCGTTTGTTTTCTGCACTATTATAATAAATTCACTCATTTGCACTTGAATCCAGGTTTTGTGTTTTCCTCCTCCCTCCTCTGTCTCTCATCTCCTTCATGCCAGCAGACGCTGCTCAAAGTGAGTTACAGCAAATTGTCAAGTATTTTTTGAGTTTAATTGTCAATTACTAATTAGTATTTATATGAGATCTTAACGGTTATAATTTTAACTGTAATTAATAGGATAAAATAAAAACAAAATATTTAACATGGGCATTTATGGTCGTGTGGAACGAATTAATTGATTTTTAATGCATTCTTATGGGGGAATTGTTTTGGTGTACGAGCATTTTGGGATACGAGCTCGCTCTTGGAATGAATTAAACTCGTAAACCGAGGTATTACTGTAGTTAGTTAATATTGAGAATTGGACCCTAAGCTAAAGTGTGAATATATATATATATATATATATATATATATATATATATATATATATATATATGTATATATATATATATATATATATACAATAATACCTCGGTTTACGAGTTTAATTCGTTCCAAGAGCGAGCTCGTAAACCAAAATGCTCGTACACCAAAACAAATTTCCCCATAAGAATGCACTAAAAATCAATTAATTTGTTCCACATGACCACAAATGCCCATTTTAAATATTTTTTTGGTTTTACCCTATTAATTGCAGTTAAAATTGTAACCATTAAGATCTCATATAAATACTAATTAATAATTGACAATTAAACTCTAAAAATAGTTGACAATTTACTGTAATGCACTTCAGGTTTGAGGAGCCTACTTGGAGGAGAGAGAGGAGGGAGGAGGGGGGAGCGGGGAAAGCAAGGATGAAAGCAAATGAGTGAATTTATTATAATAGTGCAGAAAACAAACGAAGTGATAATCCAGAGTTAAAGTGTGGAAAATGGGAGCCGGGAGAGAACGAATTCGCGGGAGCCGCAAGAGAACGAATTTGCGGGAGCCGCGAGAGAACTAGGGGAGCGCGGGGCACAAAGTAACGCGGGGTAAATAGTAACAGCGATTTTGTTGATTTTTTTTGTAATTTTTTTGAAAGACGTGAAAAACACATAGTGGCTGCTATCCGGACCTGAAGTAAACAAGACAGCGCGGGTTAGTTGTAACACTAAGCCGCATTGAACAAGTTGCATCAATAATCATATATTTTGCATTGTATTAACCTATTAAAACGTTTTTCATTTCATTACATTGTTCAAAACACAACAAATGTAGAAAAATAAAGGAAAAACTATATTTAATTCATAAGTTATGCTTATGATCATCAAGACGCAACTTTTTTAAACAAATAAAAAAACGTGAATGAACTTGCATTGGATAACATGGTGTTACAACTAACCCGCTGTCTGTTAAAACGAGTCCCGCTCATGGGGTAAGAAGTCACATTTTACTCCTTGCGCTTTTGCCGATACTGCAGAGAAACGGCAGGTCCGACGAACATGAAAACAGTGCTCATTTGTAGGAGAGGCTTATATGTTGTTAGTATAAAAATATGGTTTGTCTAACCCTTTTACTTTGTTTTTTTGGGGGGCTAAAACCGTGTATATTTCACTACGTGAACAATCGTGATCACAATTAATTAATGTTTAGAATATCAGGTAAAAACTTCTGTAAATCACTTATAAAAGTATCACTGTGGTGAATGATGCAGCCAATGAATGAGATAAGGGGTTATAAAGGGGTTGGAACCTCCTGACTGTGTTATGAGAGGCTGTCATTAGGATATTTCATGTAAAAATGCGCACAAGGATGCTGAGCGTTAGGACTTTTTCCACACAAAACTGCGCATGGGTGAGGGAAATTTTTTCTCGTACACCAATACAATGCTCGTACAACGATTTGACCCTCCATGCTCGTACACCGATTTGCTCGTATACCAAGTCGCTCGTAAACCAAAGTATTACTGTATATATAGCCATGGCCAAAATTGTTGGCACCCCTGAAATGTTTTTGGAAAATTAAGAATTGCTTGCATTATGTCACTGCTCTGTCATTCCAGTTTGGTCTTTTCGAGTGTCTGTTGACAGAGCCCTGACACTGCCCCTTTATCGGGTTTTGTGTGAGATTGCGTGCCTCGGTGCATGCTCTCGTGTCCATGTGATTTCATGTCGTCCGTGTCGCGCGCAGTTGGTGTTTCAGCATCATTGTGAACAAGTGGCAATGCACGTCGCATTCGCTGCGTGTTTGTGTCCATCAGCCTGTGCCCCGCCCCCTTGTTACCGCGTTTCCCTTGAATGTTGTCAGCTGTCTATGATTACTCCCTTCCTCTTGTATCCTATATATATACCTTTATATTTGCTGTCCGACGTGGTCTCGTTGCCGTTATGTGTTTTTGTTTCCTGCCATGTGCCCTGCCGTTTTCCCTGGTTTGTTCTATGTTCTGGTTTGGATCTTGTTTATGTTATGTTTTTCCCCCTCGTGGGTTGTTTCTTTTGTGTTACGTTTCTTTTGTTATTCTCATTAAATCCTTCGTTCCCTGCATTTGAGTCCTCCCTGTTTATCGTGTCGTGACACATCACGTGTATTGGAACAAAACAAATAAAGGAAAAAAAATTTTTCCAAAGAAATTCAAGCTGTCCTGCAGGCACAGGGTGCATCAGTGTCAGCACGAACTATCTGTCGATATTTGAATGAAATTAAACGCTATGGTCGACCACACAGTACACAGTACCTACAGTCAACTGTGGTTGAGGTTCAAAGGTGTTTTGGGGTTGTTCTGCTGCATCTGGAACTCGGTGCCTTGAAAGTGTCCAAGGCATCATGAAATCTGAGGATTACCAAAGGACTTTGGGTCACAATGTAGCGGTCAGTGTCAGAAAGCTGGGTCTGCGTCCGAGACCGTGGGTCTTCCAGTAGGACAATGACCCCAAACATACTTCAAAAAGCACTCAGGATGGAACAAATGGAACAAAATGCATGGCAACAAAGCGCTGGAGAGTTCTGAAGTGGCCAATAATGAGTCCAGATCTAAATCTCATTGAACATCTGAGGAGAGATCTTAAAATTGCTGTTGAGAAAAGGCGCCCTTCCAATGTGATAGACCTGGAGCAGTTTGCAAAGGAAGAGTGGTCCAAAATTATGGGTGAGAGGTGTAAGCAGCTTATTGATGGTTATAGGAAGCGAATGATTTCAGTAATTTTTTCCAAAAGGTTAGCAACCAAATATTAATTTAAGGGTGCCAATAATTTTTTCAGCCCATTTTTGGAGTTTTGTGTGAAATTATGTCTAATTAGCTTTTTTTCCCTCCTTTTCTTTGTTTTGTTCCAATACACACAAAGGGAATTTGCTATGTGTATAGCAAAACAAGTGTTAATGCAATACTTTTCTGTGAGCAATACTTAAAAATGTAAGGGTGCCAACAATTTTGGCCATGACTGTATATATTTTTTTTTATTTACTATTCCTGTCATTCCAATTCATATTTCAACTACTAAATTGAAGAAGGGGTGAAACTTCTTAATTCAGAATATTGCCCTGCTCATTTCAGAGACAGAGGCTGCTCAGGGAGAGCAGGACCCCAGTAAAGACATTTGGTTCTAGAGGAATAATAAATGGAGGAAGTGCTGAAGCACATCAGACACTAGAGGACACAGAAATGATGGATGCTAAGAAAGGAGAAAAGGTGGAGATGGAAATCAATCAGCCTGAAGAAGAGGATGAGGATGGGGATGAAAGGTTCAATCCTCTCCATATTCCTGGTTAGCTTCTTTTTTTTTCTCATCCAAAAACTGTATTGAAACCTTTATTGTTTTTACTTAGGTTTTATTTATGTGCAGTATTTCTTTTCTTTTTTTTTTTACAAAGAAAGATTCTGAGAATAATCAACATGACTTTTTATGGTTTTGTTTTCTGTGTGTATTGTGTGCATTAGCTGGTTATTGTGCACGTATGAAGTGGTTTTTATCGTGGCCGCTGGGTGTTTTGCTGTATTGCACAGTGCCTAACTGTATTTTGCCACGTTGGCATCGCTGGTTCATGATCACCTTTTTTGCTTCAACTTTCTGGATTGCTATTTTTTCCTACCTCATGGTGTGGATGGTAAGAAAAATATAAATTTTTGTAATCTTACTAAATATACCAATCTTTACATCTTTTCTTTTCGTTCCATTGTTTGGTCCATTATGATGATTTTTATCATTGTGTGGCGTTTTTAATGCCTTTCAGGTCACCATCATCAGCTACACTCTAGATATTCCCGATTACATCATGGGGATCACTTTCCTGGCTGCTGGCACTAGCGTACCCGACTGCATGGCAAGCCTCATTGTCGCCCGCCAAGGTGTGTAACCTTTGTATGCACATAAAACTGATTGAATGCATCCTTGTATTATCTTTAATTTTTGGTAACAACATTAGTGTTAGCAATATTGGTTAACTTGAACGATTAACAATAAACAATACTTCTGCAGCATTTATTATATTTATTATAATTCTTTGTTAATGTTATACATTGTGAACTAACATGAACGTAAACATTTTTATTAACAAACATTAAAAAGGTTAATAAACTCAGTAAGAATATATTGCTCATTGTCAGTTTTTGTTAGTTATAGCATTAACAATGTTAATAAATTATATCTTTTTGTAAAGTTTTACCACAAAAATTGTTTCAAAGAAATGGCAAGTCTCACATTGAATTAAACATTACATTTTGAAGTAGAAAGACTAAAATGTAATATTTTCTTATGAAACACTTATGAAAAATTATTTTACTGTATACCTATAGAAATATGTATTTAATTCATAGTTTTCAGTTACGTGACAGGTTACGTGATGTGACTACAAGACCTGGAAGTCAAAACATGAATAGAACTGCATTATAGACTAGTCAATTTCCCATCTGAAAATTAATAAAATGTAAGTTTCGGGCTCTTGTGATCCATGCTCTGGTATTTCAACTGCTTAAAAAAGTGGGACTCTAAAACGAGTGTGAAAGTGTGAAAAATGAATAAAGTGCCTCAATGCACTAAAACAGTGAATATTAAAAGATCAAATTCAGTATAAACCTTATTGAAGATGCATATGCCATATACAGGCTAGCAGATGAGCCCAGAATATGAATGCAATGTGCTACATGGTTTTGCAAAACTGAGTGTTGTATTTATATTTTGTGTTCATCTGCTAGCCCAGTGGTTCCCAAACTTTTTGCAGCATGCACCCCTTTCTAGTGTTTGACACCTGTCAAGCACCCCCCAACACTTTACTCTGGTTAAACTTCACATTTTTAATTGCACCAACTAAATACAAATACTCTGGTTAAACTTCACATTTTTAATTGCAATAACTAAATACAAATATTCACTGTAGATTAGAAAACATAAAAAAATCTGTTATAAACACAAAAGATTACTACCTTTTTTAGTGAGATGGATGGGCCTACATGTTTGCACACAGATCATCAAAATTCGGGGTAATGGATGACAGTTTTGTTAAACTTCACATTTTTATTTGCAATAACTAAATACAAATATTCACTGTAGATTAGAAAACATAAAAAAATCTGTTATAAATACAAAAGATTACTACCTTTTTTTAGTGAGATGGATGGGCCTGCATGTTTGCACACAGATCATCAAAATTCGGAGTAATGGATGACAGTTTTACTCTCAAATCATTCTCGGCATCTAGTCTTTGTCGATGTTTTGTTTTCAACAATGTGAGTGCAGAAAAGCCTGCCTCACTACACATTGCGGGTTTGGACTTTCTGCATCACCAATCCATGTAAACCCGAAAGCAATGTAACTGTCACTGTATTTGCGTTTCTTACTTGACATTTTCTCCCTCTGGCATGCAGGCCTATTTCTCTTGACCAATACATCTCTGTTAGGTTTCTCTGTTCCCGCCTCTTCACTCCGTTCATTATCATCTGAGTCTGTTTGATCGGGTTTTTCAATATATTCAGCGCCGTGGTCGGTGCACATCTCCACACAAGAGGCCGATGTAGATGGCTCATTCCTGTCCCTTGAGTTCTTTAAAGTGCCCGTTTTTAACCATGTGTCCATTTTGATGAATGTAGTAAGTGAAAAAAATAAATGAACGAATTATCAGTTAGCGCCTAATATGAACAGGGCGGGGCTATTGTGACAGAGACGTGCTTGTAAAATGAAATTAAATCATGAGTAATTTATAGCTTGTAATGTGAAATTTTATTTCTTAATAAAACTTTCGCATGTGAAGTTTACCTCAGTTAAATACGTAAAAATAATAAAGAGACAATCTTTTTCCCCGCCATTACAAACATTCTCTGGCGCACCCCCGGTGGTCAGTCTGCGCACCACTAGGGGTGCGCGCACCCCACTTTGGGAACCACTGTGCTAGCCTGTACATCAGGGGTGTCAAACTCAATTTCACAGGGGGCCAAAATTAAAAAACACTTTAGGTCGCGGGCCAAACAGGATAAACATTTATTGAACACACTAAAACTAAACTTTTAAAACTTACCTTTTTTGAACATAAATGTGAATAAAAACAGACAGGAATATTATTCCGGAATAAATCAACTTATACCTCAAATAACTTAAAAAAAAAAAAAAAAATTATATATATATATATCCCTACACAAGTTGGAAATAAAGAAAACGTTAAAAGAACAAACATTCAAATTTCTTCACTCTTATGTCATTTTATATAAAACTTAAATTTGAAATATCCCAAAAGATTTTGCTCTCTTTAAAAATATATCCTGTCAAAATTATACAAATTCAAAATATGAACATGCTGCATATCAAAACCTGTAAATCTAAATACAATTTTTGCTTTTCAGCAATAACAAATCAAATCATTCAGTTGTCTTTGCTATTATGTCATTTGTCTCAAAGTGCCGTCTTATTCAATTCTTGAATTACTAAATTAATTATTCTTTCAGAACCAACTTTTCTCCTCTGCATCGTGAGGGCTAGCTTCACAATAACTTGCAGCATCATAAGATAGACTTGATTAACACGGGAAGTGTTCGACAAGGCAGCTGAAGCGCTGCATTATGGGATCTGTAGTTTATTGTGTGACCAGTGCTTCATATCGCAGGATATGAATGATCTCAAAATGATCTCGCGGGCCGGACATAATTACACGGCGGGCCGGATGTGGCCCGCGGGCCTTGAGTTTGACACCTATGCTGTACATAGTAATGAATAATCAATAAAGTGTATACCGATTTAGTTTTTTTAAAGTCACTGTATTACTACATTATTACGAGCACAAACCTGGTAAAAATGACTGGCAGGTAATGGAGGATTGCCTTGTTTTGCCCTCCAGGTGGGCATTCCTATAAGATTGCTACGTCACGTGAAAACGTCATGTTCAGACTTAGTTTCAGTTTCATCAGGAATTTTATTTTGCTTCTCTTGCTTTTCCTATTTCCTGTGTTCTTGTTTATATTTAGTTGCCATAGTTATTCATTATGTGATTGATTAAAGTTCACCTGTTCGGGATTATGTTCATTATCCTGCAAATTTAAGACCTTCAGTTTTTTCTGTTCTTGTTCTGGTATTGTTTGTGTTTGTATGCTACACGCTGTTGTGTTTATTCTTGTCTATTTCTCAAATACTTTAAATACTTGTTTTATCCGTGCCTCATCTCATCTTCCTACTTGACACACACACACACATGTTGGGTTTCTGTGGACTTTCCATGGACAATGTTTTTTTACTGTGCAAACTATACATTCTATCCCATTAACCTTTCCATAAACCTACAGAAAACATTCTGTATTTGTACATTTTCAAAAAACATTGTTTAGTATGATTTATAAGCTGTTTTCCTCATGGGGTCCAAAAGTGCCATAACAAGGATTTTGGATAATGCCATCTTTGAGGGGAAATTTTGTCCCATAACGTTAACCAGGACCACACACACACACACACACACACAACCAATTATATGGGAAATGCATTACATTGCCGTTATATTTTGTTTCTCAGGTATGGGGGACATGGCAGTGTCCAACTCAATTGGCAGCAATATATTTGATATCCTGCTGGGACTGGGCTTTCCCTGGGCTCTAAGAACTCTAGTAGTAGACCATGGATCAACAGTGAGCATTTTACTTATTTTAAAACCAAGCTGTTTGTCTAATGCAAACATGTTCCTGTTGATGCTTTTATCTGATTGGTCTGTCTCTTTTGTCAGGTATTCATCAATAACAAGGGCCTGGTCTATTCTGTCATCCTGCTGCTCGCATCAGTCTTCCTAACTGTGAGCAACCCAGAAACACAACATACTTGCAACTTCTTTGCAGATTAATTACATAATTAATTAAAAATTATTTGCAGATTAATTACATAATTTGAAAAATAAATAAATAAATAAAATATATATATTGGTAAAATATATATATTGGTAACACCTTGGGTTCCAAATCTCACTATGAACTAGTTGCTTATTAGCATGCATATTACTAGGATATTGGCAGTTTATTAGTACTTATAAAGGATGTGTTAATAATCTGCATGTCCATATTCTGTATCACTTAATCCTACTTGATACCTTAACATCTGCGTTATTAGTAATAAACTGTAATTAGGATTTTATTGTGACAAAGTCATAGTTAATAGTTAATCCTAATCTAAAGTGTGACCAATATTTTTAACAAAAGATAACACTGTATTTTACAGCGTCCTTGTTACATTTTACATGTATTTACTATAGTAATAACTATAAATATGCATATAATTATACATAATATTACATTCATCTAATCCTATAGTACATGTAGTTAATTCATATTATATAAATGCACAACTAAATTGTAATATGGACACTTTAGAAATACACAAACTGTTTACCTCCTTGTTATTTAAAGGAAATTAACTCAGTTAAAAATATATATATATATATATATATATATATATATATATATATATATATATATATATATATATATATATATATATAAAAATTGTGCTAGCAATTTTGACCATGACTGCATATATACTGTATTGGTAAAGATAATTGGTTAAGATAAGCTATCAAGCATTCAAACATCTGTTCTGACAAATGTATCTTCGTTCTTTTTTAGTCCTGGATACGTTGTAGTGTTGCATGTTATACAAGGCTGCTTGCAACTCTGAAAATAAAATCTGTAATGGAAGATAAAATGAAAATCTGTTTTGGTCTCCAGAAAGAAGGATGGCAGTGGTTACAAATAATCTCCCAGTAGAGGATGGCATTAAAACTGTAGAACTGTTGAACTGCCATTTATAAACATTAGACCTAAAATTATTTTATTATTTCAAGTACTTACAAATTTTTAATCTGTTTTAATAGACCATATTTTAACTGTATGTGTCTTGTAGGTCCTGAGTGTGCATCTGAATGGCTGGAAGCTGGATCGGAAACTTGGTTTTGGTCTCTTGCTCCTTTACTCCGTTTTTTTGCTCTGCTCCATCCTCTTTGGTCAGCTCTAGAGGCTTCACATGAGGTTATAGCCTGCAATTCTGACTTTTTGTTTTTTTGCATTGTTGTTTTGGGTTGAAATTTATAGTGCTTTTTACTGTAGATCAGGTACTAAATCTTGGCTGTTTCCATGCCTGCATCCAATGTAGCAGCAAAGGGAAAATGTGTGCTCTAGAGAAAGGTTTTCGGAGCAGTCAACTGAAATGACTGTGCTCAGATCCAACCAGCTTTTTGTGCAGTCCTTGAAGGTATACTGTATAATATATTGGTTTCTATCTTCAGTTTGGCTTCTTATAAGAACACTTAAGTGTTTTAATAAGTCCTTGTTTATCTGCTTGTAACTTCAGTATGTTCTCTTTGATGTGTTAAACCCTTGTGAAAAATAAGTACACTTTAGCTTTTTTTTCAATCTGTTGAACTTTTGATCCACTGCAGCTGGACTTAAGTACATCTTTATATTTAATTTCAGAATTACTTCTATTGCCTTTGAAATATGATTAAAGTGAACTGCTGAATGTACTGACAAGCATTTATGGGAAACTAAAATACACGTTGTCATTTCTATTGAAACTTTTTGTGGCATGCATTTAAATATATTTGTAATAACACCTTTGAAAAGATGAAGGTGCAATTTAGTACATTTTAAAATATTTGAACTGTAACGTGAAATAACACTACAGTGTATCAAAATAAGTGTACTTCTTTAAACATGGCAAAATATTATTAATACATTATTCATTTATACTTAAAATATGTACTTCAAAGTAGAACTTTTAATTAGAATTTTAAAACTCTACTTAGTTAAGTGTCATGACTATATTTCTTAACACAATTCTGAAAAGTGCACTTTAGTAAAAAACTTAAAAGCGTTTAATTTTATATTAACCACACTTAAGTGGCCATTTAATTCAAGTTTTTTTTTTAAGTATAACTAAGATTTTAAGTACATACCAAGTGCACAGTTAAGCACACTTCTTTTTCACAAGGGTATTCCTGTTGTTGTGTTAGTTTACAGTTAGTAAATGGAAATGGCTGTTTTTCAGCCTTACACTATTCCAAACCAGCTTTCAGTCCGTTTGTTACTTGGTGACACCTTAAATTTGATATGTTGGCTTCTTCTGGAAATACATTTGAGGTTGAAAATTTTCATACACCTTACAGAATTAAAAAAAAAAATCAATTAAAAAAATAAAAAAGGGTCATAAAGTACTGCCCTCAATATGGTCCACAAATGAATCAGTTCAAAAATGTACACACCCTTGAATCCTAATACTTTGTGCAGTTACCTAGATAATCCATGTTATTTAATTTAGCTATTATTTTCTCTTGTGGTGTCTGTATTCAGATAAGCTTATTTATGGCAGTACTACATACAAAACAAAATGCAATTTTGTTTTTAATTAAGTATTAGAATTTTTCAGGACTTACAAGGTGCTTGTAAACGCATGAACACAAGTGTATTTCCATATACTTCTAAATATGACTTTATGAATTAATTGTCCGTAGAACAATTTTGGGTGAAATTGTATTTCTTGCATTTGTATTACAAAGCAAAATCACCCTCGCAGTCGTGCTGTACTCATCCATATGTTATCAGCATTCAGAAGTAGAACCACAGGTTTGTTCATTCTGAGCACGACAACACTATCCTAAGTTGTTTTTAAGAATATATAATGATCAAGCATGCATGCATCTAAGCTATGTGTTGTGTTGGGTATGTAACTTCTGAAATAATTTGACACTAATTACAAATTAAATGGTTAACATTTTATTCAATAAGTGTCTTTTAGATTACACGTTTTAAGTATTATAATTGAATTATTTTTGTAGCACTTTTGCGTTAACTTGTTTATTTTAAGAATACCGCTGCATTGTTCTTAAAAAACAAAACAAAAAGGAAAATATTCCTTAAACTACTGCACATCTTTATTAGCAACACAAACATTGTTAATTGTTTCTTCAACTATTGTGTGTTTTGATGAAAATCGATAATTTGTGAATTAAAAGAATAGTTCATCCGAAAATGAAAATGTACTCACATTTTGAAAATGTACTCTCATTTTGTTCCAAACTTGACTACTTTCTCCAGAAGAACATAAAATACATTTTTGAGTAACGCATATTCAACTGTTCTATCCCTCAAAAAAAGCTTAATTTGTGATATAATTTAAATTTTTGTGTGAACTATTTTAATAATCATTTAACAACATTTTCATTACAAAATGGTAAACTAGTTCAAATAACGGCAGACTGTTAAAGTTTACTTGTTATTAATTATCATCTTTTGTAAATCAAGGACACATCACATAAAGTAAATGTCAAGTGAACATACAGCTCACCATTAGTAAATTACAATTTAATTGATTTATGACTTAATTTATTGTTGTTGACTGATGGTAATATAATCAATATGTCAGCATGAAAAAGTAACTGTACTCTGATAACGTGTTTGTTTCTTTTTAATATGTAATGTATACTCTTAATAACAAGTACTTGGTTTTTGTAATCAGATTGTGTAATAGCGCTGGTTATATAAAGACTGTTCATTTACTGTAGTTATTGACAAAGTAATCACGTTGTGGTAATTCTGTCTTTAATCTGTTTGCACTGAGTTTAGCAATACTTCTGAATTTATAGACTGACGATTTGATTTGTCTTCGATAATCACTGTAAATGAGTGTGGGAATACTTATAGAAACAGTAGTTCTTTAAGCACACAGGTTTGCCTGTAGTAGTAATTTAATGTGATTGTATTTTTGATAGTAGTTTTATGTAAGTTTAAAAACAAAAGTTTGTTACTAGTTGTTATAGAATATAATACGCGTGTCCTGAATTTTTTAGATTTTCCCCCTTGGAGTCAAAAAAGGTTTCATTTTAATAGTTGGAAAATAAAATGTTCATATTATTGAAAAAATATATTTAGGTAATTTTTAGGGATATATTTGTTATTTATATAGGTTTAGGCTTGTTTGTTATTACATATGAGAGTATACAAAGATAAAGTTTTACTGTCTATATTTACTACAATTTGCCTAGTTTTATAAAGTCAAGTTAAAGTGTTTATAATATTTCTATAGACATGAATATCTTCGTGGATATGGTGTGTAGTGTTGTGTGTTAGACTGGAGAAAATCAGTCTAAAAATGATGTTCTGCTACAAGACATATTTTGAGTTGTCTTATATTGATGTCCTCATCTTTTAAATATTGCTGAACAATTTCACTATTGCTACCATTTCCTATGTTGGCATATCTATATATAGAGATATGCATTCTGTTACTTCTGTCCTGTGAGATTTGCCAAATTTTGAGAGTATTTTTTTTCTTTTGGTTTAAGAGACTGAATGATCAGTGCAAAGACAAACCAGTGATGCCACTAAATAATAATAATGGCGGAGAGTGAAAATCAAATGCTTCATGGCTTTTGTTCTACAAAAAAGTCTGGTTTTGTGTGCAATAAAATGTGCAATAAGAAAAATGAGTGGTGTCAGTGTTTAGTGTCATTGAAATACTACTGTAGTTTTTATTAAGTTTGAATTAGTGCTTATTTTTGTACTTTGTGGTGTTTTTTTAGTTTTAGTTTTTTTTTTTTAGGTTTAGTCATTAAGTAAAATAAAGGTTTTGTCTCCCAAAAGAAAGAATCGACACTGAACTGCCTAAACGAGTTGTCTGTACTTTGAATCCCACGGCGTTGCGATTATACGTCACATTGCGGTTAAACATTTGCATAATGCCTGCTTATGTTGTAGCTTGTCCGCATGCGTTGCAAACAACTTGACCTGCCCTTCAACGTAGGTTTTACTTGAACACTTGAAAGATGGGACAGTACCCAGTAGGCTTTATTTATACCAACTTGTTCCTCAAAATCACAGCATATAAGTATGATTACTTTTTGATGATGTTTACATTTGTTTTAAATTGTTTCTATTAAAATTTTCTGTCGTTCTTACTACTTTATACAATGATTAAAGATGGAACAAGATTTGGTTTGAAAACTTTAATGTTACATCGGTCATTCACATTAGTACAGTAGAACCCCGACTTACGAAACGCTCTACGTACGAAAAGTTCGACATACGATAAAACATTTCGGGTTTATTTCCGCCCGAGTTACGACAAAATGATCGAGATGCGGAAAACTAAATTTCGGCGAGGCGACGATTTCCGAGTTTTGTTTTGATATTCGCGCTGATTTTGGTTCGGGTTGGATGAAGACTACAGTTTGTCCGGTCAGAACAATGATGTCTCACTCAGGGAATAATCCAAAACTGGTATTTATTAAAGGTGCATAGATGTGTGGTTAAGCACGATCGATAAAACCTCAACGATTGGCACCAATTCCCTGTATGTCACTCAATAAACTATATACAATCTTCAGCCGATCTATTTTACCTTAATCATTCATCAAACTCTCTTTTGTCACGACACTTCCTGAACTCCGATGGAAAGATTGGAATAGTCCATTTCGCACTGAATGAGAGGGATGGCTGGAATAGTCCATGTAAGAAGGGGAACACTTTTTACAATCCTGCTCTCCTATTGGTCAGCATCGCTCCCACCAGCCTCTACTGTTAGCATAAACTTTTTTTATAATCACTCACCATGGATGTGAAGATTGTTGCTGAAGTCAAAGGGAAGAAGAGGGTGCTTTTAATTAAGTCGAAAAGGGAGATAATAGAGAAGTGTGAGGCTGGGATACGTTTCAGCCCATGCTGAATATGGTGTTTTTGTAGGGTTTGAATCGGAATAGGCAATTAACATGTAAAAGCCTGACTGACTTACGAAACCAACCTTGGAACAGATTAATTTCGCAAGTCGGGGTTCTACTGTATTAGCACTGTTATTGATATAGTTCCCGCATTTACACCACAATACATTAGAAATATACACATTGGTTTGCTGATGGACAAATACTTGTTAATACTGATGGTGAGGGAATGTGATAATGTACACTGCTCAAAACGATTAAGGGAACACTTAAATTAAACATTGATTCTCAATGATTGAGTACATTTGAAAATCTTTTATTATATATATTTTATATTTTTTTAACAGTCAATGGAAACCAAAATCATCAACACACTGAGTGCTGGATTCAAAATCATACCAAAAACCAATGTAAAACAACTGAAGTTACAGGCTGATCCAACTCATGAAGTTCATCACAGCAACTCCTAATGTAAATTAGGGCACATTCTGGGTCCTAACGCTAGATCACGATAAACATTTTGTAAGCTTTCTATAGTAATCGTTGAACACAAGTAGAAAACTTTTGATGCACTCTAATGATGTCAGCCTCTCACCCTCATGTCGTTCCAAACCTGTAAGACTTCTTAAGGCCCAGTCACACAGCCGATCGCGCACGAATCACTCACAAATCACGCATAGATTGGGTTTGTGCGTGCTTGTGCATCGAGAAATTGACCAAAGTATTCCACGAACATTCGGCGCACACCCGATGCATGAATCACTGACGGAGCGCGTCCAAACACGCACGCTTCGCGAACGTTCCACGAACAAGCACTTTCAGAATCCACATTGTCAGTGGAATGAACGTGATACGTGCGCCACGGTACGCGGTTCATGAGTGATATGAAGGTGGGGCGTCAGTGGACGTGCGCGCTTTCGAACCAGTTCCAACGCATAAGCACTGACGGCCGACGCGTGTCCTGCGCATGTCACGCATACTCAACGCATAAACTACGCACACCGACTCATGAATAACAGAAAATTTTTGAACCGTTCAAAACTCAAAATCACGCACAAACCACCATCGACGCACATCCACTTACAATCACTGACGGTCCTCGTTCGTTCCACCGACGAATTACGCATATGACGCACACGCCACGCAGAAACGAAAATCTGTGCGTAATTCGTGCGTTCTTCATGCGTTTTCGCTGTGTGACTGGGCCTTTAGATTTGGAGGACAAATTAAGATATTTTTTTTTTAAAACTGAGTGATTTCTGTCCCTCCATTGACAGCTATGCAACTACAATTTAGATCCTTCAAAGGCTTCATAATAAGAGGTATGAATCGAGCGGTTTAGGCAATATTTTCTGAAGAGACATGATTGATTTATATGATGAACAGATTGAATTTAGGCTTTTATTCGCATATAAAAAATGAATAGTGAAAATGAACAGAAGATCAACCGAACCTGTTTGACACATGAGACAAACCTCATTGATTCTTGTGGAAGCTCAAACATGCTGTGTAACATGAGAATAAACCTCATTAGTTCTCACAAGCTTCATGCTTCAGCTTCTGTTTACCACAACTGATGTGTGGGTTGATCAATGTTTATATGTGAATAAAAATCTGTTCATCAAATAAAGCGATCAAGCCACTTCAGAAAAAATTGACTAAACCACTCGATTCATATGGATTTGCTAGCATAGCTATATGCATTATAAAGTATACATTTTTACAACATGTATTAATATTTAAGCAATACAGTTGTACCTTGATCATTCATGTTAGTTCATAGTGCATTGACAAAGGTTAACAGATCAAATAAAATTAAAGCTCAATTTAAAAATGTATTAGTAAACAATGAAATTAACAAAATAAAAATTAACTTTATTAACCTTAATTTTACAAAAAGACTCTTATTGTAAAGTTACCTTTTCATATTCAAACAGTCATGCTCAAAGAGGGCCATCTTTAAACAAAAAAAGGTCAGACCATTAAAAATGTTTTTATTTCGCCGCTCTTGTACTGTATAATTCCAGTGGACCTTTTTCAGCTGCTCCAGGAATGAATGCAACCCTGAAAATCTATCGGTATGAATTTTTACCGATAGCGTTTTTCCACCAATCAGCTATCGGGGCCGATTAATCAGCAAAACCAGTCGACCTCTAATTATAAGTTTTGGAGGAATTCCACTGAGACAAAATAAAACCATGTCTATTCTCAAACATAAAACAAACAGAACAGAACTATTCACATGAACACGTTTAAACTAAAGTATTTATACATTCATTAAATTAATATGCTATTCCATGTAAGAAAAACACACATCCCAACTAGTTGTTGACCTGATCCAGACAGATATATATACAGATATACTGATATAAACTGAGTGAGGTTTACATGAGGTAATGTGAAAACAAGCGGGGCAGTCTGAAATCTGCCCCACTGGCTCTCAATCAGAGTGTGCTGCAGTTCCCTTTTTCACCTCAGATTTACATTGTAAAGTAGTGGGGCGCTGTAGAGCTGGGCAGAACTCGTGCTCGCTTTCCAAGTTAAAATCTGAAAAATATTTATTGCAGAATGCTGGACACATTTATTATTGATTCAGTTTATATTATTCATGCCCTTACAGACAAGCCACGACTACTGAGAATGTAAATTGCCATTAAACAAAAAGAGAAAGTATGATTTTTTTTGTCTTACCGTTCGGTGTCTACTGGATTTGGTGCTCGTTTGAGGCTGAGAGTTCAGAGTACAGTAATACCTCAGTTTATGAGTTTAATTCGTTCCAAGAGCGAGTAACCCAATATTCTCATACACCAAAACAAATTTCCCCATAAGAATGCACTAATTGAATCAATTGATTCGTTCCACACGACCATAAATGCCCATTTTAAATATTTATGTTTTGTTTTACCCTATTAATTACAGTTAAAATTATAACCATTAAGATATCATATAAATACTAATTAATAATTGACAATTAAACTCTAAAAAAACTTGACAATTTAATGTAACGTGCACTTGAGCAGCGCGTGTGGAGGAGACGAGAGGAGAGAGGAGGGGGTTGTTACTGTCAGCAAGGGAAAACACAAAACACGGATTCATAGTGCAGAAAACAAATGAAGTGATAATCCAGAGTGAAGGTTGTGGAACATGGAACATGGAACACGGGAGACAGGAACATGGGAGAGCCAAAGACAACGCAGACATAACAGAGACAACGACTCGACAACACAGGAGTGGAGAGAAGTGAACTAAATAGGCAGATGAGATGAGAATCAGGTGTGTGAGATGATGGCAGCGGCAGTGATCAGTCACCACGCCTCCACTCACACCACACACACACACACACACACACACACACACACACACACACACACACACACACACACACACACACACACACACACACACACACACACACACACACATACACACACACACACACACACACACACACACACACACACACACACACACACACACACACACACACACACACACACACACACACACACACACACACACACACACACTCACTCACTCGCACAACACACAGGCAGAACTAGGAGACAATGAATTCATGAACCGTGACAGTCACTGCTAAAAGGGAGGATTTCGTACCTTCTTTCTATATGCTGCACTGTACGTATATATTTCCCTATGTGAACAATAGCGATCACAATTAATTAATGTTAACAACACGAGGTAAAACCGCGGTAAATCACTTATAAAAGTATCACTGTGGTGAATGATGCAACCAAACCGGACAATGATGAGAGAATTAACGAGTTAAGGGGTGATAAAGTGTTGGAACCGCGTTACTGTTTTATGAGAGGCTGTGTTTAGGATATTTCCAGTAAATTCCAGTAATATTTCCATGCACGGGATAATGATGAGCGTTAGGACTTTTCCACACAAAAATGCGCGTGGCTGAGGGAAAAAATGTCTCGCCCTCCGATACAATGCTCGTACACCGATTTGACTTTCCATGGTCGTACACCGATTTGCTCGTATACAAAGTCACTCGTAAACCGAGGTATTACTGTATATGTGACATTTTGTCATCCTTGCTTTCTGGAATACTCACAGTTCTTTATTTGCCTTTGCATTAGCACTTCATTCACGATTGAGCTGGAAGGAATTACAAGGTTTTATCAAGAGGATCCAATGGAGTTATGAGGTTTAGTCACAAGCCGTTTTTAACACTTTTCATTGGTTAAATATTTGCAAAACCCACAGAATGATAAAGGGTGACGAATATTAATGATTTATGGAAAAAGAAAATTGACAAAATATGGAGAGGTTTTAATATTTTGAATTTAAATTGTCATTTTACAGCATTTTTAGCATTAGAGTAAAATAATAATATTTTTTTGTGTAAATGGGTTCACCCAATCATATGTCAGCCTACACATGTAGTTCAATATATCCTCTGATGTCCAAACATGCAACCTTTTTGTTTTTGTTGGCTGCCTATATGATCACATTTAAAGCCATTGTTATTCTGAACCTAGGTGATGATAACATTAGACAGCCCTGAGAAACTGCAAACAGAAATAGACATTAGACAAATAGACATAAACAGAAAGGACATGGAGCTAAGCAACTGCAATAACAGACATTTTATGAGATTTGACAGCCAGACATCTGAGAAAGTCAGCTGGTTCAGATGATGATCAACATAGGAATATGAACACGGCTCTGTGAATCATCAGTGTTGAGATGGTTCAACTGGACTCTTTCAAAATGCTGTCAGAATGAAAGCGGATGAAATAAATACCATTATATTTATACCATTGTCTGCTATGTGAATAATGGATTTTGGATGGAAGGCATGCATTAAAACTCTGTAATGCATAACTGTGGATTATCCCTTGTATATCCCTTATATACACTGTCTGACCAAGTTTCTAGCATGTCATATGTTTGGCAACAGTTCTTCTAACCATAAATGGAGTGTAGGAAGACACATCATGGCTATAATCCAGGATGACAATGTCTGTAAAATAAAGTCAAATTGTGAAAGAATGGTTGAGAGGGAGCATGAAGAACACACACGTTTCACATGAATTTACAGCTCTACAAAATCAATGAATGTCTTTTGGATGTGCTGAAGGAGACTTTACAGAGTGCTGGACTCTTGCATTGTCCGTACAGGATCTTGACGAAAAATGAATGTATCTCGACATCTATTTCCATCAAGAGCCCAGGGGCCTCATGTATCAACACTACTTACGCACAAAAACGTTGCGTTCGCCAGCTTTCACGCTCACGGTGGGATGTACTAAAAGTGAAACTAACGTGACAATGTGCGTTTCTCCACGGCAAGTTCATGGCTGGCGTAAGTTCATTTCTCATAGTTTTGTCCGTTGGCGACTCCTACAGGCAATGAAGTGAAGCTGCAAACATTATACAACGAATTGTTCCTCAAGTCTGTGGGAAGCATTGCTATTAATTTGCAATGTATAAAATAATTGATACCGTATATATTGTCACACAAGCCTTATGGGAATATTCTATAAATTATGCAATTAAGTAAGAACATATAAAAGCAAGTGCAAATTGACACAACCCTTAGTCTGGCAATGGCAGCTTTGGCAATATTAGAGGACACTGCTAATGGCAGAATCCGAAGAGAACGAGTTTTTAGGGACCACAATGATTTTCTGGCCCAGGATGATGACTGGCTAATCAGCCATGTCAGATTTACAAGGGCTATCCTCCGAATCTAATTGGGTCCGAATCTAGAGAGAGAGACAGCGAGGAAACACGCAATACCCATTCCGTTACAGGTGCTGACAACGCTTAGTTTCCTGGCAAATGATTATTTCCAAAGAGAACTGGCAGACCGCTCAGAAATAAGCGAGTCGTCTTTGAGCCGCGCAACGCCGCGCAATGCCCATTTGATGGTTCATATATGATGCAGTTGACCAGCCAAACATTAAAATGCAATTTGCAACGACAGCCGGTTTCCCTAATGTAAACGGAGCGATCGACTGCATACACATATAAGGCACCATCTGAAGATGAATTTGCATATGTGAATCGGAAACATTTCTATTCAATAAATGTGCAGATTATATGTGATGCGCACATACGCATAACAAATATTGTAGCAAGATCAAACAGCATGGTTGAGTGCGCGATGGGTGGCTTCTTGGTGAGTGATGCATTTAAAGTTATGGTTCTATCTAATAGAGGAGCCAAATAATGAACAAAGTAATAGGGTTAGACAAACCATATTTTTATACAAACAACATACAAGCCTCTCCTATAAATGAGCACTGTTTTCATGTTCGTTGGACCTACCGTTTCTGTGCAGTATCGGCAATAGCGCAAGGAGTAAAATGTTACTTCTTACCCGTGAGCGGGGCTCGTTGTAACAGACAGCGGGTTAGTTTTAACACCATGTTATCCAATGCATGTTCATTCACGTATTTTTATTTGTTTAAAAAAGTTGCGTCTTGATGATCATAAGAATAACTTATGAATTAAATATATTTTCCCTTTATTTTTTACATTTGTTATGCTTTGAACAATGTAATGACATGAATGACATGACGTTTTAATAAGTTAATACAATGCAAAATATATGATTAATGATGCAGCCTATTCAATGTGGCTTAGTTGTAACATAGTGTCTTGTTTACCTCAGGACGGGCTAGCAGTCGCTATGTGTTTTTCACGTCTTTCAAAATGGTACCATCATTTAGCCAAGAAGATGGTAATCATAACAATATAAGATTGGACTAACATACTTTCACACATTCTTTGAAAATCGAAAAATAACTACTAGCCTATATCAAAAAATATTTACATGCTGCCAAAAGAGTTTTTCCTGTGGTTCTCATCCAAACTTCGCTGCAATTTCTCGAAAGCTGGCCAGAAGACGTGTGAAAACAGTGTGATGAAAAGCCCGTTAGCACGTCACATTTAAGACCGTGCAACTACCGGTATCTAAAAAGTCTATGTTACTATTTACCCCGCGTTACTTTGTGCCCCGCGCTCCCCTAGTACTTTTTATTGTTATTTATTTGCATTTAATTATACAACAACCCTTCAGGAGACCGCGGTTATCCACTAAAGACAATTGCAAGACAATTTACAGTGCAACTTTCAGATCCAAACGCACTGACAGCACTCATATTTTTTTCCTTTTGTTTTTAATAATTCCGGAGAAAAAAATTCCAAATATATTTTTTTTCTAATTTCTACCTCCGATAGTAGCACCTCCAATTCACTTTCTGTAAAGTTTCGTTTTCATGCCGCTTGCTTTAGCCATTTTCTTACTGCTTTCTTTTGCCCAAGTGGAATCATTACCATATTTAAATGAGTTTAATGAAGGGAGGAGACTGGGTGGAGTGTTGTGCTCGTGCATGTGCGCTCAATTTCACGTTAATCGGGATGTACAAAGAGAATATGCGCGGGATCCTTCGAACGCAGAGATTGATACATCTGGATTTTTTTGTGCGTTCGCACATTCACAGCTTTGTCCGTACGTAATGTGTCAGTATGAATTCAACGCAAGTGTTAGTACATGAGGCCCCTGGTGTTTTATGATTTGTGCAAAGTGTCTCAAACTACTGAATAGGGGTTTGTTTTTTTCTGTCCATACAATGAAAGTCAGTGGAGTCCATGTTGTTTTGAATGGAAGCTTATTTCCACAATGGAACAAAAAATAAAGGTTATTGCAAACATTTATCTCACTTATGAGACAAGGGACAAACATGTTTTACAGGTGTTTATTATATACAGTGGAGTTCACTTATCTCGACTCACGGTTAACTCGCCAATCCTATTATGTCGACGTTTTTGAAGTGGAACCGCCAAACTCCTTATTTGTCTTAGCATTTTCTTTTTGGTAATGTCGATTCTTTAATGTTGCCGAACCCTAATATCTCGAGCACAAGAGGGACACATTCGCCACTTCACATGGTTATCACGTGACTAATGAGCTAACCTATTTCACTGAGGAAGCGCTGAGTCTGCGTTGCACGACACTCTGTCAGTGACGCTTCTCTCCGCGCAGCACTCTCTGAAGTGAAAGCACATATCATTCTTACACTTCTCAATGAGCAGCGAGTGCTGCATTGGGTCCACCCACATCCCAAAGCCTCATCCGCTTCTGAGTGCACATAAAGCCCGCCTTCTCTGATTTGATTGGTTTTCTCAAATATTTTGACATTGGTTGGTAGCGAGCGGTCCAATGAGTATGAGGCTTAGACACACACACACACACAAAACTGCTTCTGTTCTGACGTGCGCTCTGCTCAGCGCCACTGCGGATTGAAGAACACCGTTGTTAAAAGATGAATTTGTTGAGAAAACATTAGACAGGCAGAACGTAAGAAAGTATCCAATCTAGTACAGCGTGATCACCTCACAAATATGTTATGACTGTTTACTTTGTGAGTGAAATTGTGTTTGCAATGTTGGAGAATATAATTAAAGGTTTGTATTGAGAATCGAAGGTGTTTTTTATTGTATACTGGTAAATTTCTGCTGTTAGTTGGTGCACATGTGTCTTTTGTTGTTAGCAAACAAATACAGAGCATTTTTATAGCATGCAGATCATTTCATCAAATAAATCGCCATATTGGCTTTTGGTTATCTCAATGCTTTTTTGCAACCCCCAAGACCGTCGACATAACCGTATTCCACTGTAATAATATATCATTTTAAATGGATATAGTTGTAGAAAAAGGTCTCAGCAAATGAACCATGTAAGACAACAGGCATAGTTTGACTGGATTCATCCAACATCAGTGTAAGACCTTCGGTTATCTAATAATAGTGCTCAGTAAACGAGCGATAAAATCGATTCTACAAATTTTTTTTCCCCTGGGTTAGGCTTTTATGAACAATCAGTTCCTAAATTCGTTAATTCTGTACCCTCCTTTTTAAAATTAAACATGTATAACCAATGTTCTTAGGTAAATCAGACATCATATCACGTAGCTCAAAATTGATGTTTTAATATTTGAACACAATAAATGAAAAAAGAATACACTTTTCCATTAAAAATGAACGGTTTTCAATACTGACGGCGTTGACAAAGGTCCGACTGAAGTTACAACTGATTGACAAGACATCAAGTTAAGAGAACTCATTTTTTAACTAATATTTAAGTTGATACAACAATCCTTCCAGTGGTTTGTTTTTCTCCTTTTAGTTGTACAGTTTATCTCATTCTGGGTCTCCATTAGCTCAAAGAATACAAGAAGTGTAAGTTAGGTTGAGTGTAATGGTGCGCATTATGATGCCCCGTCCTGTAGAAGCAACATCTACGATCCCAACGTGAATCCAAAGGATCTGTCTTTAAACCGCATCAGTTATACTCATTTTATTTGTGCCGTTAAACATCTCTTTCTATGAAGTCCACTGCATCAGGGTTTGCTATTGCTGTGATCTCATGAGTGACAGTTTAAAAAAAAATCTGACACCAATTTCATAGTGACAGTAGATGTGAAGATGCTATGTCTGAGAGGCATGCAAATCAGGCCAAATATATATGCAAATAAATTCATGAAACAACATTAGAATAACTCCCCATATGCATGCATGCATGCATAAATAACAACAACAACTGAATATTGTTCCACCTTAACCACATTGCCCAGTGAAGCAATTTTGCAAATTTTACTAATCAAAGTTAATTTTAATAACATTAAGATGATGACTACATAACACTAATCAATAAATGTATGTTTCAAAGTCCTAAATGCAAAGATTATTTCAGTACGTTTTAAAATCGTACCACTTTTCACAGCCATTATAAACAAACGTCCTTGGCTTCAATGAATCAATTAAAACGAAGAGAAAGGTTAAGATAGTGTTTTATTAATTCATTTATTTAGTCTTGATTTAATCGGAAGGTCAAGTCGATCTCATGCTGTGTCTCCATAAGAAGACAGGTGTTTGTTGGCTTCAGGCAGAATAAACAGTACAAATCAGATTCAAGTTACATGTACTGAACAGAAGAAATACACGACAATGTAGACTGAAGAGAGAAAGAGTCAGAATGAGTAGATACACAAAGAAATGAAATCCCAGAAAC
This sequence comes from Rhodeus uyekii, assembly GCA_037043235.1. Classification (NCBI taxonomy): domain Eukaryota; kingdom Metazoa; phylum Chordata; class Actinopteri; order Cypriniformes; family Acheilognathidae; genus Rhodeus; species Rhodeus uyekii. Next base: position 5,089,050 of record JAWRVZ010000030.1, on the reverse strand, counting down.
ACTTTACAACAAGGCATCATATGAGTGTTAACATTATTTTACGGTATCCTTGTTACATGTACATTCTACAGTAAATTATGCAGAAATTCAAGCAAATAACCCTACAAATTTGTATCAATATTTTATAATTACAATGTAACAAGGATGCATTAAAGTCCAACCAAATGATTTGTTAAATCTTAGCAAATTAAAAACACAACTGTTAATTGGTTTTTGTGTTAGTTAAGAGTGCATTAAAGGGATGGTTCACCCAAAAATTAAAAATCTGTCTTTAACTCACACTCATGTTGTCCCAAACCTATATGAACGTATTTCTTTTGCTAAACACATTTTTATTTTTATTTTTTAAGAATATGGATCAAACCTGTTGATGGATCCCATTAACTTCCATAGTCTGAAAAGAAACACTCAAAAGATCTTCTTTTGTGTCCAACAGAAGAAAGAAATGTATACAGGTTTAGAACAACATGAAGGTGAGTAAATGACAATTTCGATTTTTAAGCGAACTAATCCTTTAACTAATGTCAGCAAAAATGTAATAGTAAATGTTACAGCATTACCTAATATTAATAAATGCAGTAGAATTATCTTCATTTTTGGTTTATGTATTTAACTAATGTTAACAAATGAAACCTCATTGTAAAGTCTTACCTAAAATCCCCAACTAGAGTTTCACCTCACAGTCCATTGAAGAAAAACACAAATGCATCTTGCTTGTTTGCATCTGATCTTGAGAAAGATCTCAGTTTTTTTTTTCCTGCCTTAAAACACAAAAAGCCTCTGAGGCAAAGCACAAAAGCTTTGACAACAGCTTCATAGAAATATTTCTGCAGCAGCAACGTTTCGAATAACGGCGAGGCGAGAATTGCATTCATTTATAAAAAGCGTATAGTTACTCATTGTAACCAACCACAGGACACCATACCACAGACAGAGAACTTTCTGACAAAATCCATCGCTTTAAAAAAAGGAGGGCAAAATGCTTCTGAGGCCAAAATTACGTTTTTTTTTTTTTTTACTCTTAGCCGACCTCAATAAAGCTTCTAAAAATAAACGTCTCCAATAAATGTCCAATGAGCTCAACCCAACAATCGACAGAACAACACTAATAAAGAAATAAGCCAAAGCAAACTTAAAAGTGTGATTCTCAAGGAACTTTGCAACAGGTAGTAAAGCCAAAACTCTCCATTCTGGCATCATATAATCACATAAAGATCTAAGTGAATAGTTTATTTAAAAAAATTAAATAAAATGAAACCCTAAAACGTTCTAAAAATGTGCTCTACCGCTTTACAAGTTTGGGGTCGGTAAGATTTTTTTTAAATGTTTTTGAAAGAGGTCTCATCTGCTCACCAAGGCTACATTTAAATGGTAAAAAAAAATTAGTAAAAACAAAAAAAATATTATTATGATTTAAAAGAACCGTTTTTGATTTAAGGATGCTATTTATTCCTGTGATTCACATGATCCTTCAGAAATTATTCTAACATGGTGATTTCCTGCTTAAGAAACATTTCTTATCATCATTCAATAGTTAACAAGTCATGTCGCTTCATATTTTTGTGGAAACCGTGACATTCAAAATTTTTAAGAAATTCATATTTCAGTACTACTAAATTCAGCAATGATGTATTAAACTGATCAAAAGTGACATTAAAGACACTTAAAAATCCAATTACAAACAAATGCTGTTCATTTCAACTTTTTTCAAAGAATCCATAAAATTTATCAGTTCACACAAAATATGAACAGTTTTTAACATCGAGCACCAATAATAATAATGGAGAATCAGATATATTAGGATGATTTCTGAAGGATCTTGTGACACTGACGCTGAAAATTTGCAGAACTAATTAGAATTTAAAATTTAATTTTTAAATTGTAATAATATTTGACATGTACGTTTGATTCAATAAACACAGCTTGAGTGCGCAGAAGAAACTTAAAAATCTCTATGACTCCAAACTAGTGTGGATGGTCAGATAGATGAGAGTAAAGGTACGAAACAAAGAGAAAAGGATGGACAACAGCATTCAGCATCTGAACTCTTCTCTATGACACCATGTGGTTCCCTGAGGGCAGGGATGAATGAGAAAGAGAGAGCGACAGATAGACAGAGAGAGAGAGAGAGAAGGTTTAGCATGTTGGCGGGGACATCTCACGGGTTTTCCTCCTCGGCGTCTTGCGGTGCGGGTTTAGTTTGTTCCTCACCTGAAAAAAAGAAAGAGTCTCGGTTATTAAAGTGGTATGAACAATTTAAGCCTAACTCGACACATTTTAAGTCTATGACAAAAAAAGAGTTGTGACCTTGTTACGATGGGAAATGTAAGGCAGGATATATCCAATTAGCTAAAGACTTGAGAATTAGATTCACTCCTGGAAAATTTAAGTTAGCAGATATTTTAGAAATTCCATGATAGGAAGTTTCAAAATGGGTCAGTTTCAGAAATGTGCAATTGGTGAAGGGAACTGACTCTATTAAGTGCTTATTAGAAACAACATACGATCCATAAATATAGCATTATTAAATCAATGCAATCTTTTCCAACCTTTACAGTTTAATAAATAAGAACTTGTACATTTAATAAATTGTTCGTTTGTTTAAACACCATATCACTATGTTTCGTTTTTCCTGATGAAAACAATCATTAAAAAATGATATACTGTAAACTAATTGTCTACATATATAAATTAAAGACAATTATAGAAATCGAAGCTAAAGATATATAACTAAATAACTATAATAAAAGATATATTTAAATGATGAAAGATATAAGAAAATCTTTTAACTATTAAAAACAAAGTTTTTGACAATAATGCTACAATTATGGATAATAACTTTAGTTAACTGCTTGGAATTAACTCCATGCCAGTTTCTTTTTTCGTAACGAAAAAAACTAAAGACATTCATGACCCATTTTCCATTAAAATTCTACAACTTTAAGGAGAATCAAAACATGGAGGAATACTAATACTCGACACAAAAGTGTTTGTCAAATGTAAATCTATCTTTGTGACGTTCAGTTTACAGATACTCATAACTCCATCTTTTCAAACACGAACCCGTTTCTTTCAAATAGAAAGACAAACAAGGTGCATTTGATCTCTTCATTTTAAAATCACCTCACCAATTTAATATATTTTAAGAAATATATCTTCCTAATTAAGAAAAAGATTTTTCCTCGCGCTCTGACTGCACTGTGCAACTCAACTTTCTTATAATCGGTATCTAATCCAGAGGTTATAATTGATTGTGCATTTCACAGTGTTTGTATATCTCACCATCTCCCTGCATGTCTGAAGTCCACAGCGTCAGGTTGTCACGCAACAGCTGCATGATGAGTGTTGAGTCCTTGTAACTGTCCTCACTCAGTGTGTCCAGCTCGGCTATCGCGTCATCAAACGCGGCCTTCGCCAACCTGTTGGAGGAGCGAGTGGAGAGTCAGACTGGGGTTCTTAACCAGAGGCTGATGCATTTAAATAAAAATAAATTATGATAAATTATAAATCCAACTCTCAATTCAATTCTAAGATACAGTGGGTACGGAAAGTATTCAGACACCCTTACATTTTTCACTCTGTGTTATATTGTGGCCATTTGCTAAAATCTTTCAATTTCATTTTTTCCCTCATTAATGTACACACAGCACCCCATATTAACAGAAAATACAGAATTGTTGACATTTTTGCAGATTTATTAAAAAAGAAAAACTGAAATATCACATGGTCCTAAGTATTTTACAACATAAAGATCTAGAGTATAATTTAATTTATTTTATTCCACCTCAATAACTGTTGTTTTTATTAAAGAACATACAGTTCTTAACTTCTGGAATCATGAAACGCATGTATATCTCAGTTTCTGTGTTTTTTTTATTTTTTTATTTTATATTGCAACAAACAAACCAGTTGTTGAGAATCCAAGGCATTACACCTGATGTTAAGATGTGTTTTGGTCGATTGGACCACACGAGGGAGACACATTCCCATTTACACCTGGTGTTTAAACCTATCGCTTGTCAACTTTTAACCAGTTTGGTCCTGATTTCTTTGAGGGGAAGAGTCTATGGGTGGGTAAACATATGGGACTTTTCGATCGAAATGGACAAAATAAGCTGGATGGAAAAACAAAGAGAGCAGCAGCTTTCGTTTCTTCTCTGACAACCACAAGACCACAGCAAACGCTGTGAGTGTGTGTTAGAAATCAGGAACGATGACAACATTGTGGTTGGAGCGTTATTCGTCTTTAAACCAAACCTGGGTCTTCAGCTGACAAAGTTTAAATCCGCACTTCCCGTTATGTTTATGTATTAGGTCAGTGTGTGTAGAGAAGGTGGACTTTTGAGGCTGTTCAAACGCATTTGACCACATGAGCATTTACACAATGTGTTTGTCTAAGTGGTTAAAAGTGAACATGCTCAAAACATTTTAAACCCATTTACACGCATCATCCAATTGTGATCCGATCGACCAAAATGGATCTAAAAGAACATATTTAGGTATAATAAAAATCAAAAAAATCATTAGCTAAAGAAATAAAAGTAAAAAATTTGTATCAAACAGTAACAGTCAAAAACACTGAGCCAAAGCTGTATATTCATATTAATGCCCCAAACTAAAGATTTCAAGTCCTTAGTTGATTATGACATTTATTCATCAGCAAATGAATAAAAGTTAAAGGGTTGAGAAAGATTATTATATGTAACATTGCTGTTCTACATTACAGAGAAATACTAAAGCACAATAATGAGCCTTTAAAACCGAAATTAACCTCTGTTAATGATCTATCGGCGTGATGTTTTTTTTTCCCGTCACTAACCGACTAATTTGAACTCTTTGTCTCTTACATTTAGTCGACTATTAGGTTGCAACCCCAGAAGTTTTAATATTAAACAAGCAACACACTCTTTGAGTGAGGAGAAGGAAAACATCCCACCTGCATGCACGGTCGGGGGAGTTAAGGATCTCGTAGTAAAACACGGAGAAGTTGAGTGCTAGGCCGAGCCGGATGGGATGTGTGGGTGGGAGCTCAATCATGGCAATGTCACTGGCAGCTTTATACGCTACCAAACTGTTCTCTGCTGCTTCCTTCCTGTCATTACCAGTGGCAAACTCTGCTAGGTACCTGTGGTAGTCGCCCTTCCTGCAAACACACACAAAAACAAAGTTTTGTTCATTTTGCATGAGCTAAACTGACTATTTTTGAGCTCTTGATGTCAGAAAGGTGTTAAAAAAATGTTATGATATTCCGAGCCTGACGCAATCAGCAATTAATCGTCTGATCATGACAGTAATACCTTGACATACGAGCATTCCGAGACACGAGCAAGCCTTCGAGCATTGTTGCTTTGAGATACGAGTAAAGCTTAGAGACGCGGATGCTAGGTGTTCGAGCACTCTGAGCAGCCCACGCATCTCACTCGTTCCCTTCACGTATTCGTTGACTTAAGGTCATTGATATGAGGTTCTGAGGCGTACATTATTGTGCGTGTAGTCTATCCAATACACTACACGGGAAGAAACACTACACTTCCGTATTGTGTTTGCATTATCTACATAACCTTCTTAATCTACGCTCCTCCGCACATCGTCTATCTCAAAGGTAAGAACTCACAATTAAAACTACATTTTATTTTAGAAATCACAGGAATCCTTATATACTTTAATTTTCTGTGTGTGTATGTCTCTATAGCAATTAATTTTTCCATTGTTATTAGCACTAATAAGGACGTTTTTTAGAGGGCCGGAACGGATAATTTTTTTTTCCTGTTATCTCTAAATTATTTGCGATATGAGCACCTCAAGTTACAAGCTCGGTCCTGGAATGGATTATGCTCGTATCTCAAGGCATTACTGTATCTAATAATTGTGGAGTTTACATTTCTTTCAATCTCATTTTGTCATTCAAATAATTAAAATTGGGCATTTAAAGAAATTCCAAAAAAGCATGATATTGTCTCTCCTTTTCTGGTGTGGAGAGTCATAACCTAGGGAGTAAAGAATAAAGACTATAAAAATCACTGTTGTAAAGAACAGAAAAATAGTCATTGCACTTCCATAATATGAAATAAAGACCTGTGGGTTTGACCTGTGGATTTTGAGACGAGACAAAAAACAAAAAAAAACAGTAAAAATAAAACACATACATTTTCTAATTTATCATCATCCAATTCCAAGTGAAATATATGATAACATTTTAATCACTTTGAATTGTGATGAACAAAACAGAATTAAATTATTAATCCATCCAACAATTCATGGGCTCAATTTCAAAACGTACTGAAAGTAAAAAAAAATGTCTGTGTTTATATGTCTGTGTTTGGCAGACATTTATTTCCAAAGCAATTTAGTATGTTCAACGTATTCACTTGATCACTAGGAGTCTAACTGTTGGAGACCTATGAAGTTCTAAATGCATGTACTTTGAATACGCCAAACACCTACATTTTGTAGTAGAAAACTTTGGATTCTCCCGTGTTTGCTGCAGGAATGAGGTGTTTGTCCAGTACATCCAGAATGTCATTACAAATAGATTTCAGCTCGTTCTCAACCTGCAAAGGGTAAGATGAGAAATGGATTATTAATGGTTATTATGGCATCACATTCATCAAGATTACATGACATAAAAAAAACGGCCTAAAAGCTTTTCACAAGACACCATGTAACACCATGTCTATACTGGATGCGACAAAAGATAATAAAAACCATTATAATCAGTGATGTTGTCTACACTGCATGCGGCTGATCCCTGCTGGCAAACTGATGCCTCGTTCTATTTATGATGTAAATAGCACTCGGCATACTTCTCATAGGAAGGACAAAAGGATTTACAACGGTTGCTTTGTCGCATCCAGTGTAGACCTAATAGAGCTCATCAACCAAGACAAGGCATTTCAAGGTATGGATTTAGGTACTATTAAGCGCTTGAAAAATTAAGGTTATTTATTGGTATTGATGGTGCCATGAAGAACCTTTAACATCCATGGACCAATAAAGTTTCTTTATGGGGGGGAAAGGGTTATTTAGATTTTTTCATACTAAGAAAAAACAAGTTCTTTTAAGAACTGATCACTAAAAGGTTATTTGGGCAAAAAGAATTGTTCTTCTATGGGGGCTTTTGCACCAGGTAGATATAAGGGGGTTTTGCGCCTGGTTGTTCTAGGAACTAACCACCATGTTGGTTCCCGAGAACTAAATAAACACTAACACTCATCTAAAGGATTATTAGGAACACCATACTAATACTGCGTTTGACCCCCTTTTGCCTTCAGAACTGCCTTACTTCTACGTGGCATTGATTCAACAAAGTGCTGAAAGCATTCTTTAGAAATGTTGGCCCATATTGATAAGATAGTATCTTGCAGTTGATGGAGATTTGTGGGATGCACATCCAGGGTACGAAGCTCCCGTTCCACCACATCCTCTATTGGGTTGAGATCTGGTGACTGTGGGGCCATTTTAGTGCAGTGAACTCATTGTCATGTTCAATAAACCAATTTGAAATGATTTGAGCTTTGTGACATGGTGCATTATCCTGTTGGAAGTAGCCATCAGAGGATGGATACATGGTGGTCATAAAGGGATGGACATGGTCAGAAACAATGCTCAGGTAGGCCGTGGAATTTAAACGATGCCCGATTGGCACTAAGGGGCCTAAAGTGTGCCAAGAAAACATTCCCCCCACCATTACACCACCACCACCACCAGACTGCACAGTGGTAACAAGTCATGATGGCTCCATGTTCTCATTCTGTTTACGTCAAATTCTGCCTCTACCATCTGAATGTCACGAGACTCATCAGGCGAAGCAACATTTTTCCAGTCTTCAACCGTCCAATTTTGGTGAGCTTGTTCAAATTGTAGCCTCTTTTTCCTATTTGTAGTGGAGATGAGTGGTACCCGGTGGGGTCTTCTGCTGTTCTAGCCCATCCGCCTCAAGGTTGTGTGTTGTGGCTTCACAAATGCTTTGCTGCATACCTTGGTTGTAAAGAGTGGTTATTTCAGTCAAAGTTGCTCTTCTATCAGCTTGAATCAGTCGACCCATTCTCCTCTGACCTCTAGCATCAACAAAGCATTTTCGCATACTGGATGTTTTCCCCTTTTTCACACCATTCTTTGTAAACCCTAGATTTGGTTCTGCGTGAAAATCCCAGTAACTGAGCAGACTGAAATTTAGTTCCCTCAAAAGCTGTTCCTAGAACTAAAATCGTTCCCAGTTCTTGCGGTGTGAACATGGCAAAAAGCGCACAATTCTGCCTTTAGTTCTAGAAACTATGAAAAGGTTCCTCTGGTGCATAAGCCCCTATAGAAACTATCCACCAGGGCGGTTCCCCAAAAATGACATTTTCACCTAGGGCCAATTTGCTGGATGCATTCAGACCCCCAGCAGGAACTCTGAAGTTACAAAAGCCAGCCGACAACTTGCAATGCTACATATTATTGAATCAAAGGTGACTGGTAAATGCAAAATAATTGCTGTTATTAGTGGAGTTACATTTGAAAATGTGTTTGTAAGTGTGTTACATTTGTGAGTGTGTTTAAAATGGCGGGTACCGGTGTTTCATAGAGCATACGTTCGGCCAGTCAACATCCATTTACATCTGGTAGTTCCTACTGTGCTGGGTTAGACCCTACTCAGAAGTAGGAGATAATTTAGTCCAGTCAAAAGGAATTCCTATAACTAAAAATCGCTCCCAGTTCCTGTGACGCAAACGTGCCAAAATCAGGTACTTCTGCCAATATTTACATGAAATATGAAAATATTCTTCTTGTGTGAAAGTTAACTAAAACTACAAAAAAAACAAAACTTTTTTTTTTCTTTTCACCGTTTGCCTGTACTCTCGGATCATTTTAAGTTTGTCCTCTCCGCCCTTGCTCTCCTCTTTCTGCTCAATGCTGCTGATTATCCTCCAGGAGGCTCTCCGTGCACCAATCACATTCTTGTATGCAACTGATAACAGGTTTCTCTCCTCTACTGTGAGCTCGATGTCCTTCCCAGCAACATTCTTCATCGTCTCCACCATTTCTGAAACAGAGAGAGAAGATTGATCCTGCTGACACAAAAATAACCCATCCAGAAAGATCTGGAGATCAAAGGAAAAAAGGACAGAGCTCGTTCTGTCACAATTCATAAATGTACTCCATAAGGTAAAAATGTCACAGACTGGGTTGTGAAATAAGGGAACCTGATTTACATGAAGAAATTTTTTTTCAACTACTCAGGTTCCCTTATTTCACAACCCAGTCTGACATTTATATGTTGTTATGAAGAACATTTATCGATAGTAAGTTTAGATATTACTATTGTTTGTAGCAGAAACAGCCTAGACAAACTACAAACTGACGTTTTAGTAAATACAATGGAAGAGTTTGCTAAAATACAGCAGTGGACAAATTTCAGTACCTGACAAAAGAGCAGCAGTTTCGACAGCGAGATGAGCAGCAATAAAGCTGAGTGGTAGAAATGGCAGATAATGTAAAAGAGCGGTTCTAAGTTCTAGAGATGGTGGGACTGGGAGTCTCACTGATCATGAGTTGAGATGTAGATAAACAACAGTAATATGTAAAAATCCTCATTTTTATAGAGATTTTTTTTTGGTCATATATATTAAAAATTACAATTCATTTGGATAATATTTAGAGCCTTGAAGTACTGGAGAAAGTGTGAAGCACTTGAAATTAATAACGATTCGATTATTTCTGCCACAATACCATGATTACACTTAGCGTTACTAGATTAAATCTATGGTGAAAGTTGGTGCTTGGTGGAATGAAAAGACTTCTGTAACTGGTTCTCCTGGTTTCAGGTCAGTGCTGTTTGATCCAATAGCAAATGTTTTTAAAGAGAATTTGGCGATGAATTTGGCTTCTCACTACGTCAGAGCGATGTTGTACATACTGCGATGAATTCAAACATGTTCTCACTAGATCTCCCAACGTGCTGTAGTAACAGTGTTTTAAAATAAATAAATAAAAATGAAACCAAAATCAGCCTGCTAATAAACCTGCTCTGAGCTTTTATTGCTCCAAGCTGATCAATGCATGTCAGGTCAGTAGTTGGGGATGTCATTTTTTAAAGAAAACTATGCACCTATAGACTGAATATGAAAGTGCACAATGTCACCGTTTCACAAATTAGCTTTTTTGTAGTTTAAGTACATGGAAACTTGAATTTTTGAGAAAATTGAATTTTTTTTAAAAATGGTTTAAGTTTAAGTTTGCATTTTCAAGCCCCAAAACAGCATTGTTGTGTAAATGAACAGCCAAAACGCATTAAAAAAGTTTTATGGTTTTAGTTTAGTGTCGTGTAAACATAGTTGGAATCATTTTCACATATTTTTTTTTTCCAGTTGATGAACGATAAAAACCTTTACAGCCAATCAGAATCCACAATTATGGTTCTTGCCGTGAAGATGCCTATGTTGAAATACAAGAATCAAACTTTTGTAACTGCAAGAATTTATTCAGTCCAATAACAGTCTATCTAAAAGCATTTGTCTATTTGTTTGACTAAAATGCATGGTCTTTAAAAGTTGTGTTTTTAATATTTCTTATTTTTAACTGAGAGTCTACAACAAACGTTGTCTTGAACTTTATCCATCTAGTTCTTTGTTACCCAACATATCAATCCCAAGCACACATGGAAAATCTGTACAAACATGAACAATTATACTTCTTTAATAGTAAATTACACAGTTTATGACCTCATCATAATTAATGCATCTAAGAAAATGACAGAAAAACACTGCACTGAATTCAGCATGGGCTGTATTGACATATTAATGCTTCAGACAATTTTTTTATACAATAAAGATTGAAAATATGATTTTTGATAAAACCTAACATCATTTATCAACCCACAATGTTACTTGTTCACAGACCTAATATCTGAACTGGAATGCTAATTTTTTGTTGTTAATTTCTTTTAATCATTTGCAGCAAAACGAAAATAATGTATTCTTTGGTGTAAAGGTTTTCAGACCTTTAGTGTCTGGGGACCAACAGGGGGCCTCAAGGGAGCAGTAGAGGGGTCTGTGAGTCTAAAGTCTAAAGAAAATCAGCAAAAGTGAAAATAAATAAATAAAAATGAGATTAAACTAAATAAGTGAATAAGTTAACATTCATCAATAGTACAGCACAGAAATACAGAGAGTAGAAAAAAACCTGAATATTGTAACAGTCTAAATTTGGTCTTTCTACATGAATAGATTTAGCTGCCTTTTTATATTTTATGATGAGGTTCCTCACGCCAGGTTGATCAAATCTGGGGTTGAAAACCCCTGCTTTAGAGCATTTTTAAACATAGCATATATTTCATGCATATTTGCTCTCAGATAAAGGTGACCAGCAGAGTAATTAATTATACTAGTGGTTTGAGCCCTAGCCATTATAAACGAACCATTCCCAGATTTTACATAATTCTTAGAAATAAGATCAACATTTTCTTTATTACATAAAAAATGCAGAATAAGCTTACTTTAGGCCAGGGGTTATCAATCTATTAGATGCCACAGACTCCCAAACATGTGTGAGGGACCCCATCCTCAAATTTAAAAGGCATCTATCTTTTATAAAGACTTTGAAAAAAAAGATATAAAATTAGTATAAATGACCTTTTACATATACTACAGTAACGTAGTGTTAAATATAATTTACTTAGAAGCCATTTATATCAATTTGCGTTTATTTTAGTCTGATTTAATGGACTAATAACATTTTTATTTTCTACATAATTGTATTAATTTACTTATTTTAACCTCATGACCTATTTTAGTTTTTTCTCTATCCGACTTTTTCCCGGTTTGAAACACGAACAATGCAGCACAAGCCTAGGTTGGGTTGAGTTAGGCCTTTCCAAACGGATATTTCTTCCCATTTCTTTCTCCTGGACGTGCGCATGCGAAAAACCAGCGCTTAGTTTTCAGGCGATTTATCCCACATTTGCACCAGTAATAGGACGAACAAATCCCGCTCTGTTCCTCGTTCTTCTCCTGCCGCAATCAAACGTGAGAGAACACGAATCGCCCCAAACATGCACTCACTCACTCACCATCGTATCTCTCCGCCTGCTCGGCTAGTTTAGCCTGGTATACCAAGTGCTCTCGATCTGCCATGGTTCCTTGGGGATCGGGAGGAGGTGGAAATGGTAAGCGACGTTGTTTGTTTGTGCAGACGGATGCGATGGTTATAAGAAAGTGAACAAATCTAGTATATTAGGTTACTTAGTGGAGCAACGGCGGCTTAATATCCTCGTTCACTGCCCGGCGACCCTGCACTAAATATGGCGAGAAAACTCTATCCGGGAAATGCGCAGCGAGTCCTGCGCACTTCCTTCGCGACGAACGTGGATACTCCTTTTTTTTAAACAACAAGCAAAATGTTCATTTAAAATAGCTCTCGTAAATCATGTAATTCAATAAATCACACAACGGCACGTAATCGCGCGCTCACACACAACGGCATGTACTTTTGTTATTTTTCTTGTAAACCAAAGTACAGATTTACTGGCCTGTTCAGTCTTCATACAAATTAATAATGGAAATCATCTACAAATAAAAATAAATCACGTTTAAGTACACATTGTTAAGGTTTTGTCTTCATACACTTGTATTTTAAATAATGTACCCATAATCAACATTAAATTGATGACAAATCCTGCTTTTTTTGCAGCCCAATAACATTAAAAAGTAGGCAGTGACTGGACTTTTTTCCAGATATTCCAAGAAAATATTTGAGTGCAAGTAATAAAACATTTTTTTTAAATTGCCCGTTTTTGTGACGTCATCCCTAAAAGCAAGTCACGAACATCTGTCTCAAAACATTTTATCGTTTAAAGCGTCACTAGTTATTTTTCCGGTTACTTACATGGCAAGCCACTGACAATATTTTAGTTTTTTTTCTTCAGAATTTGTACTTTAAAAAAGGTGAGTTTTTACTAGCCTAAGTGGAATTGTAATTCAAATTTCAAATTAAACTATTGTTAGTAAAAGTAGTAGTATTGTTAGTTTTTTGATTTGTCACAATTCAAATGGCTGATATCATGATCTCTTCATTCCTAAATATATCTGGAATAGATATTGACGGTCAAAATGGCCTAACATTGTGGATACATTTGATTTATAACTAGACAAAACATAATACTTGTCAATACATAATCAACATAATACTGTCATTTACAGTTTTCTATAGATCCCTGTTGTTGTTTTACAAGAAAAATCCCAAACCGTGTAATTGAATCACACACCTGTCCTATTAACAGGACATTATTAAGCAAAGCAGAACTATCTTATGCTTTGGTTTTATATTTCAGAAAGCTGTAATTGTGTATTGTGAAGGAATAAATGTATATATTTAGCTTAGCATACATTACAAATTACTGATGACGTTTAGGACGAAGGGATTTAAGGGTTTAATGAATGAATGATTGAATGAATGAACAGTTGTAGAAAACACAAACTGCAGATACTATGGGGTGGAATGTGTGGGGGTCTTGGTGATTGAATAGATTGGGGCAATTGAGTCAACTACAAAGAATGTATCGGGGGATTTAACATAACATATGGGCATTTGGTTTGTGTGTCTTGAGCGCCCTAGGGTGCCTTGCTGTATGTTAATTTATGTGTGCAGGAACAAAACAGGAATCAGGATTGGGGGAGATCTCTATTGGAGCAACACCTACCAGCGACCATCTTTCAAGAAAGGACAACCCACTTGTGTGTTAAAATGTATAAATATAAGGGTCAGGGAAAGGCGAGGTTGTCGCAGAGCACCTGGACACGAGACTCGCATAGTTTTGTGTAATCAGGGAAAGCTGTGGACCCAGAGCTCTGTATACTTTATTCATATGATTTACTTGATGATTAAATAGTTAAAAGTAAAGCCGTCTCTGCTCCCCTCATTAAAAGAACACGCGGACTTGAGGAATTGATACAAAAGTCCAACAATTGACAAGTCAACGTGATCATTAGAAAGTGCAATTATAATTTGACTAGTCAGAAAGACGGTTCAAGATATCTGTAGTCAAAATGATATTTAAGTAGTGTGCAAACTTCATAAGGGGCAAAATTGTTTGGTGTGGTGGAAATGATGCCACAAATGGGAGAATAATTTTTTTCAAAAGAGATAGGAAAAAATATATATTTTCACAAAATATTGAAACTGGTTGAACTCATACATTGTTTAGATGCTTTTAGTTTTACGCATGTAATATTTTATAAAATTGGTAAAGAAGCCTGGCTCTGGTACAACAAAATAATCTATACATAAAAGGCATTTGAAAAGTACCAACAAAAAAGAATGTAAAATGTTTCTATGTTGGTTTTTATTTGATTTTCATATAAGGAAAAAAAATGAAATCTGATTGTTTAAATAATAATAATTATGTATTATAGTAAAAATTCTATCCAGGTATTAATACTTAGAACAAATAAACTAGGTGGTCGATCCTTTTCCTATTTAGCACCTACACTCTGGAATAATCTTCCTAGCATTGTTCGGGAAGCAGACACACTGTCAGTTCAAATCTAGACTAAAAACCCATCTCTTCAACCTGACAAACACAACACAATCACATTTCTAAAATTCAAATTCGTTAGGCTATATAATTTAGGTCAACTGTAACCAGGAACACTTCCCATAACACCCAATATACTCGTCACATCATAAGAAGAATGGCATCTATGTTAATATTAGTCTCTCGGTTTATCCAGAGGTTACCGTAGTCAGCCAAATCCAGATCTGAGAAGTCGACCTGTACCAGTTTTAATTGATGATCTTTACAATAGACCTCAATCATAGATGAACTGAGTTCATTTTCTTTTTGAGCTGCTGTATAGCCGAAATTAAACATTTCATTTCATCACTGAATCATATTCTTGTTATTACTGCAAAACTGTTTTGAAAAAATATAAGCGCTATATAAATAAAGTGGACTTGACATTTTACTCACCCTGGTGTTGTTCTAATGCAACAGTGGGGATAAAGGGTACGAGGCTTATGCTAACTTTATAAGTCAGGGTCATTCAAAATGACTCCGATCCTATCATTCTACTGCGCTTTAAGACCTGTAGATTGTTTGCTTTGTACTGAAACAGGGACTTCATTTGTTACAATGTTGCGGATCCGAGTGTGATTGCCATGTTCATATGTTCCTAAATTCAACAGATTCTGAAAACAGATGGCGTGAAAACAGCCTAACGTGTTAAAAATTTAGTATGTACAATTTAAGACCCTCTTCCCAGATTTGTTCATAGTGCACCAATATCAGAACAAGAATTGAAACGAAAAATGATGCCAGAGGAGAAAAGGTTCAGTGAAAACCTTGCTAAGAAATGATTTCCTTTCTGACAGTTTAAAGCAGTCTGATACTGAAAGGTCTGTCATCTCTTCTGGGCATTTATTTACTTCATTCAATTTTACAATTTGCAAAAGTAAAACAAGCCTGAAATTGTTTCTAGTTCAAAGGTGTGTTGTTTGACATATAATTCCACTGGTCATCTGTGAAGAGGTACCAAGTTGCATCTATTGACAGAAGAATAAAAATCAATTTATTAAATAACTCAAAATATTTTTTGCTGTATAAAAAGCAGCATCACCCATTTATCAGCATTCAATAAAACCGTACAATACTTCAAAAAATGTGGTTAGCAAAGATAGATCATATAACCTCATTACTTGTTACCAGAATTATCATTATTGTATTGATAGAGGTAATTAATCCAAAACATTATTTACCCGAGTAGTCCTCTGCCAGACCAATGCTGCGGAGTCAAATTAAGATGTACTTCTTGTCCATTTCGAAGTACTCCAACACGTAGGGATTTCTGCAGAATAGATAAGAGAATAAACCATCAAGAAATCAAACTCAATCTTAGTACAGAATCATGAATGTAGAGTATACAGTGGTACCTCGAGATACGAGCAGCTTAACATACAAGTTTTTTGAGATACGAGCCGGAGCTTGGGCCATATTTTCGTTCAAGATATGAGCTCAAATCCGAGATACGAGCCGTGTTTCCGGAGCGTCCCGCTAGTTAGCGTGCATGGTCGAGCATCTCTCGCCTGAAGCAGAAGAGTGCTACACCAGCAAAAGGAACCACAATTCTTTCCCAATTAACCCTTTTGCACGTACGATCACACCAGTGTGATCAGTCTTGGCTGGGCCCTGGAGGGTACGATCACACCGGTGTAATTAGAACGTTCGTGCTTCATGTCATCAACTGCTAAATTCAAACGTGTTTTTGCGCGTCATCCAGAGATGGATGCACAGAGCTTGTCATATCACAACTACTCAGTGTTTTCAACCACATAAGGTTTATTTTCGGTTTCAGACATTTAAATACTCATAAGTACTCGCATCTATAGTTTGAAAAATACACACTTACGTCCATAAAAGCAGAAATGGCAATCGTACAATTATAAATTGATCAGATAAATCAGATACACATTGCATTGGTAACTATAAAGTTCACTGTATTCTTCTCTCACTTCACCGGTCACTTACTGTCATGTTTTTCGGGAGAAGCGACTGAATTTGCGTTATAAATCAGACCGATCATATTCTCCGAACTGCGGCGCCCATCGCGCATCATAGATCAGCTAACGTGATCATTATAAAAGTTTTTAAACAACAAAACACATTCACTTCCACATATTTGAGAATCGAAATATCAGGTAGTTGAGAACAGCCAACAAGTTGGTGAATATTTTGAATAAATAAGACATACACTAAATAAATGCGATGCACATGTCATTCAGCGCTTTTGTGTGTCAACTTGACAAGCATGACGCGTCGCCATGGGAACAATAAGGTAAACATTCTAAAATAACGGTCGCGTAGAATATTTAGAACTTGCCTGCGAAAGGGTTAAGGACAAATATCCACGAGGAAATGGAGAAGCTTCTGCTCGTGTGGGTAAAAGAGAAGGAGTTGGCAGGAGATACAGTGACGGAGACGGTAATATGCGAGAAGGCAAGGAGTATTTATGCCGACTTAGTGAAGAAAGAAGCATCAACTTCTAAAGAGGCATCAGAAGAAGTGTTTAAGGCAAGCCATGGCTGGTTTGATAATTTTAAGAAGAGAACTGGCATCCATTCAGTGGTGAGGCATGGTGAAGCTGCGAGTGCGGACGTGAAAGCACCCTCCCTCCTCCTCGCCGTTCACCTTCGTTAGCCGCACTTGTCTGTCTCTAAAGTAAGACTATTATGCTAAATAACTCTTTTATTTCATATTTTGTTATGTATTTGTTAATTATACATGTTTATTTGTTATTTAAAAACATATCTTTATTCATAATTTACAATGGTTTGGGGACTTTTCATAGGTCCGGAACGGATTAAATCGAATTCAGTTATTTTAAATGGGAGAAATTCGTTTGAGATATGATCTCGGTTCTGGAACGAATTAAACTCGTATCTCGAGGTACCACTGTATATGTATATATATGCATGCATGTGTAAAAATGTACTAGTATTTGAAACTAAACAGAGTTTCAACGCACCCCTTCACTATGTTGGACAACAGAAGCGATGTCTCGCAGATTCCTGAAGTTTTGTGTATTTACCGAGCCAAACTCCATAATCTCGTCACCAACACGCAAACCCTACACACAGAAGAAAACAGAAATCAATGAACTTTAAGATATTGCCCTCATGAAAAATCCACTCATTTATCTTTTTGTGTTAAACTCCATTTACACCATCAGTTAGTGCCTAGACTTAAGAATAGAATTATATGAAAAGAAATAAACAATCAGTAACTTAGAAGCTTGGTTATTATAGCTAACTAAAACCATTTAAAAAACCATTTGTTAAAACATCAGCAACATGTCATTTTAATGTAATTTATTAATATTATTATCCATTTAATTAGGGGCCAAGCACCGAAGGTGCGGAGGCACCTATTGTTTTTGTTCCGGTTCTTATTATTATTCTTCCGCTTCCGCCATTGGAGTCTATGGCTGGCCATAGAACCGTTTGCGGGAAAACGATGAAATTTGGCACACTGATAGAGGACAAGCCAATCATTGACCATAGCGAATTTGAAGTCTCTAACTCACTGAATCTAGCGCCACCAACTGTCCAAAGTTGCACTCACGTTTACGTAAATAACTTTTGAACCGTATGTCCTAGAAACAAAATTCTTTCGTTCACTGATTCCTTGGCTCAAGACGATTCGATTGCACCCTATGACGTCATTTTCCGTCATGAAAATTTTCCCGCCATTTTGAATTTTACGAAAAACCTACTTTTTCGAACTCCTCCTAGGCCGTTCGTGCGATTTTCACAAAAATTGAACCACATCATCTCCAGACTATGCGTACAAAAAGTTATTAAAAGAAAGTTGAATTGTCAAACCGTTTACGAATAACTTGCGAAAGAATTTGACAAAATGGCCGCAGAAATGAAAGCGAGGCTATATCTCCGAAACGCATTAGCGTATTCTGACCAAACTTGGTGTGTGTTATGTCAATCATGGTCTGAGGCTACCTGCAGAGTTTTAGCGCTCTGCCCCCTAGTGGTCTGGAGATATGAAAAAGTGAAATATTTGCTTATAACTTCTGAATGCTTCGACCAAAAATCATAAAACTGGTCTCGTTAGATTCAGGGCGTCATGCCGAGTCGTGCGATACCAAATTTTCCCATATCGGCCATTTTGAGGGTCGGCCATTTTGAATTTTGTCATAAATTGCTATATTTAACAAACACATTGGCGTATCGTTACGTAACTCGATATGTGTCTTCGGCACTGGGGCCTGATACAACACAAAAAGTTTCGAGGCAGCGCCACCTTGTGGTCAAAAGTTATAACCAAATTTACAAAAATGCTAATAACTTTTGAATACGTTAACCTATGGTAAAATAAGTTGTCTTTATATGTTCCTTGGGTCAAACCGAGAACACAGATACCAAATTTGTCATAGTCGGCCAAACTTCCTGTCCGCCATGTTGTTTTTCTTTAAAAACCTACTTTTTCGAACTCCTCCCACACCGTTTGTCCAATTTTCACCAAAATTGAATCATAACATCTTCAGACCATGCTGACAAAAAGTTATTAAAATAAAGTTGATTCGTCAAACAGGATTCGATAAAAATGCGAACGAATTTGACCAAATGGCCACCAAATAAAGCGTGGCTATATCTCTGCAACGCATTAGCGTATTCTGACCAAACTTTCTGTGTGTCATGTCAATCATGATCTGAGGCTACCTGCAGAGTTTTGGCACTCTGCCCCCTAGTGGTCAGGAGATATGAAAAATGACATTTTTGATTATAACTCCTGAACGCTTTGTCCAAAAATCATGAAACTGCTGTCTTTAGATTCAGTGCATCATGCCGAGTCCTGTGATACCAAATTTTCTCATATCGGCCATTTTCACTGTCGGCTATTTAGAATTTTGTCATGAAATGCTATGCTTAACAAACACATGACGTTAAAGCTGTGTTTCATCAATGCTTTACCCTATTGACACCAAACTTTGCATGTGTCATTGTCACCTCACTCTGGATATGCCACATGATTTGACACATCAATTTGGTTACAGCGCTGCCTTTTGGTTGAATGTGATAAACCGTTAAATCGAATTACTAAAGACCTTATTGATAATTTTTCAGCCATTTAGACTGAAGTCATATTGAAATGTCTTTAGATGCTTACTGCTGTTGGTCTGATGCTGCCAGCCATGTCGGCATAACATTTAATGCCCTCCTTATGCTTGGCCCCGTCATGGCTGCTTGCAGCTATATTTTTACTTATCTTTGTACTAAAATAACATTAAGAACTACAAAGACTTATTAAAAAAATACAAACACTTTTAAAATAAATGGAAACTACAGAAATTTAAAATAATTCAAATTAATAGAATGCACATGCAACGTAAAGTTGCTATTTCTGTAATGTTGCCTATTTACAAGTAAAACAGGACACAGTGAGAATAAAAGCAGGTCAGGACGTTAAAAACTTGAAAGGTGTATTGAGCAAACAGGGTGCATTTTTTAAAACTTTTTACAGAGCAGAAGGTTAGAAATGGCTTTTTGGGGACAAAACTCACAGCCTGAAAAGCAGGGGAACCCTGTGTTACAGCGTCTACCAGGGCAAATGGGGATGGCAGAGACACAGCCTGTTCAGTGGCTTCCATCTTTCTCTCATCCTTCTCATGTCCGACCCGGGCTTTAGCATGGAGCTTATGGAGAGCCTCCTCTATTTCCACCATGATAGCTTTGTGATCATTCTGTAAACCTTTAAAATGATTTGATAATAAATAAAAAGAGTTACAAGAATGGCAAAAGATTCCAAATGTTTACTTACACAGTACTAGTCAAATGTTTGGAACAATTGTAATTTTCTGTAGCTCAATCAGTAGAGCATTGGTGCTTACAACGCCAATGTCATGGGTTCGATCCCAGGGAAAGCAAGAACTGATTCAATGTGTTCCTTGAATGCAATGTAAGTCGCTTTGGATAAAAACGTCTGCCAAATGCATAAATGTAAAATGTAAATGTCTCTTATGCTTATCAAGGCTGCATTTGTTTGTCAAAAACAGCAATATTGTGGGGTAAATCTAAACTTTGGTATATCAAATTCAAGTGGAAATCAAGTATAAGGGGTTTCTAAATGTTTTGATATGAATTACACCAGGGGTGCCCACACTTTTTGGGCTTGTGAGCTACTTATAAAAAAAGTTTAGCAGCACTTGGTGCCATTAAAGATGACCCATATGTCAGAAAAGGTCAGACTGGCTGCCCTGTACGTCAATCAAGTGACAAATTTCACATTAAGGACAGACTGATGTCTATTTTGTAAATTCCATGCAATCTACCCACAATACCTTTGCGATCGACGTATTGGGCAACCTTGAACTACACAATACAATTCCTTACTGAAATTAAGCCAATATCCTTTCACCTACAAAGAAATGTTGAGGCAGTACCATGGCATAATGGTTTCAGACGGTCCAAGTGTGTACGGAACATGATTCACTCCCGAAACTGATGACTGACATGTGGTAACTATAGCAACATTTGTGGCACCTTGTGTGTTTGGTATCCGCTATTCTGACTTAAGTTTTATTAAAGTTCCAAAAAGACGCATTGAGCTACGTTAACATTCGACAGAGGCGTTTAATTTTGTTAATGCTTAAAGGCTGCTTTTAAGGATTTTTGTGTGTGTGTGTGTGTGTGTGTGTGTGTGTGTGTGTGTGTGTGTGTGTGTGTGTGTGTGTGTGTGTGAGTGTATGTGTGTGTGTGTGTGCTCCCATATAAGAGTTTTTGGCTTTGTTGTCTAAGCTTGGCTCATAAAACGATTGAGTTATTAAAATGAGACGGGTCGTGATAATTCAGTTTTATTTTCAACATAAAACACTTTCATTTATTGAATTTGTTTACAGGCTTATTATTGTTTGTTGATTTGCTTGCAAGATCTAGAAACATGAAGGAGTCAAGGTTGGTACCACTTTCCCTGTGATTTCTTGCACCACACATACAGACGAGAGATAAATCTCTGGTACATGTTGAAATACGCAATATACATATGCATCTGTCATTTCTCAGAGCTTCCTGTCCCTCCATTGACAGCTACACAACTACCACTTTAACGCTTGTTCAGTTCTCGAGCAGTGCTTTACATCGGCGTGTTTCAGGTGTGCGCGCTCAGAATCCTTCTCACACAAATTCAGCTACCAAAGATGTTCTGAACTAAAAAAGCTATTTTCGGTGACTGCATTATGTGCAATTTAACTATTTACATTTATACATTTGGCTGATGCTTTTATCCAAAGCGACTTACATTGCATTCAAGGAACACATTGAATAAGTTCTTGCTTTCCCTGGGATTGAACCCATGACCTTGGCGTTGTAAACACCAATGCTCTACTGGTTTAGCTACAGGTTTTTGCTCAAGTGCATTCCAAATTTTCAATTTCTACCAAAAATTAAAATTCTGGTGCATCGCTAGTTTAAAATCACTTATTCAGCAAATTATATGCTTTCGTGACAGCGCAGCAAGGCAAAATAAAGGCATAAGAGATGATAGTTTAAAATCTCTGATTTATTGTGTTTACAGGTAAAGATGAAAAACGTACTCACAAGAGATACTGTGCCTTGCCGTTCGGACCTTGTACAAATCCACATCTGCACGAGGAAAGCCTTCGACATCAACTAGAGGACCATCGATGCCTACACCTTCCTGCTGAAGAAAACATGTGCACAAATGATGTGTTAGTTAACAGTCTTATGGGGGACGATTTTAATGATTTGTAATGAGCGATTTCTAATCAAGTTACCGATTTATAATTTGTATTTTGAATGACTTCTTCAAATTTATGTACACTTTAGTCCATCGCCTATGTAACCAATCTGTTAAAGCCTTTACTTTACTTTCCATAGAGTAAGGATGAATATTGTCTGCACTTCTCACCAGATAGAACAAGTAATCAGAATGTTTTGAAAAGTCTCTCTGTTGAAAAGGTCCTGTGTATCTGTGTGTTAATATGCTCTGTATGGGTGAGGTGATCCACTGGCACCATAAAGAGATGGAATGACTTCTTGTTCTCGACAATCTGACACCTAGGAACACTTTTCCGCAACCTGGAAGTTCACTTAATGCATAAACTAGAGACCTTGTTGTCAACCATGTGATTGACAAAGATATGCTTCTGACTATTTGCTCTAGTGTGGGAAATTACTAGTTTTGTTTATCTTTCTTTCTTTGCCAATTTAGAATCATTTAACTTTTAATAATGACGTAGTTAGTAGCTTCTGTTAAGAGTATAATTGCTGTAACAATGTTATTGTAAGTGGGGCGGCCTACGAACTCTACAGACTTGAAGCTTCTGCTGATGAACAAGTAATCAGACTATCAGCAAACTATTCTTCACTAAAACTTCTACTATTGACTGCACTTCTAACTATTGGTCTTCATTCATCATATCTGGTCAGATATCCAACCGACGATCTAATCTTTTTTGGTGTTACACTTATTTTTATTATTTTAATCAAAGTGAATTGGTGGGACTTTTATTTAAAGTAAATAAATATTTGAAAATCAGACAAAAGTAAAACATTAATGTAGTGGATATATTCTCGTTGCTCACTTTGACTATTTTGACTACCAGTAAACAAAAAACTGGGGGGGGGACAAACAAGAATGTTCTGGGAACATTTTCTATTAGTTATTTTTTGTACCCATACAGGGAATGTTCTGGGAACGTTCCCTGCAGGTATATATATTTTTTTTTTTTTTGAAATAATGTTGTATTTGTTCTTATGTTTTTAATCAATAAATCATTTAGATGTAGTTTGTAGACTGATTATGTGTGTACAGGTACATCAGGATGTAGAGGTTAAGGGAATGTTCCGTGAACCTTCAGGGAACATTCTATTTACGTAAACGTTCCTGGCTAACCTACAGGGAACGTTCAAATGTTTGTTCTCAGAACCAGAAACTACTGTTTCCAGAACATTCTGGGAACCAAAAACTGTTAACTGGGAAGACGCTATACTGTAATTCATGATCTTCTGCTGAAATTGTATTACATAAAATCAATTCGCTACACATTTATATATTACAGACACCTGTGACGTTACGTTTTCATGAGACATGGCAGCAGTTAAACGAGTTCATTCAATTCGTATTCGTCAAGTTAAAAACTTTTTCTTTCTTTTTTTCTGTTTTCAAATGGTTGCTCTTGAGAGCGTTGGTAAATGAACAACTTCAAAGCAGCAAATCAATGATCGATTTAGGCTGAATGATAAAAAAATTAAATCCATATAAACGGTTGGAACTTACACTTTGGAGCATGTCGTAGTATGCTTTGATTTGCTCTTCAATTTCATCCTTTCTTTTCATGAGAAGTCGCACGTCCTCTTCGGTTGCTCTCGGCTCAACAGCGTTGTTTACCTCGGTCATTTTCATGACAATTCACGCCAAAAGAAACTAGAACTAAATGGGCTTTATCCAAGTAAATTCTGAATACTCAACTGTTACAGGTTTTATTTTCTTAAAGAAATCTTACAACTCACTCTAAAGGATTTAATAGCAGTGCAGTAAATGTAGTCGCGAAGCCTCTTCTTGTTCTTCAATGGATTCACTGCCGCCGTCTGCCGGATTGCAGAAACTGAACATCGCCATCTATGCGCTGGAGCGAATCAATCAACTTCTTTGTTAGCGTTGTTTATTACAAGTTGTTTATTAGCCGTTGGCAAACCAAACTTTTTTCTTCTTCTTTTATTGGCAGTCCTGAATTCCTTTTTCTTGCAATTTTAGATGCAAACTTGTCTTTCATGTTCATTCTCTATTCAATAACAGAGAATAATGATATGTTCAACTGTCTATTCTACAAACGACTGCACAACTCATGATGCTTTTTTTGGGTTTCCATTAAGTCCAGTGTAGCCTATACGTAATCTTGTTATAAATTATTATTTCTTCTTTAATGATGTTATGATTTCTCCTCCTATATGCATTTTTGTGTTTAGCCTACTAACCCAATTAACAATTTTTGGTTCCCAGAACGTTCGTAGATCGTTTGTTTCTGGTTCCCAGAACAAATATTTGAACGTTCCCTGTTGGTTATCTGAATGTTCTCAGAACAATCTCTGTAGGTTTCCGGAACGTTCTTGAAACATCCACATCCTGATATGCCTGTGAACAAATAATCAGGCTACAAACTACATCCTCTAAAATATTTATTGTTCAAAAACATTAAAAATGAGTACAAAATTATTACTAAAAAATAACCTGCAGTGAACATTCTGGGAATGTTCTCTTTAGGTTTCAAAATTAATCACATTCTGAGAATGTTCTTATTTGGTTTCCTGCAAAAATGATTCTGTGTTTACTGGGAAATAAGGGTCTTCTCTTTGTTTCTCTATCCCCCACAGGTTTTTCCAGGTGATAAGTGCCTTGGCTTCAGATTTGTTTGAGAACATCATTGATTTTGATTTTTTTGCTAGTTTCCCCACTATCTAATTTCCTTATATTCCTACAGTATGTGCAGGAACCCAAAGAAAATAAATGGTATTTAATTATAAATACAGTACACAAGTTATGTTACATTATGAGTGAGCAAATTGCAGGGTTTTTTTATTGATTTTTTTAATCTTCTAAATGTCTATTTAACGTTTGACAGGAAATAATCTATAGGCATATTGTAGACGAGCAAAGTCTCTAAAAATAATATTCTTCCAGATGTGAACAGACACACATCAAATGGACATCTCTGAGATGTGCAGGTGCTATCAGGGTCACCTCTTCCACTCACTGTAGAGCCATACTGTCAGGTTTGAGAGAGCGAGGACTCAGAGATGCGGGTGAAAGGGCTTTTAATACAAAACAAAATACAAACATAAACCACCCCGAGGGGGGGGGGGGGGGGGGAACAAGACCAGACTAGACTTGACTAAAACTCTACTTGACAGGAAAGACTAAAGACTTGACTTGAAAACCTCAGGACAGGAACAGACATAGTAAAGACAACGACGCAACCCAGAACAGACCCTTTTCAGGTGACGTCACCAACCCGGAAGTCGGCCATGTTGGAGACACCCCCGGTAACTCGTTCAACGCATTCTCATTGAGGATCAAGCAGAGCGGAACATATATTTCAATATAACTAAATATATATCGCAATGCCGAAGGCGAAGGGAAACTACTGTAATGTAGAAGGTTGCCACAATAGTTCGGAGGATGATAGAGGTGCCGAAAAACATTATTTATAACCAAGGACAGGAGTGGGAGAACTTGAGTGCCGAGCGAAGACGATTGTGGTTTGCAGCACTTAACCAGGATTTTATGGACAAGAACCCAGCAAGTATTAGAGTTTGCTCGGACCATTTTGTAAATAGTAAGTGATCACTCATTTCAAATGAAAAAAAAAATCCGAATAAATGGAGAGATGATGAGAGAGAGGAGAGATTTTCACTAAGATTGATAATACACTGCCTGATTGCTTACAGTGTCACATTGAAGTTGTGTAAGTGATAGCATGTTTTAAAGATTAAATCTTCTGACAAGTGTTCACTATTCTTTTTATCCAAACAACAAACATATACATATGAATGTTATAACCATCTAAGAGTTGTTATAAGAGCTTTATTGAAGAGTTAACCACTAGCACATACAACATATGTTAGGTCAAGTAGTTGCAAACATTACACGTTTGTTCTATATAATACTTAGTATAGTATACTTATATACTTAGTATATAATTCTTAGTTCTAATACTTAGTAATACTTATAATACTTTGTTGTATAGCCGAATCATCGAGTGGATCTTTACCGTCAATAAGCTTCAATTTCTCAATATATCTTGACTTCTCCGGCGGATCAAGCTTATCCCTGTATTAAACCGTTCTTGCAACACCTTTATCACGCGGTTTCGCTGCCATTCCTTCTTCACAATGAGCGATTTTTGAGAGAGTAAAACGAGCAAGTTAGCATGCAAACAAATGACTTCCGGTAACGCCGGTCGACTTGCAAAAGGTCTACAGCAGACAAAGACGGAATATATAGGGAGGACATGGGGAAATTAACGAGGAAAATCAGCTGGGATAAATCAAACTAAAGACAATGAAACAAGACGGGCGGGGTAACAGACACGACATGAACATGAAGCCAATTAAACAAAGACGACGCGCAGCTGGTGACAACCACTGCGCGTGACAAAACACAAGCACGCGGCCGATGAAAAGCAAACCGCGTGCCAAACATAAACACACGGACGAGAGGAGGCGCGGCTTGAAACCGCGCCCACTCACATGACAGATCTCGCAAGAACGAGTAAAAATCACCTGTTCGTATGAGCTCACGACAAGGACGAACATACACGAGTCATGAATGCCCGAATCCCGATTCAAAACCGAAACTGAACCAGACCAAAGTATCGGGACCGGACATCATAACTCGCACGAAAGACGTCACAGACAAGCGCGCGCGCGGCTCGAATCCTCGATTCCGTGCGCACACAGACCAAACACGAGACATAACGGTAGTGTCAGAGCTCTGCCACAAAACCAAGAAATGACTACTAGACCGAATGTGGCAGAACCCTGACACATACATATAAACATTACATTTAGTCAGGCTGTTTGAGCCGTTTAATGCACATCTTGCCTTGGATTATCCCACTTATATATTTTGTAATCTCACTTATATATCTTATATCTGGTCATGCCCCCATTGACAACTTAATGCTTTTACTGATGTTCGCAGTGCAAAATTTAACTGGAAGGGTACAAATATCTAGCATTCTGCCCACTTTATATCAGACACATACAGAGAAAAAGTAGTGTGTAAGATAACATATATTTCAATAAATGAACTTGAATTAATTATCGATCGAGAGAGAGATTTGTATGTGAATTACCTTGGGACTGCAGTATCTCTCTATTAATAACAAAACTTATTTAGTTTAATAAGAGTTTAATTACTTAAAAACTGTGATGTTATCCCCTCATTGCTTATAAATGTAACATAGATAGCTTTGCTACTGAATATCTACATTATATTTTTCAGCAACGAGGGGTTACATTGCTGGTTTTGGAGTAATTATACTCACAGTTTCGTTGTCAGTTATAAGAGACGCTGAACAGACACAGGTCATTTACACAAACATCTCTCTCGCTTTCTCATCAATGACTCAGATAAATGCTATAGTATAGTTAATTCAAATAAATGCAATCTCACGTACTACTTTATCTCTGTCTGTGTCTTATTTAAAGCGGGCAGAATGCTAGATCTAAAAATTATGAATATAATCACCCTTTCAGTCAAATATTGCTCTGAAAACATAATTTACCGCTTTAACGGTAGAATAATTAGTTTAGACTATCTTTTTTTAATACTCTCCGCGCCTCCCCTGGCATGCTCTGGCGCCCCCCAGGGGAGGCGCGCCCCGCACTTTGAAAACCCCGGGCATAAAATATAAAACAGAATGTAATGTCACCATTTTAGGTAAATTTCCCAGTTCGTCTTAGATTGCGTCTGCCTAGGCCGCCGAGCTGATCTTTTGAAAAACAACTCTCCTTCCCAAATGTTGGGGTTGAGCCTCAGACTTAGTCTGAGGATGATGATGATCAGTCAGTTGTCCCAGCTTTAACGGTCATCAGCTTAGCAATCCCATACCTCATCGCCAGTTTGTCGTGGACATTTATTTATCTTATGGGATCAATAAATTCAGAGAGATCTTGAAAGGTGTAACAGTCGGTTTATTCTTGCAAGAAGGCATTCACACACAGAGCGCGTCTGTCCTGAGAAAGCAAAGAGCAGCGCTTCTCAGGCAGCTTATATCTCTTTCACAAGTTACATTAGTTAGTTACACAAGTATCAAAACAGTCTAAGCTAGTGCGCACAGTTCTTGTTCATTTCTGTTTCATTGGTGCTTCCACTTCCTGACATTGGTGTTTTCCTAAGCTCCGCTCTGACCTGCTTTGCCATTGCGCAGCATTCTGTCTGTTTTTCCTCTGACCCGCTGCTGCTGGACTCCTGACAATATTGAAATGGAATTGATTAACTGGTCAATCAGCGCGATCGACAAGATTTTTTCACAAAGAAAGGCAGCTCCGGGAGAGCCCAACTGCCCGGACTGGACGTTTGCTGCTGGGTATGCGATGGACCCATGGAACAACTGGCAGGTCCTGTGCCTAGAAGCACTATCGATTGAAGATGCAGAAGATTTATATATGATTGGATTACTGATAGCGGGATTCCTATTCTTTGGCATCGGAATTTTCCTGACTTATCGGAAGATTGGGAAGACAGCTGCGAGCAAATTCACCGAGCCGCTGTCTGTGGAAATGAAGAATTGCCTCGAGGCCGTGTCTGACCGTGTGAAGGAATTAGATCTGCGAGTGGTAAAGATTGAGGAACTGACTTGTAACCTATGTGAACTGTACCGCAACAAACACAGTCGGGACAGCGAGACAGTTTGGTGATCTTTCACGGATGGTATCTGGTCTGGCTATGAGGTTGGACACGGTGCTGAGGACCAGAACTGAACTTGACTGAACTGATTATGATCCGGACAAATTACCGAAGATCGAAAATGGATTATTAAAAAAAAAAAGGGACTTTAAGACTTTTCTGCCTCTATTTCTCTGTTGGGAATCCAGCATGATGACGTCAGCCTGGTCGCCCTTATCTTCCTTCAGGGACAAAGCCACAGAGCTGTTCTCATAACATCTGATGCTGTGACTAACTCTCTCCCGCTCAACCGTCTGAGTGTCCTGCCTATCTGTTCTTATCTATTCCACCCCCAAAACTCCACTGGAAAAAAATTCCTACACGTGAAACCTCGTGGACTGTGTGTGTTAAATTGCATTATTATGTTTCCTATGTGTAATGTATGTAACGCTTGCTAATCTGCGTTCTGTAATTTCTGGAAAAAGTATGACGGCGCATGCACATGCTGCGGCTAGGAGACTTGACTCCAAGTTTAATTTCGTTACACTGTACTTGTACATGTGAAATGACAATAAATTATCTATCTATCTATCTATCTATCTATCTATCTATCTATCTATCTATCTATCTATTTCTCAGCTGCACGTACTAGATGTTTTCCTTTTGGCAGATGCACACACATACACACGTACTTCTTTCATTGAAACATTCATCAGAAACTCTGAACATTTGGTTCTCTGTTTCGGCCTAAGCTTTAATTACTTTACTAATTACTTTAATTACTGCACTGAATGTGTAGGCGGAAGTGGTCCCTGTTCAGGTATAGCAGTACTCAAAACCACAGCATAGCCGGCTCTATTTTTGCCTTGTTCGTCTCTGCTGGAAGATCCATCCACGAATAGGATTAGACCAGAATTTGGTAGAGGCTCATCTTTGAGGTCAAGTCGAGGGGGGCAGACCTCATTTAGGGTACTCACACAGCAGTGTGGTTCCCCGTCCTCCTCTGTCAGAAGGAGGGTAGCTGGATTTAGCACAATCAAGCTGAATCCAACAAACTCTTTTGAAGCCATTGAAGCATTTTCAGCTGCAGCAACAGCTCTGAGGCAGGGAGGCAAGCCTCTGGCCATTGTGTCTAGTTTGGAGGAAAAATATGCAACAGGTCGTAGCTTACCTCAATGTTCCTGGAGGAGTATAGAAGACATGATTCCACCCCTTTCACAGATTGTCTGTGTGAAGCCTTTGTCAGGGTTTGTGATTCCCATGGTACAGGGGAGATTGGAGGGCCAGTTTTATATTATATTGCATAAAATACAAAACAGAATGTAATCCCAGCCTTTTAGGTAAATGTCCTAGTTCGTCTTAGATTGCGTCTGACTAGGCCACCGAGCTGATCTTTGAAAAACAACTCTCCTTCCCAAATGTTGGGGTTGAGCCTCAGACTTCATCTGGGGATGATCAGTCAGTTGTCCCAGCTTCAACAATTAAAATCAGTTTAGCAATCCCATCCTTGTCACTAGTTTGTCGTGGAAATTTATTTATCTTATGAGATCAATAAATTCCGAGGGATCCTGAAAGGTATAACAGTCAGTTTATTCTTGCAAGAAGGCATTCACACACAGAGCGCGTCTGTCCTGAGAAGGCAAAGAGCAGCACCTCTCAGGCAGCTTATATCTTTTTCAAAAGTTACATTAGTTAGTTACACAAGTATCAAAACAGTCTAAGCTAGTGCGCACAGTTCTGTTCATTTCTCAGCTGCACGTACTAGATTGTTTCCTGTTGGCAGATACACACATATACTTCTTTTATTGAAACATCATCAAAAACTCATATGATTCTCTGTTTCGGCCTAAACTTTAATTATTTAATAAGAAAAGTTGTCAAGCAAGCTAGGCAGGAATATGTATAATAAAGATAAAATTTTCCATCACACATGTTCATAAAAGTTATGAAATGCAACAGATTTGTATTTTGCACTGTGAATATATTGTGTTGTGGTACAAAAAATACAGTAATGTAAATAATACCACACCTCAAATCTAACTCATTTCACATAATCAACCTTCTTTGTTTTTTCTGGATTCTAGGAGCGATGGAAAATTATTTCAGAACACTGAAGGCAAGTGATGTGGAAGACCTTATTGCAATGCTTCTGAAATTTGCCCCACATAGAAATTTATAATGTTACGCAATAATTCCAATTTGTTTTAGATTATCAATACCATGTCTTACTACAAAATGAGATGTTAGAGTTAGTGGAACACCATTGCATATCTGTTCTTTCTATAACTCCTTAAATGGTGACATTTAATTTATATCTGTAAAACTACAGTTTTAGCCGTAAGTATCAGCACTGCGTGACTTAATGTGTTTTTGCAGTGAACATAACATCAGTGTGTATATGTCATATAATAACGTGGAGCGTGTGCGACGCAGAGGCACGAGGAGACTAGGATTCACTGCTGAAGATTCTTTATTAACCAAACACTAAACAAAAGACTTAGAACAAACCAAAAAGGCACATAACAGTGCAAAACTCGGGATACTTGGGAACATTGAGAATGTCATTCACACACGAGAACCATCCACACACAAACGTCAACAAGAGACAAAGACATGGGACCACAGGAAGGTATAAATAAACAAATATGGGATTATGAACAGCTGATGAGACTTGGGCAGTGATTAGACACAGACAGGAGTATGCAGGACCTGGAAGATACATAAAGGAACCTGGATGTGACAGACGCAACAAGACAGTGACCGTATAACATAACTTCACAAGATATCAGCAAAACTGCAATGGACAGAACTATATTAGATCTTGTAACGAGTTCTCAGGAAGGTTAAAATCCATTTGCAGTTTATTAGAAATAAACAGAGTCAGTAGTACAAACAGGCTGAGGTCAAAATACCAGGCAAACAGCAATGTCCAGGGCAGGGCAGAGAGAATGGTCAGCAACAGGCAAAAGGTATCAGAATCCAGAAAACAGGCAAAAAATAAACAGGAGTCAGGCAGAACAGGGTCATGAACAAGGACGCATCATTACACAGGCACGGTAAACACAAGTGCCTACACAACTCAGAATTGTGGCTGGAGAAAATAAGACTTTGCACTGATCTGTTGGGTAGCCAGGGTTAAATAGTCTGTAGGAATGTGTAACAGGTGTGGGGTGATCAGTCCAGGAAAATGGGTGTATGGGAATTGTAGTCCAAGTGAATTAGAACTCTGGAGAGTGTGACCTCCGGTGGTCGCTGATGGGAACCTCGTTGGCATTTGTGACAGATCTACACAATAATTCACAGCAATTTATAGTCAATTGTTTATATAATTTCACTCTGACTCATTCTTTGTTTTTGATTTGCAGATGATGGGGAAATTAAGTCTTTTTTTCCACATTTTAATATGTGTAAATATTGTTTAAATATTCATGTTTATAATTACATTTTCTAAATACAATTGTGTAATATGTGTTTAAATATGTTCATGGCTTATATTTGTATGTTTTTTTTAAGACTGTGGTGTAACATCATCTTGTTTCACTTAATCTGGCAATGAAATCAGAAAAAAATGAAGGCAATATACACAATACAGTATAAACAATACATATAGTGCAAATGTCTTCACACCATGTCTCTCTTTTTATTGCTCACCTGTAAACACCTCAACCTCACACATTGTGAGAGACTCGCTGCGCCCAGGTATAAAAATGTTGACATATCGCCCATTAATAGGTTTAAACACAAACGTTTTTCTTTCTCCGAATACTTACACAATACTTTCTCCGAATACTTACACAAGACACAATACTTACAGCGTATTATTGTTGCCATTATTTTGCAGGCTGTTGCCGATACGGATCTGAGCACCATTTATTCTCTCTTCACAACAATCTCCACGATTAGTGATGCTAACCCTGGCTATCTTGTAGGCATCCAACAGGTCAACTCTCCACCAGGGGTTCTGGTCCCCATTAGTCGCACTACATGATCCAAGACTGAAAATTGGATTCCTGTTGCCATCGACAGCATTTTGAGCTTCTGATGGTAATAAAGGGTATGTGGAAGACTGGACAGCTTTGCCACCAAGAGCAAGATTCCCTGTTTTACAATAAACAATAAACCACTTATTTTTCATTTCAATGTGCTAAAGTATCATTTCAATATAAAGATCACAATAATGATTTATTTTGTCATAACAACAGTCTCGATGTGCCTTATTGGTTACCAAACGTTCAGTAAGAATATTGTATATGTGTTAATGACAAGAACATTTAAATAAATGGAGAACACTTACTTGGAACAAACGTGTACAATGGTATGTCCTTTACTGTTAATAAAATAAAAATAGTTATACATACATAAATAAATATATAAACAATTGTGTCTTCTTTCTGTCTGTCTCTTACCTGCAAACACCTTGACCTCACACAGAGTAAGGATTTGACACAATACGAATTATTGTTCATGTTTTATATTGCATTGCTATAAGAAACAATTGTCCAAACATACAAATGTCTAATCAAAATCTTCATAAAATAAGTTCAAGTAAAGTACATCTCCATGGCTGTGGATGAGTGGTTGGTTTGTGAAGGAAGTGCAAAAAGTTTATTGAAACAGATGGAATTACTGAATAAATAGCTGAAACATTTCGTACAGCTTATTGTTGTTTCCGTTGCTGTCCAGACTTTTACCGATACGAATCTGAGCTCCTTTAAGCCGATCTTTGCAACAGTCTCCACGATTAGTGATGCTAACATTACGTATACTGTAGAAATTTCCAAGGTCAACTCTCCACCATGGATTAAACTCAGCTTTAGTCATTGTGCATGAGTTCTTGTTGATATCTGAGTTTGTGTTTCCATCTACTGCATGATAACATCATGTATGTATGTTGCCTAAGGAGGACTGCACAGCCAAGGCATTAAGAGCAAGATTTCCTTTTGAAGATGATATGAAAACAAATAAAGGATAAGACAGGTTCAAAGTGTGGCAAGTAGGGCAGGGCAGAGAGTCGTGGGAATGGAGTTAATGAGCATCA
The DNA here is from genome assembly GCA_037043235.1 of Rhodeus uyekii. NCBI lineage: Eukaryota > Metazoa > Chordata > Actinopteri > Cypriniformes > Acheilognathidae > Rhodeus > Rhodeus uyekii. The sequence goes on along the minus strand of JAWRVZ010000030.1, from coordinate 5,055,118 downwards.
ACTGAAACCACATCAGACTCGAGTCTCATGGAGAGAATGACCAGAACTGGATTTTACATTTTTGTTTATGTTTAAGCAAGGGAAATCCGCAGTCCAACTGAACGGAATCTACTGACGCTTGATATGAAACTGAATGGAGTTGATCGAGGTGGTGAGCCGGAGGGTTTTGTCGGCGGATGGACTATCTTGCTGGGTTGTGGAGGGGCGACTGCTTTCCGAGAAGGAGGAGGGAACTTTTAAACATACTTTAATTATAAAAGAAACAATCAATAAACGACAGACGACTGCTGTATTCGCAATCACGCCACCGGCCTCATTCCGTTCCCACTGCTCTCGGCCCCACCCTGCTTTCCACACAAAGCAACACAAATAAATAAATCACAAGCTTTAATTTTCCATATTTCACGGACCTTTTGAATAAGAGATGCACAGTCCAGTAAAAAGTGTTAGAAAAAATAACCCACTTATGGCCATCCTGAAATGAGACAGAACACCACATCTCTTCATATCAGCAAATGAAGGAATAATTTTTTATTTCTCATCCTCATATAAACAAATAAATATAGATATTGGTTTTGTATTGTTGAATAAGTATTGAAGAACTCCATGAAGAATGTTTCTCACATTCATGAACCAATGAATGTGACAAACCTGCATAAATTTGGAGTTTGCTCTATTTTTTGACTTATAACTTATTTTATTACTTATATTTATTAAAAAATAATTACAAATGTTTTTATTAAGATAATATGTATAATTATTAAGATTATTTTATATAGAAATAAATGTTTTGGGTGTAGCTGATATTTTAAATGCCATCAACGCAAATTATTCATCAAGAGAAATAGACAGCGTTTAAAAAGGAAACTTACAACTTAAATCTGATCCACCACCTCGGTGTGGAGTCTCCACTCCCTGGGCCTCGGCCCCTGCCTTGACAGGAAGTCTGCCCCCGTGTTCTGAGACCCTGGGATGCAGACTGCTCGAAGGGAGCGAAACTTCCCTCGGGCCCAGAGGAGAATCCGCCCCACCAGCTTGCAGAGTTGATGAGAGCGGAGATGAGACCTGATGGTTTGTGCATCACAACATGGTGCCCCCAGATGTCTGGGAGCAAGGCTTGAAGCGGCAGCCAGATAGACATCATCTCCAGCACATTTATGTGCCAGGAGAGGTGGTGTCCGCTCCATAGGCTCTGAGTCAAGCAGTCCCTCAAGACCGTCCCCCCAGCCCGAGCAGAATGCATCTGTTGACAGCATCACGCGTTGAGAGAATGGTCCCAGTACGGGCTCTTGGGAACGAAACCAGGGATTCTTCCACTGATGCTAGGCCCATAGTCAGGGCCTCTTGCTCTTCGCCATCTTTGCCTGCAGGACAACCCCCAGGTCTGCCGGGTCTCAACGCTCTGCCTCTGAGCAGCGCAGTAGGAGGAGCTGCTGGGCTGCGGCTGGCTCGCAGTCTGCGATACTCGAGAGCTCTTGGCTCTTGCTTGGCAGCCTCCTGGAACCTCTCGATGGCCATCTTAACAGCATCGCCAAAGAGGCCAGGAGGCGTAAGAGGGGCATCAATCAAGATATTCTTATCCTTCTCTTTGAGCATTGTCAGGTTCAACCACAGATGCATCTCTGTGGCTACCAGGGCTGCCATAGAACGGCCGATAGAGCTGGCTGTCTCCCTGGCAGCACGCAGAGAAAAATCAGTTGCCCTGCGCAGCTCGGCAACCGCCTCAGGGCCAATTCCCCCGCTCTTGTCTAGATCTGAGAGCAGCTCTGCCTGCTAGGTCTGCAGCGGCTCTGATGTATGTAAGCATGCTGCAGCCTGACCAGCTGCGGAGTATGCCCTGCCCACCATAAATGACGTCACCTGCGAGGGTTTGGTGGGTAGTGTCTGGGTTTTTAGGGGCGGTGATGAGTGGGGGGTGAGATAATTCTCAAATGACTCCTCCACCCTAGGCGTCGCCCCATAACCGAGCTCTTTCGCACCCACTAGGGTAGCATAGTTAGCAGAAGTGCTGCTATGTACCCTGTGGGAGGCGGGCCTCTTCCAGGACCTCAACACCTCAATGTGGAGGTCTGTAAAGAAGGGCAAACCCCAACGTTGTGGTAGCACTCAGCTGCCGTGGGACTGGAACCACGAGGACCGCGAGCCTGAGCAGTTCCCTCAAAAACTGCCAGGCGGGATAGGAGAGTTCGCAGTGGCAGCCACAAACACTCAGTACAATTAGAGCCCTCGAGCGATGATCGTGCATGATCCTCTCCCATACAGGAGACACAGAGAGCATGTGTATCACTGACCGTGATAAAACGTGGGCAGGGAGTGACACAACACCTGAAAGACTGATTGTCTGCTATGACACGTGAAATCACACAGAAAATAATGATCACATAGCCAGCAATACTGTATACCACACACGTTAGCTTCGAGCGCTTGTTGAAGATACTAAAGCTACCGTTTCCAGGTCAAGGCGCGCCTTTATACTCCTGGCTCATGACCTAACCTCGGCGACGTAGACTCGCACACGTGGATTTCATTGTGCTTCAAGAGACATATTCAAGAGGCATTCCCATTTGCGTTGTCGACGCAGCGCGAGTTCCCTTTACAGGGAACTCTGACACACAAACAAAAATCACACACACACACAGATTCACTCACAAACAAAACTCTCTCTCACACACACAATGTATAGTTTCACAATGTTTGTTTTTATCAGAGTTTTAAGCACATAATACACTTAAAAAACATTTTTAAAAACACATTGTTAGTAAGTTTTTTGTGAAAATATAAAGGAATACAATGATTACATAATCAGGGAAGAAGTAAAAACAAAAATTAAACTTTTAAATATCAATTTTGTTTGTAAAAAGTGTTTAAAATAACTAAAAAACAATGTAAGAGTTAAAAACACAAAACACATTTTAGTATTAAGACAAAAAACGTCTCAGGTTATGTATGTTCCTTAGAGGGAACTAGACACTGCGTTGAAAACGCATATGGGAACGCCTTAGCGTGATAGGCGTAGACAGAAAACACAACAGTCTTACAAAGGACTGAGTTATTGAGAGGATTGTTCCAGACGGACCGTTTTTGACTGCTGCACTGCTGTTTCCTGTCTGCTCGAGTGGATTGCGTTTGCGTTTGTACTGACATATAAACTTGATTTTTGTTTTAGATCTTAAACTCGACGTTCGTTTGTATTGCTAAATACAATATTAGATTATTTAATATATTGTAATCGTTAGCGTTAATCTAAGTCGCTAAACGCGTTAGCATTGTGCTATCTTACTCTCCGTGCATACAGCGTTTTTCTCGCTCGCGCCTTTTTTTCCCGACTTCATCAAACAACTGGTCAACAAGTTGGATCAACACACGCGGTGAGTCATGTCATCTTCTCTCAAAATTGTCACTTGCACTGCCTGCTTCATGCATAGTCTTTCTGTCTCTGTCAGCTGTGAAGGCTTCACATGTCATAAATGTAGGGACATAATTAGGCTGACAGAGAAGGTTTCAGAATTAGAGACACGCATCCAAACTTTAATCGAGGATAGTAAGAATGCAAGGGCTTTAGATATTACTTTGGATGCGACTAGCTTAGCAAACCCTGTACATTGTTCGGTTCCGGCTGTAGAGCCCGTGCAGCAGGGCAACTGGGTGACTGTGAGACGGCATAATCGCGGGTCAAAAAAACCACTGTTCCATTCCGATCAGAACATCAAACAGGTTCTCCCCACTCAGTGATGCACCCACTGAGAAACCTGTTGAAAGTGCCCTAGTGATTGGCGATTCTATTACTCGGAATGTGAAAATAGAGACTCCAGCCACCATAGTCACATGTTTGCCGGGAGCCAGAGCGCCTGATGTCAAAGCAAATTTAAAAGTGCTGGCTAAGGCTAATCGTAAATATTCTAAGATTGTTATTCACGTCGGCGCTAATGATGTCCGACTTCGTCAGTCGGAGATCACTAAAAGTAATATTAAAGAGGTGTGTGAACTCGCAAGTACGATGTCAGGCACCGTAATTTGCTCTGGCCCTCTTCCTATGTGCAGGAGTGATGAGATGCTTAGCAGATTATCCTCACTCAATGGCTGGATGTCTAAGTGGTGCCCGCGGAATAACATAGGGTTCATAGACAATTGGAAAAGTTTTTGGGGCAGACCTGACCTGTTGAAAAGAGATGGTATTCATCCCACCTGGGATGGTGCCGCTCTTCTCTCTAATAATTTGGCATATAGTCTTAGAGCTAAACCTTGACTAACTGGGGTCCAGGTCAGGAAGCAGACAAACTGGCTAAACCGACCGTCTGCTAGCTGTCTCACGTCACAGAGGTCAGATAAATTCCAACACATAGAGACTCTTTCACCTAGATATCATCCTATAGAGATTGTGTCTGTTCCCCAAATTAGCAAATACAAAAATCTCTCAAAATCGTTTATGAGTAAAAATTTAATTGATTTACAAACCGCTAAGAACGGATATAACACAAATGAACAAATGATAAAGCTTGGGTTACTGAATATACGATCCCTTTCCTCAAAAGCACTTATTGTAAATGATATGATTACAGATCATAAACTAGATGTGCTGTGTTTGACAGAAACTTGGCTAAAACCAGACGATTATATTACTTTAAATGAGTCCACCCCTCAAGATTACTGTTATAAACATGAGCCTCGTCTGAAAGGTAAAGGACGAGGTGTTGCTGTAATTTATAGTAACATGATCAGTACTGCTCAAAGGTCTAATTTGAAATATAATTCTTTTGAAGTGATGGTTCTCAATGTAAAATTATCTAGTGCAAGTAATAATTCCTGTTTAACTTTTGTGCTGGCTATTCTATACAGGCCACCAGGGCACCATACAGACTTTATCAAAGAATTTGCTGATTTTCTCTCAGGATTAGAAATGTCTGCAGATAAAGTCATAATCGTCGGTGATTTTAACATCCATGTAGATCAGGGGTGTCAAACTCAATTGCACAGGGGGCCAAAATCCCCAAAAAAATTTAGGTCACGGGCCGAACAGGATAAACATTTATTGAAAACACTAAAACTAAACTTTTAAAACTTACCTTTTTTTAAATTAGATGTGAATAAAAACAGACAGAAATATTATTCTGGAATAAATCAACTTATACCTTAAATGACTTAAAAATATTTAAAAAAAATTTAAATATATCCTGTCTAAATTATACAAGTTAGAAATAAAGTAAACAAGAAAGTAAAGTAAAAGTAAGTAAAAGTTAAAAGAACAAACATTCAAATTTCTTTACTCTTATGTCATTTTATATAAAACTTAAAAAGATTTATATATAAAAGATTTTGCTCTCCATAAAAATATATCCTGTCATAATTATACAAATTCAAAATATGGACATGCTGCATAACAAAACCTGGAAATCTAAATACAATTTTTGCTTTTCAGCAATAACAAATCAAATCATTCAGTTGAATTTGCTCTTATGTCATTTGTCTTATAGTGCCGTCTTATTAAATTATTTAATTACTGCCACATTAGCTCCGCAAATGAGACACACGGGGATACCGGCAGTATGTCAGAAAACATATACCGTATTATCCCGCATATAACCCATGGGTTATAGCAGATTTTACAAACTATGCCACACTTTTTTTTACACGTAATAATATTTAAATATATTTCTTACGTCCCTAAGGACGTAATGTTTTTGTTTTTTTTTTGCGCTGTATTTTCTTTCTGGCGCTTGTCCTATCACTCTGACAGCTGGCGCTGATATGCTGTCTGACCTGTCAATCATGCAAGAAGACGTGCTGCCATGAGGGCGGGCTCTTCTCGTCTGATGATCAACACTTGCATTTCGCGCACAAGCACTGTGTACCGAGCCTGAACAGTTATGGATAATTGACAATAACAATCGCGCGATGCACGAAGCATCATTAGCCACTTCCTGTTTAATACAGGAAGTGTTCGGCGGGTCAGCTGGAGCGCGGGACATCTCGCGGGCCATTAATAAAATGCTCTCGCGGGCCGGACATAATTACACGCCGGGCCGGATGTGGCCCGCGGGCCTTGAGTTTGACACCTATGATGTAGATAATGAAAAAGACGCATTGGGATTGCCATTTAGAGATATTTTAAACTCTATTGGAGTTACACAACATGTATCAGGACCCACTCATTCTCGTAATCATACTTTAGATCTAATATTGTCATATGGGATCAATGTTGATACTGTTCAAATTCTGCAGCAGAGCGATGACATCTCAGATCATTACTTAGTTGCGTGTAGATTACCTTTAGCCAAAGTCGAAAAACTAACTCCATGTTATAAATATAGTAGAACTATCACTCCTAACACAAAAGATAGCTTTATAAATAATCTTCCCGATCAGTTTCATCTACTTAACATCCCAGATAGCCTAGAAGAACTTGATGTTGCAACAGAAACTATAAACTCTCTCTTTTCCAGCACTTTAGACACTGTTGCTCCGTTACGCTTAAAGAAGATTAAAGAAAATAGTCCAACACCGTGGTACAACGAGCACACCCGGGCCCTCAAGAGAGCAGCCAGAAAAATGGAGCGGAGCTGGAAAAAAACTAAGCTGGAGGTTTTTCGCATTTCATGGAAAGACAGCTCTATTGCATTCAGAAAGGCCTTAAGATCAGCTAGATCTACTTACTTTTCTACCCTCTTAGAAGAAAACAAATACAACCCTAGGTATTTATTTGATACAGTGACTAAATTAACAAGAAATAAAGCCTCAACCCCAGATGCTTTAAATCAGCACAGCACTAATGACTTCATGGACTTCTTTACTTGCAAAATTAATAATATTAGAGAGAAAATAATAAACATGCAACAATCTACTACAATATTCCAAAATACAGTACATTTTAGTGTCCCTGAAGAAAAATTCCAATCGTTCATTGCTATTGGGGAGGAAGAATTGTCTAAACTCGTTAAATCATCAAAATCAACAACATGTATGCTAGACCCAATACCGACTAAGCTACTGAAAGAGATGCTTCCAGAAATCATAGATCCTATTCTTAATATAATTAATTCTTCTTTGTCATTAGGATACGTACCAAAAACCTTTAAGCTGGCTGTAATTAAACCGCTTATTAAAAAACCACAACTTGATCCTACAGAATTAGTTAATTACAGGCCGATATCGAATCTACCTTTCTTGTCAAAGATTCTAGAAAAGGCAATATCTTTACAACCATGTTCCTTTCTAGAAAGAAACAGCATCTACGAGGATTTCCAGTCAGGATTTAGACCATATCATAGTACTGAGACTGCTCTCATTAGAGTTACAAATGATTTGCTCTTATCGTCCGATCGTGGTTGTATCTCTCTGTTAGTGTTACTGGACCTTAGTGCTGCATTTGATACAATTGACCACAAAATCCTTCTGAATAGACTTGAAAATTATGTTGGCATTAGTGGAGTTGCATTAGCCTGGTTCAAGTCATACTTATCTGAGCGTTATCAGTTCGTAGCAGTAAATGAGGAGATGTCATATCGGTCACGGGTTCAGTATGGAGTTCCTCAAGGTTCAGTACTAGGACCATTGTTTTTCACCCTGTACATGCTTCCTTTGGGTGCAGTTATTAGGAAGCATGGCATTAGCTTTCATTGTTACGCTGATGATACTCAGCTCTATATTTCTTCTCATCCTGATGAAACGAACAAATTCACTAAATTAACAGAATGCATAACCGATATAAAAAATTGGATGACCAATAACTTTCTACTGCTAAATTCTGAAAAAACAGAGATTCTAATTATTAGACCAAAAAGTTCAGTACATAATAATCTAGACTACTGCCTAACACTCGATGGCTGCTCTGTCAAGTCTTCGTCGTCAGTTAGAAACCTGGGTGTGCTCTTTGATACCAATCTTTCATTTGAAAGCCATGTTTCTAGCATCTGTAAAACGGCGTTATTCCATCTTAAAAATATATCTAAATTGCGACATATGCTATCTAAGACAAATGCGGAAAAGTTAGTTCATGCGTTCATGAGTTCAAGGCTAGATTATTGTAATGCTTTACTAGGTGGTTGCCCTGCACGCTTAATAAACAAATTCCAGCTGGTCCAAAATGCAGCAGCTCGAGTTCTTACTAGAACCAGGAAGTATGAGCATATTAGCCCAGTTCTGTCAAACCTGCACTGGCTTCCTATTAAACACCGAATACATTTTAAAATCTTGCTAATTACTTACAAAGCATTAAATGGTTTAGCTCCACAGTACTTGAGCGATCTCTTAACACATTATAGTCCTTCACGTCTATTGCGATCCCAAAATACTGACCAGCTTATAATACCTAGAATATCAAAGTCAACTGCTGGCGGTCGATCCTTTTCCTATTTAGCTCCTAAACTCTGGAACAGTCTTCCTATTACAGTTCGGGAAGCAGACACACTCTGTCAGTTTAAATGTAGACTAAAAACACATCTTTTCAACCTGGCATACACATAACACATTATACATACATTTTTAATCCAAATCATGTAAAATGATTGTTAGGCTGCATAATTTAGATAAGCCGGAACTGGGAACATTCCCATAACACCTGATGTACTCGATACATCAGAAGAAGAATGGCATCTACGCTGATATTGGTCTCTGTTTATTCCGAGGTTACCGTGGGCAGCTGGATCCGGGCCGTATCCAGATCAGATGAAGAACCTGGACACGAGCACAGCACTGCCCTGGGGTGTCTGCGGAGACCGTGACTCTATTGGACCCTCCCCTGTGACGATCATGAACCCATCTCTAACCGGACCAAATTGGACTTCATATTGGACTTGAATTGTTGTATAATAATCATACACGGTTTGGCTGTTGGCCAGAGGAGAACTGGTCCCCCAACTGAGCCTGGTTTCTCCCAAGGTTTTTTCTCCATTCTATTCTTCATTCGTTACGTCACCTGCCGGAGTTTTGGTTCCTTGCCGCTGTCACCTATGGCTTGCTCAGTTGGGGAAACTTAACACTTAAAATTCATCAATTGTATTGATTCGCCTGCTCTTTTGGGGCTTCTGTTCAGCCAAACAAACTATGTTTATATTGTTTTTCCTGTAAAGCTGCTTTGAAACAATCTACATTGTAAAAAGCGCTATATAAATAAAGGTGACTTGACTTGACTTGATTGTCTCTTGAAGCGCAATTGAAACCAGGTGTGCGAGTGCACGTAGCCGAGGGTGACGTCATGAGCCAGGAGCATATCAGCGCGCAGCACACTAGCAGCCGCAGCTTGACCAGTGTCTGAAACAGCCGGCGTGCGATGGAGCTGAGGCTACGAGATGCAGTGTCTCGTTCCCTCTAAGGGAACTAGGGTTACATACGTAACCTGAGACGTTCCTTGTCAAGGGAACTCAACACTGCGTTGAAAACGCATATGGGAACGAGAATACCCACACCGCCTCGGCGAACGGAGTACGCCAAGCTAACGTAGCTCACTACGAAAGGGCCAAAGTTCCCAAAGCGGGGTTAAGGTCTAACTGGAAGAACCTAACAAAGGTATGTGGTGAGAACCAGCCAGCCGCATCGCAAATATCAGCAAGGGGAGCCCCTGCGCAGAAAGCTTTAGAGGTAGCCATGGTCCGAGTAGAGTGGGCGCGGACATGCAGTGGGCACTGCTGACCCACTGCATCATAGGCCAGTGAGATAGCCTCGACTATCCGCCTGCTTAGAGTAGGTTTAGACGCTGGAGCTCCCTTAGACGCTGGGGTATTCTCCAGGGGTACGTGGTAAGCCGCAATGGCAGCCACGTACACCTTAAGCATGGAGGTTGATATATAAAATAAGAAAAAAAAAAGAATATATATACAAGCGGCAATGGATTTCCAAATCGTATCTTTCAATGTGTTTTTCAATACCAATTCTCGGCTACAGAGAATCAAAAGTGGTCTCATAAACCGAATGGTCTCATAATGCTGGTATGTAAACCTGAAAAGTGGTCTCGTAAACCACACACACACACACACACACACACACACACACACACACACACACACACACACACACACACACACACACACACACACACACACACAAAAAACTCTAAAACAGAAACAAAACTCTCACACACACCACTCACAAACAAAACTCTAAAACGGAAACAAAACTCACACACACACTCACAAACACAAACACATATACACTCACAAACACACACACAGAGGAATGCTGTTTGCACAAAAGTAAATGCAAGATAAGATCATAACCTTTAACACCCATCATCACCCTTAAATCTCTCACAAAAAAACTCTCACACACACACTCTCAGAAACAAAATTCTCACGCACACACACACACACACACATATATATATATATATATATATATATATAGTAATACCTCGGTTTACGAGCGACTTGGTATACGAGCAAATCGGTGTACGAGCATTGTATCGGTGTACAAGAAACAATTTCCCTCACCCATGCTCAATTTTGTGTGGAAAAAGTCCTAATGCTCAGCATCCTTTTATTACATGAAATATCCTAATGACAGCCTCTCATAACACTGTCAAGAGGTTCCAACCCCTTTATAACCCCTTATCTCATTCATTGGCTGCATCATTCACCACAGTGATACTTTTATAAGTGATTTACAAAGTTTTTACCTCAAATTCTAAACATTAATTAATTGTGATCGCTATTGTTCACATAGTGAAATATACACATACAGTACCTCTAAGCAGTAACTGTCACGGTTCATGAATTCAGTGTCTCCTAGTTCTGCCTGAGTGTGTATGTGTGTGTGGTCACTGAACACCTGATTCTCATATCATCTGCCTATCTCCCCGCTTTCACGTCTCCCACGAATTCGTTCATTCGCGGCTCCCGTGAGTTCGTTCGTTCGAGGCTCCCGCAAATTAGTTCTCTCGCAGCTCCCACAAATTCGTTCTCTCGCGGCTTCTGCGAATTCGTTCTCTCGCGGCTCCCGCAAATTCGTTCGTTCGCGGCTCCCGTGTTCCATGACTTTAACTCTGGATTATCACTTTGTTTGTTTTCTGCACTATTATAATAAATTCAATCATTTGCTTTCATCCTTGCTTTCCCTGCTCCCCCCTCCTCCCTCCTCTCTCTCCTCCAAGCAGGCTGCTCTAACCTGAAGTGCATTACAGTAAATTGTCAAATATTTTTAGAGTTTAATTGTCAATTATTAATTAGTATTTATATGAGATCTTAATGGTTACAATTTTAACTGCAATTAATAGGGTAAAACCCAAAAAATATTTAAAAAGTGGTATTTGTGGTCATTTGGAACGAATTAATTGATTTTTAGTGCATTCTTGTGGGGAAATTTGTTTTGGTGTACGAGCATTTTGGTTTACGAGCTCCCTCTTGGAACGAATTAAACCGTCCCCAAGAGGAGGAAGAGAAAAATAATTTTCAGATGCACAGGAAAATGCTATTGTTGACATGGTTATGATCACCAATGCAATACTGTAAAACTGCGGAATATTCAAGATAGAGTGCTGGCTGAAAATGATATATTTGGAAATGTTACAGACCTGAGTTCTTCCCCAAGTGCTTCCCAAGAGAGAACATTAGATGTGATGTTGATGAAAACCTGTGGCCAGATGCTAGAGAGAGGCAGGATTAGCCCCTCAATTATTTGTTCGAATTACAATATGTACTTTTAGTTTCTACCTTTTTTCTCATTACTGTAATTCTGTAAATTACTACAGACTATTGAAGCAAACTGCTAATTTTCATTTACCTTAAAGAATTGTTATGTTCTAAAAATGTAAATACTGTAAATCATGTGAAAGAATGTCACTCTGTTCTTTGAAGAAAATATTACTTTGTATGAAGTCACTGAAATTGTTCAAACTGTAAAGAAAAGTTAGTATTTACTGTATTGGTGTTTGATGCTAGAGTTTTTACTCTCAGTGTGTTCTGAGTGACAGTGTGTCAGGGTTCTATCAATTAAGTTTGGGGTTCTAGTGTGTTGCTTGACAGAGCTCTGACACTGCCCCTTTGTTGTGTGTTGTGATTGTAATCCCCGCCCATCTTGTTACCTCGTTTCCCTTGAGGGTTGTCAGCTGTTCTCAGCCCGTTACCTCTCCTCATGTGTTCCCTATTTAATCCTGGTGTGTTTGCAGTCCTGTGTTGTGTCGTTGTCATTTTGTTGGTTGTATTCCCTGTGTTCCTAATCCATGTTCCTTGTGCGCTAGATTGTTTTATGTTACTTGAGTGTTTCGTCATTGTGTTTAGTTTAGGTTCTTCTCCCCTCGTGCTTTTTCATTTCTTGTATTATGCAGTGGTGGGCAGAGCGAGGCTTCATGAATCACTGAAACAGTTTAATCAAATGTGCCATATTGTTTCAAGGCTTCGAATCTCTATACCGACAACCGTCTCCACGGTGATATCTACACTGTAACAAATTGCTGTAATTTTACAGTAAATATTTACATGAAGAGTACTGTAATTTGAATTATACAGTATTACTGTATTTTGCATGCATTGCTGTAAATTTACAGTTTCTAATATCTTAGCCTATACTATGTTTTTAAGATTTTAATGCTTTTTCTTATGAATTTTGGGAACAGAATTAAGCGATAAATGGTACAGGATATCATGTATAAAATTGCTAGGCTATAATTTAATTTATATAAAAAATAAAAAAAGCCAACTTTTGCAAAAGTTTTAAATAAAAGTCAATAACACTGAAGTAACAGTCACCTGTAGGCCTAATAAATACAGCATTTTTAACGAATTATTTACTCAATATAGACTGTGACATTTGATTATATAATTTACACATCTAGTAGTTTAAAACGGTTGGCTTTTTAAAAACACACATGATTAGACAACGACATCAGCGTTGGAGTGCATGTGATGTAATTTCACCACCAGCAGCGGACATTTTGGGAGTTTCCACGTGCTGCATTTCGCGCTCAACTGCACGCTACGATTACCGGAGAAGGAGGAGAGAGAGAGACAAGGTGTGTAGCCAGTAATTTATGCTTCAGTTTAAACATGAACTCCATTGACATCCAATAATTGTTTTACCAGTCATCAAGACCATTCATTGTAGGCCTATAACTATTAGTTTTATTTTGAGACGTTTCAAATGGGATAATCTAGATTATTTGTATAAATGTATGTTACTGAATTTGCGCGGTGAGTCCAGTCAGATTTACGTTACGTTATTTTTTTCATCATACAAGTGTGACCGGACTGCAATAATACTTCTACGTTTTCATCTGTTCGGTATACAATTATTTGAGATAATTGGTAGTAGCTTTTAAGCATTGCAATTAAATTGTTCCAATTAAATTGTTTAGGTTTTAAGGTTCACTTAACTACCAGCCATTAGCTAATTTTCACGTGTTTGATAAAGATGCTGTAACGAAGTTTATTTTTATTTTTTCGAAATAGCTGTGCACATGTTATTGCTGTGAATGTATTGGCTTGTGAAGTTTTGATTTAATTGCAGTTAAAAATGTATATCTGTCATTTCTGAGAGCAGTACAATCCTGAGTTTTTTGCGGCATGTGAAATTGCATAGAAATGTGCCCAATTCACGATTTAGATGTGGTGTGCCTGATTGCTTACATGTTTTCGTCAAGTTTACATCATTGAAGTGCCACATATACAGACATCACAGGGAACGTCACAGGGCTCCTAAAGAGTATCAGGCACAGATGTGTGATAAAACATTTAAATGCTATGTAGACTTTTGTGAAGTTCAATGTGGGACTCTAACACAGTTTTTGTCTCATTTGAAGAACCACATTCTGTCAGGTCTGGAGATCCGGTGCCCATTTGGTTGCAACAGGACATTTAAGGTGAGATCTACAGTCGCATCACATGTGTCACAGACACGTAAACCATCTGATGGAGCCTACTATGACCATGGAAACTTCAGTTTCTGATGTAGTGTCTGAGAGTGAGAGATCACAGGCTGAGGCTGTAGAGCACAATTTTCCTGAAGTTGTGGATGAATCTCTCTTTCTAAGAAATCTAACACTCTTCTATCTGAAACTTCAAGCTAAATTGCTATTACCTGAGTCTACTATTCCAGGCATTGTTGAAGAATTTCAAAATATCCATGACATTGGACAGTCTTATTTTCTAAGCAAACTCTTGAGGAGAATGGTGTTGCTGTGAATAATGACAACACTTTGAAAGCTTCTTTGTGTTCCATCGCAGGTGACAACCTGGGATCACACACACCATTGGTGGTTTTGTTGAGAACTTTAGCCAAAACCAACATTTCTGCAGGTATTGCACCATTGATAGAAACACATTTCATGCTACACCTTTAGAGCCTGCTATGAAGCGAACCATGGAGTCTTATGAGAGAAACATTGAGGAACTTGCTGCCAGTGGCGATAATAGAGTTGATGGAGTCAATTCTCTGGTCCTGTGCATCCAACTCTTAATGGCCCACTTTAAAGAGAGAACAGAATCCCTTCTAATTGAAGCTGATGCAAGTAACATTTTGATTTTTTTATGTCTTAAGGTTTGAACTGTAATGCAAAATAATTTATTTACATGTTTTTTTATTTATTTAATTTTTTTAGGTAGCAGCAACTGCAGCCGACAACGAAAAAGATGGATTACCAGATTCACCTGCGCTGATCATCCAAGGTCATTTGCTTTACTTTGTGTCTCAGTGTCTCCATTAGTGTTGTCAAAAGTACCGACCGCGATACCAAATCTGTACTGAAATTTAAAAAATATATGGCGCTTTGAGCGCTGTTGAGTGCAATCGTAAACTCCTCTGACTGGCCATTGTGCTCACACGCCCATCAAATATGTCTATGATTGGCTACAACGATCAGCGCTTCACAAACATGTTGTAAATATACATCAATGACGCTTTTCGCAGAGCGCTTACACATACACACGGGAGCGTTTGAATGCAGGTGCCTATCAGTGTGTTGAGTTTTCAAATGCTCCCGCTTTCCAAACACTTCCGTGTGCTTTCAACCGCTGCCGTGCGTTGATCATTGTAGCCAATCACAGACACATCCGAAGAGCGCGTGAGCACAATGGCCAGTTAGAGGTGTTTATTACAGCTCATTATAGCGCTCAAAGCGTCACATTTTTAAAATTTCAGTACCGATTTGGTATCGCGGTCGGTACTTTTGACAACTCTAGTCTCTATAATACACACTATTCTTTACTTTCTAGCTCTTTATATGCATACCTCTTTGTCCTCACTTCTATGATCAATTAAAAAAGAAATTTGCCACCTCTGTTTCCCTGTTCTATTCTCACTCCTATATTCCTTCCATAGTTAGCTCTCTAAGTGCGCTGGTTTTTTGTTATTGTCTCTGAACCATTCTCTTAACACTTATTAATCCCTTTTTTTTATAGGTGAATCCATGACCCCAAGCAGGTGGAGGATGTCAGTCGAGAGGGAAGTTGTCCTGGGCCCATGTTCAGAGGCGTTTGTTGAGGGCCTGGCAGCATTGTTCGCTACCTATTACAACTTGAACCTTGCCTATCAGGGGGAAGCTGCATGCACACTGGAATTTATTCAGAGGTATGTCAGAGCATAAACTCTTACTCAATATTTGACCTTGGTTAGCTGGTTCAGCTGTGTTTAATTGGGGTTGAAGCTAAACTCTGCAGGACAGTGGCCCTCCAGGAGCAGGATTGGACACCCCTGCTTTAGACCATGCACTAGCTCAGTGGTTCTCAACCCTGTCCTGAGGACCGTCACCACTGCACATTTTGTATGCACATTTGGTCTCCCTCATCAGACACACCCACTCCAGGTCTTGCAGTCTCTACTAATGAGCTGATGAGTTTGATAAGGTGTGTCTGATGAGGGAAACATGCAAAATGTGCAGTGGTGAGGACAGGGTTGAGAACCACTGCACTACGTGCAATGGATAGCACTGTGCAATGATTTACATTTTCTATAACCACATTTTTAGAAATGTTCTTTTAAAAATGCTAAACAAGGAAACCCAGGATAGAGCTTTGTCTGTAAACAATAGGCAATGCTAAGTTCTGCACATAAACTGTAGAATAATGACAATCTGTACATTTTATTTATTGTTAACATGGAAGGCTGAATATTTTCATATTTAAATTCCTGATATGACCCCCAACTCTTTATTAAATTAAATGTGATTTAAAACGTAATTTAGTGTTGTCTGACAAATGTTGTATTTTATTGTTTGAGTATATGCTGTTTTTTGATAATTGGATGTTGTGGGTGTTTTTCACAGAGGAGTTGTGGGCATTAACCCGGAAAGTGGATCAAAAGTTGCTGCTGGAAAGCGAGACAAGAAAATGCATGGAATGAACCCACATGTGTGCACACTGCTACGAAAGCTAATGGACTTTGAATGGCTTGCCATTTAAAAAAAAGTATTCCAATGGAATTGAAGTAAGAGACTCTGACCTGATTTTCAAGTTCATGATTAATGGTCATACAGACATTATACATGCAAGATTTTAAAGGTAGGCTCAGTTCAGAACATTGTAACACTGTTGGGATGTGTTCACTTTATTGTTGATGATAAAATGTTGCTGTTCTTGATGAGGAAGTAAGTATATAATTTTTGTTTTTTTGCATATTTCCAAGGCTATTGCCTTTCAATTATTGTGCCATTGCCTTTTTTTGTTTCTCCAAATATATTTTGGAAATTTGTGCTCATGTTAAATGGCCATCATTGTACAATAAATTTGGTTACATTTATGAAAACCTGTTATTTTGAAAGTTGTATTTTTCACATTACACATTAAATTGAAAAAAAGGGAAAGAATACTGAAATGTACAGGTAAACATAGGTTTACACTATCACAGCAGTGAAATCTCAACTGTAGTAGAATTTAGAGAAAAGAATTCAACAGCAAATGCTCTAATTTACTGTAAGATTTATGTATTACAGGACCTGCAAGTTCACAGTTGCTCTTGTAATTTCACTCAGTTTTGTACTGTAATTTTACAATATATTTGTAGGTAACAATTTACAATACTCTTGTAAATTTACAGTCTTACTGGCAACCAAAATTGCCAGCAAGATACTGTAATTTTTACAGTAACGGCTGTATAAAAGGGGATATATGTTTTTACAGTATGTATTCAGTAGTGCGCTGTATTTTTACAGTACAATTGTAATGAATGATTTACAGTACAGTAAATTTACAATGTTGCTGGCAACCAAAATTGCCAGCAAGTTACTGTAATTTTTACAGTAAATTTTTTTCCGTGTAGTGGTTAATTGCACGTTATATGAAACAACTTTGACAACATGCCATTTAAAAAAATGAAAATGTTGTGTTTTTGTTAATATGGTGAGTTTTTAACATCCTCACTATATAGCTATAATATATAATCATAATAACTAGGCTATTTTGGTCATAAAAAATTCAAATTATTAAAACAAATCAATCCACAATGGTCTTATTTTTGTTTGTTTTTTACAAATTTTTATTCAAAACTATGAATTGCTCTGCTGAGTAAGAAATCTATAAATTAAGCTATATATACATTTATATATCAATGAATCTCTCTCTATATATATGAATTTGTCTATCAATCTATCTATCTCCTATGAAATTCTATTTTCCGCCACAGTTGAGGACAAAAAAGATTATTTAAGTCAAAATAATCACTTGGTATCTCGAAATAATGAAAAGAACTCTCCAAATAATGACTTAATAACTAATAATGAATAACAACTTCTCGTGTTTCTCCGCATGGTCAAAGCGTGTAAATGCGAGATCACAGCAAACATAACACATTCTGTAAAACAGCTGTCTTAGTTAAAGTCAGTGCAATATATAAAATGCAATCTATAGTAACATCAATTATAAATCATCAGTATATTTTCCACACTTTTCCATAGGAAAATAGGAAGCATAGGATAGGTATGAAAGTGGAACAGAAGCGGTTTCCATGATATCGGAGAGTCGGTGAAAACTGTTGCATGAAAAATGCAGAACTTGCACGATTTACAAGACTATCGGATTAACGCTGTATTTATTCGTTAAGTGTAAGTATAACACGAATTTCGTGGATTATCTTTGATGTGCAGTCTCTTCATAAAGAGTCACTATAATACAATAAATACTATACTATAATACAACAGCCTATAATTCCTCTGTTTGAAATCCATGGATCACTGTGCTGCTGCTTATTCATACACACAAATACAAATGAATAAAATACTATGGAAAAAATACTATATACTATGGAATCCCCTCTCATATACTGATGATTTATCATTCATGTTCTTTAATTATATCATTGATTAACACTGACTTTAACAGCTGTTTTACACAACATGTCATGTTTGCTGTGATCTCATATTTACACGCTTTGACCATGCGGAGAAGCACAATAAGTTAAGTCATTATTTCGAGAAAGTTTCTCGTTATTTCGAGATACTAAGTAATTATTTCGACTTAAATAATCTTTTTTTTTCTCAACTGTGGCGAAAGCGGGTTTCCATAAGGTGAAGTTGCATTAACTCCAGTCAATTTGTGTGGTTCATTCCTGTCAATCAAACGCAGACGCGGCGAGCAGCTCCTGTCCACTTGTGAAACGCGGAGAAGCTTCGTTTAGCCATAGTCACGTGACATGGGTGTTTTGAATGACAGTTCAGTGTTTCGAAACATCTACGTTTCAGGATCTCGACACTGTGTCGAAATGCAAGTTTTGCGTCAGCCATCCCTAGTATTAAGTTTCTTTGTTTATAATAAATACATCACCTTTCCCCTGCAATTGAGTCCTCCCCATCATGTTTTGTGACAGAACGACACGACCAAACATGAGGACTCAGCGGGGAAGGGGGGAACATCAGCCACCTGTTCCAGGAGGACCCAGCCCGGTCCATGAGCGGATGGTCCACTTCAGGAGGTTGAACTCCCTCCGCCAGCGGGGGGCTCAGATTGAGGTGGGTGTGGCACTCCAGCGTACGGTCTCCCTGCTGCAGCAGGAGTAGGGCGACAGCGGGGATATCCATGTTTCAAAAGTCCTTTAAGGAGACAAGCCTGGTCTCTTGAGGGCGACCAACCCTGGTCAGTCTTTCTGTAATCAAAGCGAGGCTGTGTGTATAACACGGGGACACACAGAACGCAGGGAGAACAGGATAACTCAAAATGAACTTTAATTTCAGACAGTAAACAAAAACGCACACAAGGGTGCAAACAGAAACTCGGAGGGAGAAGGCTCAACAACACATCTTACAAGTAACATACATTCAAAGACTGACCAAGACATTATGGAACAGGAGGATTAAATACACTAGGAAATAAAAAACAGGTGGCGAACTAAATGGGTAATCAAAATAGGACAGCTATGGCAACACATGAGGGACAAACAAGAGGATCATGACAGGACTGTGACACCGTATGTGTTTTTTACTGGTCACACCGCTTTTAATTATTTTAAACATTTCTACAAAACAATCTATGTGAAAAAGAGAGTTTAACTTTTGTTTTTACTTCATCCCTGATTATGTCTTCATTGTATTCCTTTATATTTTCACAGAAAACTCACTAACAATGTCTTTTTAAAAATGGTTTTTAAAATGGTTCCCTTTCAGGGAACTCGAGCTGCGTCGAAGCGCTTGGGGAAATACCCTGACGTCAGTCACGTGAAGATCTGTGCATCCAATGAGAGACGAACCCGTGTGAATGCGTCACCGCCGGCGATGTGCCGGTGACGTCATGAGAGAGTATAAAGGCACTCCGAAACCCGGAAGTGACAGCTCTGAGTGTCTTCAGCGTGCTGTGTGTTTGAGAGTGCTTTAGTTTCTCCTGCTTGTTTAAAAAGTTAGGGAAACTTTGTGTGTGTGATATATAAAGGAATATATATATATATATATATATATATATATATATATATATATATATATATACAGGGTTGGGGAGTAACGAAATACATGTAACGACGTTACGTATTTAAAATACAAAATTTGAGTAACTGTATTTCGTTACAGTTACATTTTAAATTGATGGTAATCAGATTACAGTTACATTCAAGAAGTATTTTAGATTACCAAAGTGATTACTTTGAATTTTAATGTCATTTATTAATTAATATTAACATAAGCTGTCTGATGATTCTCCGACTCTGTCTCTTTAAAAAAAAGCGCGCGCAGCCTGTTCAGTTAGCAAGCTGCAATCGCATACAAAAATGGACGGGAAAACAGCGCGCAATGCATTTCTTTCGTGGAAATTCAAAGACAATTTTACATATAAACAAGAAGAAGGACGTAACATCACAGTGCGATGCAAGCTATGTCTACCTGCAACAAAACTTCTATCGGCTTCAAAGGATTCAACATCTAATCTGAAAAAGCATCTTGAAGTAAGTTGTTCTTGGTCTTTGAAAATGATTTTCTTTATTTATATAATTCGCATGATTCTCGCTTAGGGTGCGAGAGGTCCCGGGTTCAAATCCCGGACGAGCCCATTCTTCAACTCAAATTGCAAATTACTTAAATGAGGCCGGATAGCTCAGTTGGTTAGAGCATGGTTCTAATAACGCCAAGGTCCTGGGTTCGATCCTTGTACGGGTCATCATTTTGTTCTGCCCCTCAATCACCTTCCAACTAACTTCATTGCTATTTGAATTCCAGATAAAATCACATTCACTCATAGATTTCAATGTGTACAGCTTCTACCTTAACTGTCTATGATGCTCTCCCATTTGTCTTGCCACTGGACATGCAATATTCCTTATTTTCCCATTTACTCATACGTTGAGCCTTTTATGGTTATCATCATTAGCCTATGTTTAATATTTATAAGAATTTGGTCTTATACAACATAGGGATGTGTGAGTGTAGTCGACTACACGGTACAGGGTGCCACTAGTCGACTACACGAGGAAAAAAAACCCACAAGATTTTATTGTTCAAATTACATTTTAATCTTACATGTAACCCTCTGAGGCGCGCGATCGCACGTGGGATTAGAACGACCCGTGCATCTCGTGATCAATTGCTAAATTCAAACGTATTTTCGCGCGTTGGCTGCCGCTGCAGTCGCGACAGTGTTTGTATCACAGCTATTCAGTTTTCAACCACGTACCTTTATTTTAGGTTTCAGACGTTTAAATACTCATAAGTACTGGCAAAAAATACATTTATAGTTTGAAAAATACACACAGATATCTATAAAAGCGGAAATAACGATCCATTAAATTATAAACTGACAAGGTGTTTTATTCAAATCAGACACACATTGCATAGGTTAATATAAACTTCATATTCTTCTCCTGCTTCACTGGACACTTACTGTCATGTATTTCGAGAGAAGTGACTGAATTTACGTGCTGTAAATCCGATAGATTAGATTCTCTGAACTGCGGCGCCCGTCTTGCATTATAGATCAGCTGACGTGATCGTTATAAAGGCTTTTAAGACAAAACTTATTCACTTCCGCATATTTGAGAATTGGAATATCAGGTAATTGATAAAAAAGCCAACAAGTGTGTGAATATTGTGAATAAATAAGTAAAACTAAATAAATGCGATACATCTGTCATAGTGCTTTTGCGGCTGCGGTGTGTCAGGTGACAAGCATAACGCTTCGGCATGGAAACAACAAGCAGAAACTAAATCTTTACCGCAGATCTCCCATGCGTTTTGTTTATATCAGTCGCGGCGGGTTTAATAATGACCATTGAGAGACGAGCGAGGTGTGGGAGTATTTTAAAGTTGGAGGAGACAGAAAAGTGTTTTATAAACTGACATGTAATGATTCCACTGGATCCGAGCATAGCCATATTAATCACAGACACGGAAATGATTGGAGAGACGAGCCGAAACAGCCAAATCATCGTGTCATTTACTACAACTATCCACCACTGTGATCACGTTCAGCTGAAAGAAATATATAGATATATACTCTTTTATTCTTTACCTGTTTATTGAACTCATTGTCACGGGTTTCACCATGGAAACCGACACACACGCCTCTCGCTACATAAAGCTGCAGTTTTGAGACTACAGTACAGAAGGAAAAGCGCGCCGCAGAAAAGTGACCTTATTTCTAGCGGCATTACTTTTAAACTAGTCGACTAGTCAGTTACAAAATTTTCATAATCATTCACGAATTTAATAGATCTGGGGTGTATTTCCCAAAAGCATCGTTAGATAACTATAGTCATAAATTCCATTGAACTTCATTGCGTCCATATTTGATTTGCGAAACGCATCCTGACTAAGTTTGACTGTTGACTCTCTTGATTCTGTTGTGGCGATAGTCTTTCCATAGAGAGGATAATAAGTGAAAGAATCACTCAAAGTTTTCTCCATTCATTACCTAAATTTGTTGTGTTACTTGGAGAATTGTACCAGCTGTTTTTTTCTTGCTTTCATTTATTGTTAAGACCACACTTACTGACTGATGCTTGCTGCAATAGAAACATGTTTATACTAGGGATAGTTAAAATGACACAAATTTTAAATCATATTTATCTTATTTATATCTTACTTATATTTGTCATATTTTTTTTCCAAATGTGCCTCTATTAGATGTGCCTCTGCTATAAAGATGATAACAGGACATCAAGTTAATATGGTCTTTTGTGTTAAGTATTTCAAAGTATTCCAAAGTATTTAGATTACGTTACTAAACTTGAGTAATGTAACGAAATACGTTACAGATTAATTTTTAAAGCAAGTATTTTGTAATCTGTAGTGAAATACATTTTAAAAGTAACCTGCCCAACCCTGTATATATAAATACATTAATACCTCGGTTTACGAGTTTACCCTATTAATTGCAGTTAAAATTGTAACCATTAAAATCTCATATAAATACTAATTAATAATTGACAATTAAACTCTAAAAATACTTGACAATTTACTGTAATGCACTTCAGGTTTGAGCAGCCTGCTTGGAGGAGAGAGAGGAGGGAGGAGGGCGGAGCGGGGAAAGCAAATGAGTGAATTTATTATAATAGTGCAGAAAACAAACGAAGTGATAATCCAGAGTTAAAGTCGTGGAACATCGGAGCCGCGAAAGAAGAATTCATGGGAGCCGCGAACGAATAGGCGGGAGCCGAGAGAGAACGAATTCGAGGGAGCCTCGTACGAACGAACTCGCGGGAGCCGGGTACGAACGAATTCGCGGGAGCCGCGAGAGAACTAGGGGAGCGCGGGGCACAAAGTGATGCGGGGTAAATAGTAACAGCGATTTTTTAGATAGTTGATCGAGTTCTTACTAGAACTCTACTAAACCCTCCCCTGTGTAGATCATGAACCCATCTCCAATCGGACCAAATTAGACTTAATAATCATAACTTAACACTTAATATTCATCAATTGTATTAATTCGCCTGCTCTTTTAAGGCTGCCGTTCAGCCAAACAAACTTTGTTTATAATGTTTTCATGTGACCACTGTAAAGCTGCTTTGAAACAATCTGTATTGTAAAAAGCGCTATATAAGTAAAGGTGACAGTTGCACGGGCATAAATGTGACGTGCTAAAGGGCTTTTCATCACTGTTTGCACACGTCTTCTGGCCATTTTTCAAGAAATTTCATCGAAGTTTGGATGAGAACCACAGGAAAAACTCCTTTGGCAGCATGTAAATATTTTTTGTAATAGTAGTTGTTTTTCGATTTTCAAAGAATGTGTGAAAGATTGTTAGTCTAATCTCATATTGTTATGATTACCATCTTATTGGCTAAAAGATGGTACCATTTTGAAAGACGTGAAAAACACATGGTGGCTGCTATCCGGTCCTGTATTAACCTATTAAAACGTTTTTCATGTCATTACATTGTTCAAAACACAACAAAAGGAAAAAATAAAGGAAAAATATATATTTAATTCATAAGTTATGCTTATGATCATCAAGACCATAATCATTTTTTAAACAAATAAAAATATGTGAATGAACTTGCATTGGATAACATGGTGTTTCAACTAACCCACTGTCTGTTAAAACAAGCCCCACTCACGGGGTAAGTAGTCATATTTTACTCCTTGTGCTTTTGCCGATACTGCAGGGGTAAGAAAGGGGTAAACCGATAGAAAACCGATATATCGGTATCGTACACCGATACAATGCTCGTACACCGATTTGCTCGTATACCAAGTCGCTCGTAAACCGAGGTATTACTGTGTGTATATATATATATATATATATACTGTATACAGTAATGAGAACTACCCCCTCCAAGGAGGGTCCTAGAGCATTCCACCCATGTTTCCGGAAGCCCCGGCCCAGTGGTGAAAAGAGACCAGCCTCGAGATAATACAATAATACAATAGATATATGTTTATTTGTTTATATGAGGATGAGAAATTGAAAATGATTCCTTCATTTGCTGATATGAGGAGATGTGGTGTTCTATCTTATTTCAGGATGGCCATAAGTAGGTTCTTTTTTCTGACACTTTTTACTGGACTGTGCATCTCTGATTCCAAAGGTAAGTGAAATATGGAAAATTAAAGCTTGTGATTTATTTATTTATTTGTGTTGCTTTGTGTGGCAAGCAGGGTGGGGCCGAGAGCAGTGGGAACGGAATGAGGCCGGTGGCACGATTGCGAATGCAGCAGTCGTCTGTCGTTTATTGATTGTTTCTTTTTTAATTAAAGTACGTTTAAATTTTTTTGACGGTTCCCTCCTCCTACTTGGACAGCAGCCGCCCCTCCACAACCCAGCAAGATAGTCCATCCACCGTCAAAACCCTCCGGAAACCACCTCGATCAACTCCATTCAGTTTCACATCAAGTGTCTGTAAATTGCGTTCAGTTGGACTGCGGATTTCCCTCGCATTAACATAAACAAAAAAGTAAAATCCAGGCCTGGTCATTCTCTCCTCCATGAGACTCGAGTCTGATGTGGTTTCAGTTGATGCTCATTAACTCCATTCCCACGACTCTCTGCCCTGCCCTACTTGCCACACTTTGAACCTGTCATATCCTTTATTTGTTTTCATGTCATCTTCAATAGGAAATCTTGCTCTTAATGCCTTGGCTGTGCAGTCCTCCTTAGGCAACACACAGGGTGATGCTGGTCATGCAGTAGATGGAAACACAAACTCAGATTTCAACAAGAACTCATGTACTATGACTAAAGCTGAGTTTAATCCATGGTGGAGAGTTGACAATAGAAATGTCTAAAGAATATGCAATGATAGCATAACTAATCGTGGAGACTGTTGCAAAGATCGGCTTAAAGGAGCTCAGATTCGTATCAGTAAAAGTCTGGACAACAACGGAAACAACAATGGAAATTTGTATGTTTGGACCATTGTTTCTTACAGAAATGCAATATAAAATATGAACAATAATTTGTATTGTGAAGAGTGCCATACAAAACCAACGTATTGATAAACTTGTGCATTGTGCTGTGAGGCCTCTGCTTTTCATTTTAACGCTGTTCTTTATGTATTTTCAGGGCTGCAACTATTCTCACTGCTTTTAATGGCACACAAACATTTTAATTTGATCCTATTAATGGCCAATATGTCAACGTTGTTCTACCTGGGAAAGATCAAATCCTTACTCTGTGTGAGGTCAAGGTGTTTGCAGGTAAGAGACAGACAGAAAGAAGACACAATTGTTTATATATTTATTAATGTATGTATAACTTGTTATTTTATTAACAGTAAAGGACACACCATTGTACACGTTTGTTCCAAGTAAGTGTTCTTTATTCATTAGAATGTTGTTGTCAATAACACATATACAATATTCTTACTGAACGTTTGGTAACCAATAAGGCACATCGAGTCAGTTATCACAAAATAAATCATTATTGTGGTCCTTATATTGAAACTTTAAAACATTGAAATGAAAAACAAGTGGTTTATTGTTTATTGTAAAACAGGGAATTTTGCTCTTGGTGCCAAAGCTGTCCAGTCTTCCACATACCCTTTATTACCATCAGAAGCTCAAAATGCTGTCGATGGCAACAGGAATTCAGTTTTCAATCTTGGGTCATGTAGTCATACTAATGAGGACCAGGACCCCTGGTGGAGAGTTGACCTGTTGGATGCCTACAAGATAGCCAGGGTTAGCATCACTAATCGTGGAGATTGTTGTGCAGAGAGAATAAATGGTGCTCAGATCCATATCGGAAGCCTGCAAAATAATGGCAACAATAATACGCTGTAAGTATTGTGTCTCTTTTAACCCTTTCACATGTACGATCACACCGGTGTGATTAGAACATTCGTGCTTCACCTCATCAACTGCTAAATTCAAACGTGTTTTCGCGCGCCATCTGGAACCGATTCAGAGATGGGCACTCAGAGCTTGTCATATATCACAACTACTCTGTGTTTAAAACCACATAAGGTTTATTTTCGGTTTCAGACATTTAAATACTCATAAGTACTCGCAAAACAATACATCTATAGTTTGAAAAAATACACACTAAAAGCAGAAATGGCAATCGTTCAATTATAAATTGATGAGATAAATCAGATACACATTGCATAGGTAATTTTGAAATTCATCAATTGTATTGAAAATTCATCAATTGTATTGATTCACCTGCTCTTTTTGGGCTTCTGTTCAGCCAAACAAACTTTGTTTGTATTGTTTTTCCTGTAAAGCTGCTTTGAAACAATCTACATTGTAAAAAGGTGACTTGACTTGACGACTATAAAGTTCACTGTTTTCTTCTCTCACTTCACCGGTCACTTACTTTCATGTTTTTCGGGAGAAGCGACTGAATTTGCGTTATAAATCAGACCGATCAGATTCTCCAAACTGCGGCACAAACAGACATGGCGGCGCCCTTCGCGCATCATAGATCAGCTAAAATGGTAATTATAAAAGTTTTTAAATGACAAAACACATTCACTTCCACATATTTGAGAATGTAAATATCAGGTAGTTGATAGCATAGCCAACAAGTGTGTGAATATTTTGAATAAATAAGACACACTAAATAAATGTGACACACGTTATACAGCGCTTCAACGTGACAAGCATGATCTGTCGCCATGGAAACAATAAGGTAAACATTCTAAAATAATGGTCGCCTAAAAAAACGTACTCTGGGGGGTCAGAGGGAATATTTAGAACTTATGTGCGAAAGGGTTAATACGTTACACAATGAGTAAATAAGATACAGTTTTTCTCAAATGCTAAAACACAAAAGCCAATCCTCTAAACCAAATGACCAGTTGTCTAAACACATTTACTAAATCTAGCCATCATTTTCCAATATCATAAACACATTTCACATAAAGACACAATTCACAAAACACAATCCTCCGTTCTCATAAAACTTAACACATTTTTCCTTGCTAAAACACAAGTTGCAAAAGAACTCTGCTCATATTCTCAAATGAAAGCTCATGTGATGCAAAATGCTTGCCACAGTCAGCAATATTTGAACACAATGAGCACACCTGGCATCATTCATTACACACAACGATTCAAAATTGTAAGACACTTGTTGCTAATGCTGTGAACACATGTCTAAAAGCAAGTTCAGAGTGCACAGTTTGCTGAAGATGCCAAAAAAACACAATAGATGAAGACAGAGTCAGGGGAAGAGGAATTCGAGTCAGAGGAGGGAGAAGAGCTGGCCATGGAAGAAGAGGAGGAGGCCAATAAGGAAGAGAAGGTCCAGGAGGGAGAGCAAGACAACCTCGCACCATCAATACGGACGAGATGCGAACAACAGTCACTGACCATGCCATTGTCCATGACATGACAATGGCTAAAGCAGGATTAAGAGTCCGTCCAAACCTGAGTAGTTTCACCGTGGCCACCATCATCAGGGCATTCAGACAACACAACAGGTATTGTACTCTATTGCTTTCTTTGTCACAATAAAATTGTACAAGCCTGTGAAAGTAGTCTATTGGTTTCAAATCAGTTGTTACTGTATTGTAAAACATGTCAATTGACAACACATTTTTCTTTCTTTCATTTTTCTTTGGAGGGTTGCCATATTTACAGCAGTACAAAAATCATTGTGGATATGGTTCGTGAGAACAACCTCATCAGACTCCGGGAGATCAGAGACAAAGTCATTGCTGATAATGTCAACTTTGAGAGCATTGATGATGTCAGCTGGGCCACAATAGACCGAGTTCTCCAGCGCCAAAAGATGCGGATGAAACAGGTCTATAGGGTTCCTTTTGAGTGCAACTCTACGCTAAACAAAGACCTACATTACGAGTATATGCAAGTAAGTGTAGCCCTGTACAAAATTTCTATAAGTTACAGAGTATAAAAGATCATTAACAGTGTAACCTATACACATACAAAGAAAAAAGAAAAGTTCATAAATAGTTCATGTTAGTTAAAATTGGGTAAAAGGTGTGCTGGTTAAAAGTATAAATATAATACGTAGAGTTTAATAAGATTATTTACAGTTAAAGTTAAATTCATATAAGTTTTTACATTTCATCTGAGAGAAAAGTAGAGAAGAAGAAGCTGTGTTTATCTGTGTAACCTAGTCTGTTACCTGTCACCTGTTAATCATTTAATTCCCGTTTTGCTTTTGGTTGTGTTAGTACTTGAGCCAATCAGAGTAACATCACTGTGTAAGGGGCGGGACTATTGGGACAGGTTTGTGTGAGGAGTAGTGAGCACGCATGAGAAACGGAGAACAGACGCTATGATGTGAGCGCTAATGAAGGAGGCATCGTGGTGTGGGAAGCATTAATGGTTTGTTATGAAGGTCGACTACTCGTGGTCCTTACAACAAAAAACTTTGGTGTGACCTGCAAGAGGTGAATATGATTGTGTATGCCTGTAATTTTGTGCTATATCGAACTGTTGTAGTTAAGAGACTGGATGTATAACGTGGTTAGCGACATGCTAATTAGTGGTTGCATTCTGTGCCAATGTGCTCATATGTTGTAGTTTTAGCATTGTGATATCTCTAAAGCTAAAGCAAAGCTAACGCTAATTCAATAAGAAATAGTGTTTGATAATGTGGCTCAATTCAGATAATATGCTCTAAGGAGACGGACGTTGGTGAGCGAGAGAAAGGGAGAGAGACTGGTTTTCCAACCGAAGGCCCTGCTGTTTCTGCCCTGCTGTTTCTGTGTGCCCTGCCGTGATCGTCAGTGCTGTGCTTCTTCCTTTGCCATTACCATTACCATCGCCATCGCCATTGTTTGTACTGACTTAACCTGGATTCGTGAGTACTAACAGTCACATGCACGTGCTTTTTTGTTTATGCACAGTTTCTGAGTGAAGCGGCCATTCAACGTTTTAGGCCACAAAGTGTCATCAAACAGGCCTGCAACGGGGTTGGACATTTTTTCAGAGGGAATTAATAATTGTTTAATTTCAATATAACCACAGAAAGGTTTTTTTTTTTCCTTTTAGGAAAGTGAAGTTTTTTTATTTTTTGTTTTAGTTTTTTCCTTTCCAACTTTTCATGCCTATGTGATTTGTTTTATTTTATTCTAAGATACATTTATCTTTTATTTAATGTTGTAAATAAATACTTGTGAATATTTTTGCAATCAAAATACAGTTGTGGTGGTCTTTATAAGAATAGCCAAGAGTATTACAAATATACATTTATTAAGTAACATATAAAACAAGTTGTATTTCCCTACAACGAGCCCAGGCCCAGTCTCATTGTATTAACCACTCTAGCTTTATTTTCTAACTACATGAGACCTGGGTTACATAAAATGGAGGCACCGCTGGGATCATTATTTAACATATATGGAAATTTATAAACATAGAGTACAAGCCACTAGACCCCACAACTTTAGAGCAGTAGTATAGAGCATTTGTATAAAAATAACGTGCTAACAGTAACTAAAAGCAATTTAAGTAAAGTACAGCATGGCAAGTCAAACAAGTAGTCCATCACAACGTGAGCTAATTAACTGGTGCAAAGGAGAATCATTAGATTTAAAGCATGCGCTCCTTTTACACGGAGTGCCAGAAGGTGTTTCAAGAGAAGATATTGAAGAAACAGCAGGGACCATCAAAGCATTGGGAAAAGTTAGAGTGAGAGGCAAAATGTTTCACCCTCAACAACAATCAGTAATGGTGTTATGTGAGTGTCGTGAAGAGATTGACCCCTCTAAAATCCCACCTGAGATAATGCCTATAAGTGAAGGAAGTGGTTGGAAAACTGTCTATTACACAGAGCCTCAGCTTGATACCTTTGAAGAGAAGCTATTTACCTTTTTGCAGAGCGAAGGGAGAACCTTAGATGACTTACCAGGTTTATGTTCACTCACCAAAGAGGGTAACAGCAACCCTGAAGACATCATCCGTGCGGTCGGTGATGTTATGAGCAGAACAAACAAACAACATGACAGTCACCCATACAGACGTCTGCGGACATTCTCCGGGGTCAGTCCCACCCCAAATGGAGAAGAGACCTTAGATAACTGGCTGGAACAAGCAACATTCTTAGTAGAGGAAGGTGAGTGCTCCGACAAAGAAAAACGGCGTCGGATACTGGAGAGTCTTAAAGGGCCCGCCTTTGAAATCATTCAAGCTGTGCGCCTGACTCAACCTGATGCTAGCCCAAGTGAGTACATAAAGGCTATAGAGAGCATTTTTGGTACAGTAGAGTCCCCAGACGAACTATACTTGTCGTTTAGAGCCCTCCACCAACAGTCTGGTGAGCGTCTGTCTGAGTTCCTACGAAGAGTAGAAAAATCTCTTGTCAAAGTAGTACAGGGAGGAGGTTTACCTGTTAGCGCTGCCAATAGCGCTCGTTTAGAGCAGCTTCTTAGAGGGTCTACCTCTGAACTCATGTTGCTTCAGTTGAAAATTAGGGAGCGGAGTAGTGATCCCCCTACATTCTTGAACCTGTTAAGAGAAGTGATGGAAGAGGAGGTTCGCCAGTTAGCCAAACAAAGCCATTTGTCACACATGCGTCCTCAGCGTGTACGCACTGTCCAAGCTGAAAAGGAGAAAGAACTTGAATCAGTCTCTAGGAGTGAACTGCAAGCTCAGATTCGAGAATTGAGAGCGCAGCTAGAGCAGAGAAGTAACCTACAACCTCAGCCAATCTCTGATGAATCTTTTACAGGTCTGAAAGAGAAACAAAAACCGAAAAATGAGTCACAGAGTGAATTGCAATCGCTAAGGAAACAAGTGAAAGCCCTAGAAAATAAAATGAGTGTGATGGCAGTGAAATACACATCAGATCCCCCACGAGAGCACACACCTCAGCCTCACCGATACAAAGCAGCTCCAGTTCACAAGCCCGCTCATTCCAAAGTTTTTCCTCCCCGACAAGACAAGGATGAGTTTTTCTGTTATCGGTGTGGGGAAAATGGCCACATAGCCACCAGATGTACTGCCCCTGAGAATCTCCAGAAAGTTATTAGAAAGCTTATACGCTTGGTGCGAGTTTCCCCTTTACCAAACCAAGAGAACCCAAATCCTGCAGCTGAAGAGCAGCATGTAGCTAGAACCAATAAGGTTGAAGTCCCAGAACCTAACATTGACTTACCTGAAGGTCTTGTAGGTCCATCATTTATTCACACCATCAAAGTTAATGATGTGGTCTGCAATGCTCTCATTGACAGTGGGTCTAACGTGACTATTATTTTTGAAAGCTGGTATAACGAACACTTACCTGATGTCCCGATAAAATCCCTCTCTGGTCTTGGACTCTGGGGCCTTTCAGACACTCAGTTTCCTTACAAAGGATATGTTGTGGTTGAGATGGAGTTCACTGAAGAGATCACTGGTGTATCGGGACGAGTAGAAGTGCTTGCTTTAATCTGCCCTGAGCCAAGAAATCAGCAACAAACCCCTGTATTGGTTGGCACCAATACATCTCTGTTTCGCCGCTTATGGGAGCTGGTGAAGACAAAAGGTGACGAGAACATTGTGCACTCAATGAGGATTCAGTCTGTTTACGCACCTGTCAAAGCACAAGAGCAGTTTGCAAAAGATGAAGTCTTGGGACAGATAAAGTGGAAAGGACCTGGTTTACTCTCCATTGCTCCAGGTGTAAAGTACTATGCAACATGTAAAGTGGAAAGACACAGTGCCCCATCCAAAGACCTTGTACTGATTGATGCACCCACTGAACAGTTGCTCCCCGCCGGTCTGCTGGTACAGCCTGGTGTGCTCTCAGATGCCAGCATAGACAATAACAGTTTCACTGTCCTCATTCAGAATGAGTCCAAAAGGGCAACTTCCATCCCAGTTGGGACCATCGTTGCTGAGATGTATGCTGTGGACACAGTTACCTCAGTTCGGCTTTCCGACCTCCCAGCTGAAACCCTAGACCCAAGTCTTTTCAATTTCGGGGACTCTCACATTCCCGAAGAGTGGAAAAGTCGGTTTCAGCAGAAGTTGGCTGAGAGGCGGAATGTTTTCTCACTGCATGAGTGGGATGTTGGTCGCGCCAAGGGTGTTGAACACCACATACGCCTGCATGACCCCAGACCCTTCAGGGAGAGGTCAAGGAGAATAGCCCCTGCCGACATAGACGACGTGCGGCGACACATACAACAACTACTGGCCACTGGCATTATCACGGAGTCCCGTAGCCCGTACGCCTCACCAATCGTTGTAGTCCGCAAAAAGAATGGGAAGATAAGAATCTGTATTGATTACAGAACACTGAATAACCGCACCACACCAGATCAGTATACAATGCCACGCATTGACGACGCCTTGGATTCTCTATCAGGCAGCCAATGGTTTTCAGTTCTGGATTTGCGCAGTGGTTACTACCAGATAGAGATGGCTCCCGAGGACAAAGAGAAGACAGCGTTCATTTGCCCTCTAGGTTTCTATCAATTTGAGCGCATGCCACAAGGAATCACAGGAGCGCCAGCAACATTTCAGCGCTTAATGGAAAAGGCTGTAGGCGATATGCATCTTCTGGAAGCTCTCGTGTACTTAGATGATATCATCATTTTCAGCAAGACACTTGAGGAGCACGAGCAACGTCTTCTCAAGGTGTTGGACAGACTAGAGGAGGTCGGATTGAAGGTTTCTATTGACAAATGCCAATTCTGTCAGCCGGAGGTCAAGTATGTGGGTCACATTGTTTCTGCTAACGGAATAGCTACGGATCCAGACAAAGTGGCGGTAGTAAAGCATTGGAAAGAGCCCACTCACCTGAAACCGCTGAAGTCCTTCCTCGGATTTTGCAGTTATTATCGGAGGTTCATTGCCAACTACTCTGCCATTGTCCGTCCCCTCTCCGAGCTTACAAAGGGTTACGCCCCCACTTGGCAAGACCCCAAGACTAAAAAAAATGTTGACCCAAGCAAAGTCTATTTCAAGCCATCAGAGCCGTTCGGAGAACGGTGGACTAAAACCTGCCAGGACGCTTTTGACCGTATTCGTGACTGTTTGATCAATGCCCCAGTGCTAGCTTTCGCTGACCCCAAAAAACTGTACATCTTACATGTGGACGCCAGTATGAATGGTTTAGGCGCTGTCCTGAACCAGGAATATCCTGAGGGCCTCAGGCCAGTAGCTTTTGCCAGTCGTAAGCTTAAAGACTCAGAACACAACTATCCAGTCCATCAATTGGAATTTCTGGCATTAAAATGGGCTGTCGTGGACAAGTTTCACGATTATTTGTATGGGGCAAAGTTCATAGTAAGAACGGACAATAACCCCTTAACATATGTATTGACCTCTGCCAAACTCAGTGCAGTCGGACATCGTTGGCTCGCTGCCCTCGCCACCTACGATTTCACCATCCAGTATCGACCTGGGAGACACAATATTGATGCTGACTTGTTGTCCAGACAGTACTCTTCAGAGAAGACAGAAGAGTGGACTAGTGTCCCACCTGCTGGCATCAAAGCCCTCTGCAAAAGAGCCTGTGCCAGTGAAGAGGCTGATGTGCCAGACAGATTAGTTGATCAGTTGGGAGCTCCTGCCACCGCAGTACCTGAAGTTTATGTGTGTCCAGTGAACCTTAGCATGAATACACTTGACCAATTGAGCTCAAAAGACATTCAAGCATCACAAGATATGGACCCAACAATTGGACCATTAAAGAAAACTTTGGAGAAGAATAAAGGCCTGACACGCTCAGAGAACGACTCACCTGAAACTGTGCTGCTCCTTCGTGAAAGCCGCAAGTTGGAGTTAAGAGATGGAATACTCTACAGAGTAAAAGAAAAGATGTGCGGAAAACAGATCAAACAACTTGTCTTGCCCACAAGATACCGCCCAATGGTGTTAAGGTCTCTACATGACGAGTGTGGACACTTGGGAGTCGAACGCACCACTGAACTGATCAAGGACAGATTTTATTGGCCGCGAATGACAGCTGAGGTCGAGCAGTACATTCGAACCTGTGGTAGATGTATCTCCAGAAAGACACTCCCTCAGCATGCCTCGCCCTTAAACCAAATAACGAGTAATGGCCCCTTGGATTTAGTTTGTATTGATTTTTTGCAAATAGAGCCTGACTCTAAAGGTGTTGCTAATGTGTTGGTAGTGACAGACCATTATACACGTTACGCACAAGCATTTGCTACAAAAAATCAAAAGGCTATCACCGTTGCCAGAGTATTGTGGGACAAGTATTTTGTGCACTATGGCCTACCTGCAAGGATACACTCGGATCAGGGCCGAGATTTTGAAAGTCGCCTGATAAAAGAACTCTTGTCCATGCTTGGGATTCGGAAGTCAAGAACATCTCCCTACCACCCTCAAGGGGATGCCCAACCAGAACGATTTAATCGAACGCTTTTAGCCATGCTTGGTACCCTGGATGCCGTACAGAAACAACATTGGAGTCAACATATCACCTACCTGGTACATGCATACAATTGCACAAAAAATGATTCCACGGGATACTCCCCTTATCATCTCATGTTCGGAAGGGAAGCAAGGTTACCAATTGACATCTGTTTTGGAATCTCACCAAATGGTGAAAGTGAAACCTCCTACCAACAGTACGTGGCCAGGATGAGGAAAGAGTTGCAAAAAGCTTATCAGTTGGCATCTGATGCTGCTACAAAGAATCACTTGAAAAATAAAGCCCGATATGACCAACGTGTGAGAGACCTACCTTTGGAGAAAGGAGACAGAATTCTCATACAGAATGTGGGTCTAAAAGGCAAACATAAACTCCAAGATCGATGGAAATCAATACCATATGTTGTGGTGGAGAAGTTGCCTAACCTGCCTGTTTATAAGGTCAAACCAGAGCATGGTCCAGGTGTGTTGAAAACTCTCCATCGAGATCATCTGTTGCCCATCGGTTACATGGTCAGGATGTTTAACCCCTCAGATGATGCAAGCTCTGTTCGGAGACCTGTAACAAGAACTCAACGTACTCAGAAACGTCAACCAACCAAGTCTGAAGAAAGTGACACAGAGTCATCAGGTTCAGAGTTTGAAACTGTTCACAAACCTCCAGATTTAGATTTTGATATGGATGAGGTCCGGAGACGGATAAACATAAATCACTCTGTGGAGAATGATGAGAGTGAAAACTCTGAGGAGGATGGAAAAGCTGAGGAGGAAAACTGTGAAGTTACAGAAACTCAACAACTTACAGAAACAGAGAATGAGGAACCACTTGAAGGTGCTGCACCTCCTCTGTCATACTCTGATATCCAAGAGACAAATACTGAATCTGTGGAAGAAGATTCTCAAGATTCAGAAGAGGGAGCAAAGTTTTCTCCCTTACAAAGAAACAGACGTAATATAGCTGCTGAAAGAGAAAAAAGTGAAAGGTCTTCTACAGTCCGGACATCACTGAGAAAACCAAAGCCACCTATAAGATTTACTTATGAGGAACCTGGTCATCCATCTTTTGAACCAGTTACCATCATGCACCATGGCATGGTCATCCAACTTAAGATGAACCCTCCAGACCAAGACAACAAACCAAGGAAAAAGTCCAAAACATCCCAAAAGTATATGGAGGAGGATAAAAGGAATCACCCTTCCAAGTTGAAGAGGGACAAAAAGTGTGATGAGGACATCTACACATTCAGAAGAGGGAGGGTGTAGCCTTGTACAAAATTTCTATAAGTTACAGAGTATAAAAGATCATTAACAGTGTAACCTATACACATACAAAGAAAAAAGAAAAGTTCATAAATAGTTTATGTTAGTTAAAATTGGGTAAAAGGTGTGCTGGTTAAAAGTATAAATATAATACGTAGAGTTTAATAAGATTATTTACAGTTAAAGTTAAATTCATATAAGTTTTTACATTTCATCTGAGAGAAAAGTAGAGAAGAAGAAGCTGTGTTTATCTGTGTAACCTAGTCTGTTACCTGTCACCTGTTAATCATTTAATTCCCGTTTTGCTTTTGGTTGTGTTAGTACTTGAGCCAATCAGAGTAACATCACTGTGTAAGGGGCGGGACTATTGGGACAGGTTTGTGTGAGGAGTAGTGAGCACGCATGAGAAACGGAGAACAGACGCTAATGATGTGAGCGCTAATGAAGGAGGCATCGTGGTGTGAGAAGCATTAATGGTTTGTTATGAAGGTCGACTACTCGTGGTCCTTACAACAAAAAACTTTGGTGTGACCTGCAAGAGGTGAATATGATTGTGTATGCCTGTAATTTTGTGCTATATCGAACTGTTGTAGTTAAGAGACTGGATGTATAACGTGGTTAGCGACATGCTAATTAGTGGTTGCATTCTGTGCCAATGTGCTCATATGTTGTAGTTTTAGCATTGTGATATCTCTAAAGATAAAGCAAAGCTAACGCTAATTCAATAAGAAATAGTGTTTGATAATGTGGCTCAATTCAGATAATATGCTCTAAGGAGACGGACGTTGGTGAGAGAGAGAAAGGGAGAGAGACTGGTTTTCCAACCGAAGGCCCTGCTGTTTCTGTGTGCCCTGCCGTGATCGTCAGTGCTGTGCTTCTTCCTTTGCCATTACCATTACCATCGCCATTGTTTGTACTGACTTAACCTGGATTCGTGAGTACTAACAGTCACATGCACGTGCTTTTTTGTTTATGCTCAGTTTCTGAGTGAAGCGGCCATTCAACGTTTTAGGCCTCACCGCACACAAAGTGTCATCAAACAGGCCTGCAACGGGGTTGGACATTTTTTCAGAGGGAATTAATAATTGTTTAATTTCAATATAACCACAGAAAGGTTTTTTTTTTTCCTTTTAGGAAAGTGAAGTTTTTTTATTTTTTGTTTTAGTTTTTTCCTTTCCAACTTTTCATGCCTATGTGATTTGTTTTATTTTATTCTAAGATACATTTATCTTTTATTTAATGTTGTAAATAAATACTTGTGAATATTTTTGCAATCAAAATACAGTTGTGGTGGTCTTTATAAGAATAGCCAAGAGTATTACAAATATACATTTATTAAGTAACATATAAAACAAGTTGTATTTCCCTACAACGAGCCCAGGCCCAGTCTCATTGTATTAACCACTCTAGCTTTATTTTCTAACTACATGAGACCTGGGTTACATAAGTATACATCCATGTTCACAGTATAGTTAGTGGACATACTGTGTTGCTCAGTGGCCTACAGTACTTCTGGACAATTCTGTGCTACCTGATTGACTGTTGTTCTGAACACCTGTGCACTTTCACATTTTCACAGAGGATATTACAGTTGGACTCGATGGCCAGACCTCTTGAGTACCTCTTCCTGGATGAGGCTGGCTTCAGCCTGCAGAAACGAAGGCAAAGAGGCTGTAACATCATTGGCCAAAGAGCCATCACTGAGGTTCCTGGCCAACGGGGGAATAATATTACTATTTGTGCGGCCATGGGTTTGGAGGGGCTTGTCCTTGGGTCTTATAACACCCAGCGTCTCCTCACCTTACGCTTCCACAGAACAAACCAAATCAGAGAGTGATTCACCACCAACAGTAACCACTTTTTAAACGTCTGTCTGCCACCCTACTCCCCTTTCCTGAACCCTATAGAGGAGTTCTTCTCATCGTGGAGATGGAAGGTTTATGACAGACAGCCATACACTAGAGAGAACCTCCTAAGCTGGGCTGTGTTGACATCCCAGTGGAGGCTTTCCAAGGATGGATTCGCCATTCCAGGGCGTTTTTCCCGCGGTGCCTGGCAAGAGACAATATAGCCTGCGATGTGGATGAGGTGATGTGGCCTGATGCAGCTCAGCGACGTGATGCAGTACAGTGATTGTGGTGTGAATAAATTAAAGAAAAAAGCTTCACACCCCGATCATGTTTTCAAGAGTACTGTTGCGTGCAATAGATTCTGTTTTTGCATTGAGTTGTGTTACAGTAGTGTACATGCAGAATTTACTGTAGATTTATACTCTTCATATGAAACTCACAAATCTAAATGCCTTAGATCCATTACTGTAAAGTTTGAAAAAATATGCATTTACAGTTATGAAACCAAGAACCCACAAATTGAGCATTGTGTTTTCAATTGTTTTGCTGTAGTGTGTAATGATGTATATACTGTTTACACTTTTGAAAGCTTCGAGCTGTTCTTTTGGTGTGAAAGTTTGAGTTTTAAAGTGAGAAGGTGTGGTTGTTTATGTAGCTTTAGAAAAGGGTGTTGCGTTTAGACATTGGAGAACATGGAGGAAACCTTTGTGAAATGTGTTTTAGCATTTGAGAAAAACTGTAAAATTACTTTAATACAAATCTTTGAAATGAATAAATTGAATAAGCCATATGCCATTTTGATACGCACCTCTCCATTTCTCTGTTACGATGTGTCTTCACAGGGCTGCAACTGTTGAAACCATCCCACTTGGAGAAAGAAAAACGTTTGTGTTTAAACCTATTAATGGGCGATATGTCAACATTTTTATACCTGGGCGCAGCGAGTCTCTCACAATGTGTGAGGTTGAGGTGTTTGCAGGTGAGCAATAAAAAGAGAGATATGGTGTGAAGACATTTGCACTATATGTATTGTTTATACTATGTGTATATTGCCTTAATTTTTTTCTGATTTCATTGCCAGATTAAGTGGAACAAGATGATGTTGCACTACAGTCTCCTGATCCTATAAGCAAAAAACCAAACTGTTTTTAGCTTACCTATACACATTTTATCCTTAAGACAAAAGATAGGCTTCAGTAAACATTCAGGTTTTTAAAATGCACCTGAATCTTAAGTAGGTTTGATTGTGTTTGAATCCATATTTGTTTATTTTCTTTATACATTAATAAATTACTATAGCATTCAATGTTGTGTTGTATGCTGGATATTTATGAGGAGGAGGTGTAGTGTGTCAGGGTTTTGCAGAGAGAGCACCCAAACGCATAATGAAGTGATGGGGGTTTTATTGACAACTGAAGACAAGGCACAATATGGGTAGTGAGGTATGAGAGTTCAACAGGCAGGGTAGGGTTGACTACAAAGACAGGCAAGCTATCACGACCACTGAGACCAGTCCAGAATGACAGCAGACGAAGGAGTTTGGAAGAGGCAGCACCAACAGAGAGACCAAGCAGGAGCTCGTGTGAGTTATGTTTGTGAGAGTGTATGTGTGAAAGTTGTTTGTGTTTTAGAGCTTTGTTTGTGTGAGAGTTTTGTGAGTGAGTGTGTGTGAGTGTGTGTGTGTGTGTGTGTGTGTGAGAGAGAGAATTTTGTTTCTGAGAGTGTGTGTGTGTGAGAGTTTTTTTGTGAGAGATTTAAGGGTGATGATGGGTGTTAAAGGTTATGATCTTATCTTGCATTTACTTTTGTGAAAACAGCATTCCTCTGTGTGTGTGTTTGTGAGTGTATATGTGTTTGTGTGTGTGTTTGTGTTTGTGAGTGTGTGTGAGTTTTGTTTCCGTTTTAGAGTTTTGTTTGTGAGTGGTGTGTGTGACAGTTTTGTTTCTGTTTTAGAGTTTTGTTTGTGTGTGTGTGTGTGTGTGTGTGTGTTTCACCTACATGTCCAAAACACCTGCTTAGCCTTTCAGCTGAACTGGCAATCAGCAATGTTTGAAAGGCACAAGGCTGAAATCTATTTTTTTGAATGAAATAAATATTATATATAATGAAATATTATATATTTTTTGAATGCTAATAGGTTTGAATGTGTGGTTCCCAGTTTTGACAGTAGTGTGTTAGCATTTGTACAGCATTAGTGCTGTGAATCCACAGTGTTGTGTAGGTTTTGGTTAAAGTCATGGGAAAAGTGTGTAGAGTTTTGAAAACTGTGTACAAGCAATGAAAACGAGCTAGAGTTTGGTCTAGATGAACTGCTGTTGTGCAGACTGTAGTTAGAGTTCTGCACATGTGACTCCAGTTCTGCCC
Organism: Rhodeus uyekii; assembly: GCA_037043235.1. NCBI lineage: Eukaryota > Metazoa > Chordata > Actinopteri > Cypriniformes > Acheilognathidae > Rhodeus > Rhodeus uyekii. Next base: position 5,015,074 of record JAWRVZ010000030.1, on the reverse strand, counting down.
ACTGCTATTTAGCAATTGTAAAAAACTCTAACAGACATGAAGACATATAACAGAACGTTCCTTCAGAGGGCAAAGAGTAAAGTTTCTTAATGTAGTTATTAAACAAACAAATTGTAATGAAAATAGCTGAAAACAAATAAAAGGGATAGTTCACCCAAAAAATGTAAATTGTCAGAATTTTCGAAGTAAAATCGACATGTGATCTGTTGATCAATATCATCAAGTCCCAGCTGAGGGTCAATCTTGGTTACCATTTTATCTGGGGTACCGGGGGTAGAGGTTGGGGACCATTGTGATACACAATGCATTGCCCCATCTGACTTTACTGTATTAGATTATCACTGAACGTCTGCCCATCCCCCACAATAACTCACCAGGAGTAAATATAAGGACATGATACGCAACCCAGGTTCCCATCACCCTGTACTGTATTAGATTAACACTGAACTTCTGCCCATCCCCCACAACTAACAGTCTGTAGTATTTTAGTAAGGTGTAGCACAGTGGAACCCGGTTATGCTGACGGCCTCGGGGGTTGCAAAAATGCCTAGAGATAACCGATGATCGAGATAGCCAAAAGCCAATATGGCGATTTATTTGATGAAGCCATCGGCATGCTATAAAAATGTACGTACACTGCATATGTTTGCTAACAACAAAAGGCATATGTGCATCATCTAACAGCAGAGATTTACCAGTATACAATAAAAAAAAACTTTGATTCTCGATACAAACCTTTAATTATATTCTTCAACATTGCAAACACAATTTCCCTCACAGCCTAGACAGTGCTCAAGCCAGAACAGCGTGCACAGAACTACATACAATGTCTTAAAGGTATGTTCCCAACATAAACATAAAGTAGCCGTACAAATCTTTGCTGTTAGTTGGTGCACATATGCCATTTTTTGTTAGCAAACTTATACAGTGTATGTACATTTTTATAGCATGCCGTTCGATTCATCAAACAAATCGTCATGTTTGGCTTTAGGTTTTCTCGAAACTCAGTTATCTCGATCATCGGTTATCTCAATGCTTTTTTGCAACCCCCGAGGTCGTCGACATAACCAGGTTCCACTGTATTAATGACTACATTAATACATTTTGCTCTTTATCCTCTGAAGGCTCATTCTGTTATATGTTCTCATGTCTGTTAAATGGTCATTTGTGGATATCATTAAACAAGTAGCAGGTCCTTAAAATGTATAAAATATATAGTTGCATATTTACTTCTTCGTACAAAATATAAAAAAAATATAATTCTTTTAAATGGTTGTGTCTGTGAGTATGATCCCACAAGTGAGGTGCAGAATACTGTGTGTGACACTACTCATTTGTCTCATAAATCAGGTGTCATTTTAATGCACAATATATTCGGCTGTGTATGTGTTTACTGTCCCTTTAATTTAATTTTTGTCCCTCTAATAAACTTTAATGACATTTATGTGTGTTGTACAGCAACTGTACTCATAATTTCAATTGATCATTATAAAATAGTTCCCTTTCGAAGGGAACTCAATGCTGCGTCCCCTAGGGGTTGCTTTGGTGAATACCTCCGGCATGACAGGTGTTTGAAGCAATGATACAATCATGACAATGAACTTGAAATTGGCCGGCAGCCGCCCATGACGTACCACAGGTGCGACTGCAGGTATAAAAGGGGCTCCTAAACAGGACGTCAACCTCTTTCAAATCTTCAGGGAAGCAGCTTGTTTTTGAGCGTGGTCCATCACGATGGCCTCTAATCAGAACAACTATTGTTGCGGTGATCATCTGTGTCAGCGTGTCTGATGACACACACGGTACGTGTGTTTTTTGCCTTGGCGAGGATCATGCGTTTTCAGTTCTCGAGGGAGCTGTTTGTCCCATTGAGAGTGTTACGCTCACGTTTGTCCCTTTTCTCGAGGGGATCGGGACATTCATTTACACCTGGGGGATCCGGTCCTGCTGCAGCTGAGACGAGCACGAGACTGTATTCCTGGGGTTCGTGGATGGAGCTTGCCGATGGGCTGGAGAGAGTGAATATTTCCCAGCCGTCGGATGCTGACGCAAGCAAGCTTCTCGAGGGGATCGCTCATCAAAAACAAAACCTTGCGATGATCGCTCATCACAAGTGAAAGTCGTCAGCAGCTCGTCATACGCGGGGGAGCAAGGATACGAACGGTCAGAGAGGAAGGCGAAGGCGCGCTCCACATGAATCAAGGCCAGCGGGAGGTCTCGGATTGCGAGAATCTCTCTGAGCGTTCGTATTCTTCCAGCGGGAGGCAAGTGAGGAGGCGGGAAGCCCGGAGGAAGCGGATGCGGCTTCGAAAGCAGCTCAGGGCAAGCCCTGAGGTGCGTGCCCTGGTGAGGCGAGGGCTGTTTAATTTCAGCTCCTAACCTCCCCCTCCTTTGTGAGACCCCAACACCTGTCTCCTGTCGATCCCGTGATGTGCTAAGTAGTCTTAGTATGCTAACTCTACCGTACTGAGGTCTGGCGGTCCAGACAGGTCCAAGTAGGTTTAGGTGTGCATGTCCCCTCAGTTCGGGGCTCCGAGGAGCCTGACTAATTTTTCAGTGAGCTCAGCAGGCCGCTATTTTTTCCTGTCACGAGAGTGGTGTGCTGGGTTGGGTGTTGAGTGAGCTCTGCCCACCCAAGGTTGCCTAACAATGACGAGCGGTGTTCAGCCTTTGCCCGGAAGAAGAAGGTGGAGTAAAAACAAAAACCTCTTGGGTTGGCCCCGCTCCGCAGCGCACCTGCGCGACATGCAAGGCTCTGGGTCCTTCCTAGCCAGAAGCCCTTACAAATGTTCGAGAGAGTAGCACTCAGACTTCTCTTGCTTTAGAGTTGTTAGGCCGCCGCTCTCCGAGCCAGCCATGCTGCAGTTTGACAAGCACTGCCTCCAACGGCCTCTGCTCGTTGAAGTTACCCCCTTGCTCCCATGGAGGTTGTAGTCATGTGGTTGGCAGATGTCCTGAGGGACGCTTTCTGCAACCTTGGTTCTCCCTCACGCACCCAGTGCCCCTGTTTGGCCTGGTTGCCATAGCAGCAGATGTGGTTGAGGCTATATCTGCATACTTCCCAGATTATCGTCAGGACTCCTCTCCGAGGAGAGTTGTAGGCATCCACTCTTGGTGTTCGGGAGCTCAGGTGCTTGTCGGTGCAGGTGCCCGTTAGCTCCGCTTGGGTGGCTTCCCAAGTGTACGTGGGTCCCGAGTGTGGTAAGGCCGCTGCGCTTGGCCTTCACCCCCAGAGCTTCGCAAGCGCAGGGAGCGCTGTCAGGCCTCCTCTTAATAGTAGAGTCTGCCTTCTTTCGGCGAGGCCTCCGTTTCCCCGAGCTCCATCTGAGCTACACAAGAGTTAGAGTCAGAGTTAGAGTTAGAGTCAGTGGCCCCAATGGGGGCCCTTCACTTAAGCCTGTGGTGTAAGAGGAGTGTTCTTGAGCCGAGGCCTTCGCTACTGAGTTGACCATGTCGCTCTGCAGTCAGACCCGGCTCCGCCAGGAGTCCCAGAAGGAAGGTCTTACGTACCTAGGTCCTTTCGCATTCCCCTCATTGAAGCAGCTCACTCATCCCCAGGCTCAGGTCATCCAGGTAGACTTCAAACACTTTCGCTCCTACGTCAACAATACTGGTGGCCGGGTATTACCCAGGATGTCGCTCTTCTTGTCAAGAGTTGTCCTACTTGTGCCATGGCCAAGACACCCTGTCATCTACCTGAGGGCAAATTAGTTCCTTTGCCGATTCCCAAACGACCCTGGTCGCATGTTGGAATTGATTTCCTGACCGACCTCCCACCCTCGGACCACCAGACATGCATACTGGTGGTAGTGGATAGATTCTCCAAAGCATGCCGTCTGATCCCACTTAAGAATCTTCCGACCGCCATGGAAACTGCTCAAGCTCTATTTAATCATGTCTTCAGAAACTTTGGGATACCTGAAGATATCGTCTCCGATCGTGGCCCTCAGTTTACTTCCCGAATCTGGAAAGCGTTCTTTAATTTACTAGGAGTCTCAGTCAGCCTCTCCTCTGGCTATCACCCCCAAACCAATGGTCAAACTGAAAGAAAGATTCAAGAAATCAGCCGCTACTTGAGGTCCTACTGCCACAACCAACAGCACAACTGGTCCCAGTTCCTCCCCTGGGCAGAGTCCTCCCAAAATTCGCTTCGGCAACCGACTACAGGTTTAACTCCTTTCCAGTGTGTGCTTGGTTTTCAGCCACCCTTGTTTCCATGGTCAGGGGAACCTTCAGAAGTTCCTGCCGTTAACCATTGGTTTGAGGCAAGCGAGGAGGTTTGGAATTCAGCACACACCCACCTTCAGAGAGTAGTTAGAAGACACAAGAGCCAAGCCGACACTAGAAGATCGACCAATCCCCCTTACCATCCAGGATAGAAGGTTTGGCTGTCCACCAGGGACATTCGTCTCCGACTCCCCTCCCGTAAACTGAGTCCCCGTTATATAGGGCCCTTCACCATCCAACGTCAAATCAATGAAGTCACTTATCGTCTCAACTTACCAGCCCATTACCGCATCTCACCAACCTTTCATGTATCCTTACTTAAGCCCTATACTCATCCTCTGGTTTCTCCCTCCACATAATCTGGTGTGTCTGACGTACCTCCTCCTTTGGAATCTGAAGAGGGCACAATCTATAAGGTGAAGACCATCTTGGACTCTCGTAGGCGAGCAGGACACCTTGAGTATTTAGTTGACTGGGAGGGGTACGGACCAGAGGAACGTTCATGGGTACCTCGGAATGACATCCTCGACCCCACCTTGCTCACAGATTTCCATCAGAGCCACCCTAATCGTCCTGCTCCAAGAGGCAGAGGTCGTCCTCGCCGCCGTCTTTAGAGGTCTTCAGGAGCAGCCCCTGGGAGAGGGGGTAATGTCACAGAACCATCAAGTATCACAACGCCGGATTGCAGCACTCCACCCACACGATCACAATCACCCGAGTTCTAACGATTCACAGCTCTTGGTTATTCAGGACTCTAAATAATCTGTCATGGTCCCCCGTCTCTCTGTCCGGTCTCGTCAGTGTTATGCTACGTTATACCCGACCTCTTCATCAAGTGTTTCGGGCGCTACAGCCTGTTGATTACTTACCTTCTTTGGAGTTGTGCCTCTTCACCTGTTAAAGCCTTCCGTGTCTCCAGTATCGGCTGGTATTGTGTGTTCACTCTATTATCAATAAACCTTTGCAATCACAGTCCCGTGTCTTCGCCTCTGTGCGATATCTGACAATATCTAAGTTGAAGTCTATCCTCTGTTTTTATGACATGGAGAAAGTTGTCCATGCTTTTATGCCATTTTGTTTGAATTACTATAATGTATCTGGGTGTGAGTCAGGTCTCTCTCTCTCTCCTGCAGCTCGAATTCAGTTGCTAGGCTTCTAACAGGTACTAAGAAGGGAGAGTACACATTCCAGTGCTTATCTAACAACAGTGGCTTCCTATATGTTTCAGAATTCATTATAAGTGTTGCTATAAGTGTTAAAGCTTTACATGGTTTAGAACCAGGGCATATTTCAGATCTAATAATTCTGCATCACTCAAATAGGTCCCTACGTTCAAATGATCAATTACAACTAATGGTTCCTTGATCTCACCTAAAATGCAAAGGTGATTTGGCCTTTTCTCTTTAGTCTCTTTAGATTTGGCCTTTTATTACTCTAGTCCCCTTTACTCTCGGTTTATTTCAGAGTGTGCTAAAAACTCATCTGTTTTCAATAGCATTTGCAAGTATTTTGAAATCTGCCATTTGTTAGTGTGTATTATGCTTTATTTGTTATACGTCTCTTTTATTTGTACTTATTTAGCTATATGGTTTCCACATTGTGGTGTTGAAAGTGCTTTATTAGTAAAGGTTGAGTTAATATCATATTTTTGTTTTTACAAAACAGTAGAGATAAGTGGGACTGAGACAATGCTGATAATATTTTTGGGATCAAGAAGACTAAACATTTGAGAGATACCTTGACAAGTAATTAGGATGAAATAAATAAAATGAATGTTATGAACAGAAAAATTCTGATATAAATTTGGATAAATTTAAGAACACTTTTAAATTAATATGTTATGAAAATCTAGCTAAGATAGCAAACCTAATGATTATCTGATGAGCCAAATGACAGATATGAATGAAAAGGTTGAGATTTTGGTCATTTGTTGCCGACCCATAAACAGGTTTAATAAACTGAGATACCGAGAACAAAGTTGACTTTAAAGGAAATCATTATTATTTGATTTTGAATTTTGGAATATTAACATGGTTTGAATACTGTGAAAATATTTGTTTCAGTGGGAATAATTATTGAAATGATTATTCAAATTTGTTTAATTGTTTATTTCTGTTTTTGAAAAAGAAAATTTTAAGATGTTCTGCAATTAAGATGGTACATGCTATTTGCCTGTTAAATGAATGACACTTTCAGTAGAAACTCAAAGCTTAAGACGGATTATTATGGGATTTATTTATTCTTTCATTGTTTATTTTTATTTAGACCACCTTTGTTAAAAGATTTGGTGTAGTGAAATGGATTTACCCTCTTATTTCATGTATTCTACAATGAATTGGAAATTATTGTTTTGTTTTTGTTTTTTATTTATTTACAAAAAAAAACTGATTTCTGATTACAATGATGGGTGATTATACCAGTAGACACGTGACACGTTTAACCTAATACCTGCTGTCATGTGTGGGGATTTTGTTGGGAATGTAACACTATTTTCTCATTTAGTCCTTCTTTTGGAGAATATATATTAACTAAATAAACTAAAATAGCCAAGATTCATACTAACAGTGTAAGATGTTTATACAACCATGTCTTTTGTTTTGAAGGTCAATAACACACTCTGTGCTCTGTAAGATATTCTGTTCCTGTTAAGTCTGTGAAGGGAAAACATGTTTTTTGTTTTATTAAATTTTAACTAGAATTAGAGCAAGGGTGAATATATCAATTTGTAGCGGCATTAATTGATAGCCCAGATGTGTTGTTTCACTACAAATTTGGTCTAATAGGAGGGACTGAAAGGTACGCTTTGGAAATCCATTGCCGTTTGTATATATATATATATATATATATATATATATTCTTTTATTTTTACCTATATTCTTTTCTTTGTCTTATTTTTCATATGTTTCTTAAAAACCTTAATTTACTTTTCTGTATTTCCCTTTCACGGGAACTCGAGCTGCGTCTAGCGCTGTGGGAACGCGCCCGCGTGTATCCGTCATGAAGCACTTATATAATCTGACCCGTCAGGTGACGCGGATGACGTCAGCGGGTGACGTCACGAACCAGGAATCTATAAATACTAGCCACGCCAAACAGACTGCAGCTCCTGTCTCTTCAGTAGCGCTCTATTTGATCTGTCCGTCTTATTTGGTGTTGTTTGTCTGTACACAAGCATATATATTGATATTATGGCGAGCCAGAGCTTCAGACAGTGTGTGTATCCCTGCCCTCGCTATATCACGGGTGGTGATACACACCAGCTCTGTGTAATGTGTCTGGGAGTGGAGCATGCACAGGCAGCGTTTGAGGGCGCTGCCTGTCCCTTATGTGAGCAGTTACCTCTTAGGACGCTCCGCTCCCGCCTGGCGCTCTTTGAGGAGGGCGCCCAGGCTAGCGGTCCTCAGGGCTCTAGTCCCACTGTTGCTGAGGCTCAGCGTCGATCTCGGTTCTGGGGATCGCAGATGGATCTGACGGAGGGGATTGAGACGGGCGCTGCCCTTTCTCAGCCTTCACCCGGCAGATCTAGTGCTGGCTCTCATGTGGAAGAGCAAGCAAGTTCAAGATGCTTACTCTCAAGCAGATCGTTCCACAGATCAGGTCCGAGGACTGGTTTGTGACGATAGATATGAAAGACGCGTATTTCCATATCTCCATCCTTCCTCAGCACAGGAGGTTCCTCAGGTTTGCCTTTGGGGACGAGGCATACCAATATCGGGTCCTCCCGTTCGGTCTGGCTTTATCTCCCTGCACCTTCACCAAGTGTGTAGATGCAGCTCTCGCACCTCTTTGCCTGCAGGGCATCCGTATTCTCAATTATCTGGACGACTGGCTAATCTTAGCTCAGTCGAGGCAGCTGGCGGTTCGAGATGCCGTTCTCGCTCATATGAGGGTGCTGGGCTTACGGCTGAATGTCAAAAAGAGTGTTCTTTCCCCCCTTCAGACAACCACCTTTCTCGGGGTAGTCTGGGACTCTGTTTCGATGCGAGCGCGTCTGTCTCCCGCCCGCATCCAGTCTATACTTTCAGCCGTAAAGCAGATAAAGCTAGGCCAGTCACGCACTGTGAAGCAGTTCCAGAGACTGCTAGGGCTCATGGCAGCAGCGTCCAACGTTATTACTTTTGGCCTGTTGCACATGAGACCCCTTCAGTGGTGGCTCAGGACCAGGGGGTTTTCCCCGAGGGGCAACCCATTTCGCATGATCAAGGTCACGCGGCGCTGCCTTCGTGCCTTGGCCGTGTGGAGGGATCCCTGGTTCCTCTCCCAAGGTCCAGTGCTGGGAGCTCCTTGTCATCGCCTAGTGCTTACGACAGACGCATCCCTCACGGGCTGGGGAGCAGTTTTGGAGGGTCGCTCAGCGCAAGGTCTGTGGAGCGGACACCATCGCTCTTGGCACATCAACTGTCTCGAGATGATGGCTGTCTTTTTTGCTCTGAGGAGCTTCCTCCCAGACCTCAGGGACCATCATGTTCTTGTTCGGTCGGACAACATTGTGGTGGTCGCCTATATAAACCATCAGGGGGGCCTGCGTTCACGCCCATTGTACAAGCTAGCGCGTCAGATCCTCCTTTGGTCCCAGGGGAAGTTGCTGTCTCTCAAAGCAGTTTATATCCCAGGGACTCAAAACGTGGGAGCAGACATCCTGTCGAGGCAGGGGCTGAGGCCCGGGGAATGGAGGCTCCACACCGAGGTGGTGGAGCAGATTTGGGAGAGGTTCGGTCGAGCTCAGGTGGACTTGTTCGCGTCTCGAGAGATGTCGCACTGTCCACTCTGGTTCTCCCTGTCTCATCCAGCTCCTCTCGGACTGGATGCTATGTCTCAGGAGTGGCCGAGGCTACTCCTGTACGCCTTTCCCCCGATTGTTCTGCTCCCAGGAGTTCTGGAGAGTGTTCGCCGGAACAAGGTCCGTCTCATCTTAGTCGCCCCGCGGTGGCCGGGCAGAGTGTGGTTTCCAGACCTGGTTTCTCTCCTAGACGGTTCTCCTTGGGAGATTCCGGTCAGGAAGGACCTTCTGTCCCAGGCGGGGGGACTGATTCTACATCCCCGCCCAGAACTTTTGAACCTGTGGGCTTGGCCTCTGAGGGGGCCAGGCTCCTAAGTTCTGGCCTCTCCACTGAGGTGGTTGAGACCATTCTTCACTCCAGAGCTCCCTCCACGAGGAAACTTTATGCCTTGAAGCGGAGACTCTTCACACTATGGTGTAACGAGCGTCAGCTGGACCCAGTGGGCTGCCATGTTAGTTCGGTACTGGAGTTCCTGCAAGAGCGCTTTGTGTCTGGGTTATCTCCTTTCACTCTGAAAGTGTACGTAGCGGCCATTGCGGCCTACCATTATCCTTTGGGGGGTTTATCTCTGGGGAGACACCCACTCATTACGCGTTTCCTCCGTGGCACTCTGAGGCTTAGGCCTGCAGTTCACCCCAGGGTACCTACTTGGGATCTCACTGTGGTGCTCCAAAGTCTAACTCGAGCCCCTTTTGAGCCCATTGGGGAGGTGGCTCCAAAGTTCTTCACCCTCAAAACGTTATTCCTTCTGGCTATCTCTTCCCTGAAAAGAATAGGCGATTTACAAGCTCTCTTGGTCGCTCCCTCGTGCCTCGAGTTTGCGCCTGGGATGGTCAGAGCCTTTCTCCATCCTAGACCTGGGTATGTCCCTAAAGTGCCTACTTCTGTAGTTACTCCTGTGGTGCTGCAAGCCTTCTGTCCTCCCCCTTTTCGAGAACCGGACCAGGAACAAAAGAATCTTCTCTGCCTCGTGCGGGCCTTGGATGCTTACGTCCACAGAGCTGCCCTGTGGCGTAGGTCGGACCAGCTATTCGTTTGTTTTGGCCCTCCCAAGAAGGGGGCGCCGGTCTCCAAGCAAAGAATGAGCAAGTGGATGGTCGAGGCCATCTTTCTTGCTTATGAGTCCGCCGGGCTGCCTTCGCCTTTGGCAGTCCGTGCCCATTCAACTCGGGGTATGGCCGCCTCCAAAGCTCTCATCTCTGGGGCTTCTCTCAGTGATATCTGTGATGCGGCAGGTTGGTCCTCGCCGCACACCTTTGTCAGGTTCTACAGTCTAGACCTAATCTCCACTCCTGGGGCCCGGGTGTTGTCGTCCGAGGGCGATCACATCTGACAGGCTCTGGTCGCTATGGCAGCGTTGGTATTTCGTTCCCACAGCGCTAGACGCAGCTCGAGTTCCCGTGAAAGGGAACGTCTCGGTTACGTATGTAACCTTGGTTCCCTGAAGAGGGAACGAGACGCTGCGTCTCTCGGCCATACCTCCTTCGAATCTGCCAACAGCGCCTACTTCAGAGACTGGGCTGCAGTCTGTTTGGCGTGGCTAGTATTTGTAGATTCCTGGTTCGTGACGTCACCCGCTGACGTCATCCGCGTCACCTGACGGGTCAGATTATATAAGTGCTTTATGACGGATACACGCGGGCACGTTCCCACAGCGCTAGACGCAGCGTCTCGTTCCCTCTTCAGGGAACCAAGGTTACATACGTAACCGAGACGTTTTCCATCGAGTAAGGATGAATATTGTCTGCACGTCTCAACAGATAGAGAATGTTGTCAGAATGTTTTGGGTACTGTTTCTGTTGAGAGTTGGAGCCTGAGCCGAGTTCAGCCTTGGAGAAGCTGTTTATCTGTGTGTGCGTTAATATGGTCTGTATTGGTGAGGTGATTAGCTGGCACCATAAAACTTGTTGTTCTCGACAAGCCACGTCACGAACTCGTCAACCATGTGATCAACAAAGATATGCTTCAGACTGTCTGCTCTCGTGTGGAAAATTACTAGCTTTGTTTATCTTTCTTTCTTTCTTAGCCAATCAGAAACATTTAAATGTCATCAATGACGTAGTTAGCACCCTCTGTTAGAGTATAATTGCTGTAACAATGTTATTGTATTTGGGGCGGCCTACGAACTCCTTGTGAGACCTGAAGCTGGCTTCTGCTGATGAAACTGCAAACTAAACTTCACTAAAATTTCTTCTATTGACTGCACTTCTGACTCCTGGTCTTCATTCAACATATCTGGTCCTCGGGTCTTAACTGTAAATCCCCTACAATATCATGTCATCCGCGTACAGCAAACAGTCCATAAAGGTGTTGTTGAAAGTAATTTCAATGTCGGGGCGTACTTCCCTCATCAACTTGTCTATAACCAAAATGAACAGAATAGGGGAAAACGGATCTCCTTGTTTAACCCCCCCGACCGCACTGTGTTGCCTCCTTAACAACGTAAACAATGGCCTTGGAATAGAAATTGTCCAAATAGTTCACCATAGGCATCAGGGCTCCTGCCTCCTTCACTGCTCCCAAGATCGCCGCATGAGAGACCGTATCAAAGGCCTTAGATATGTCGATAAACGACAGCGACAATCCTGATGTTGTATCATGACAATTTCTTAGGATGGCGTTAAGCAGGGCAGATGCTTCCATGCACCCATCTCTGTTCAAAAAAGCAAATTGTCTCTCCGAAAACTCGAACTCCTCCCGCATCCTCCTCGCCAGTATCTTATGGAGGACACGTGACAAGATCGAGGTAATTGATATCGGACGAAAGTCATTCGGTGTAACAGGTTTATCAACCTTCGGGATAAAGGAGACCCGGGCTGCCGATAGAGCTGATGTCATAGCTTCCAGGGCAATAATCAAATTTAGAAGACCCATTAGCGAATCTTGATGGTATCTGAGGAGATCTTCCGCCGAGACTTTGTCCTGTCCCCACGCTGACTTCCTGACTTCCATGGATCTGAGGGTCGATGTAATATCTAGCCCGAGTATCGGTGCTAGAATCTTCCACTTCTCCTCTCTTAGTTCTTTTATAACACATCTGGACTTTTTTCCCTTTTCCGCAAAGACCGACCTCCAGTAGTCCTCCAGACCTTTCACTTCATTCTCTGAATCCAGACCAGCCTTTCTCCAGCCCCCATCAAGAATAACAGATGCTGCATCCTTCTTTCGGTGTTTATACAGGCGTTGCACATAGGAATATTGAGCCCTTCTGCGCTGCCTGCTATTGCTGAAGTTCCAGCGCCTGTATTTCCTGGGCGGCATTGACTCCCATCGGGAAAAGCTGTCCTATAAGAAGATCTAAGGTCGAGGCTCCTTCTTCTATTGTCTTCAGTCCTGACAGCACTTCCCTGGCCAGAGATTGGAGCTCATCCGCCCGAAGGTGGGGATCTTCAATGGCCTCTATAGCTCTTGAAGGCAGGCCTACTCTCCATTCTTCCTGGTGCTTATGTGTCATGACGAGGGGATTGCCAAAGATACGGGCAAGGCGAGCGTGTGTGTCGCCTCACGACCGTCACTTACATGTTAGCAATATTGCCAGACTTAGCCACCTTGGGAGTTCCACCCAAGGATTCTTACTAAGAAGAACCTTTAATACAGGTTCCCTACCCAGTGGCGAATAAATTGTGGAGACACCAGCATAAATAAAAATATAAGACTTTTATTGACAACAACAGAATCACTGAACCCAAAATGAAGAAACTTATAATACACATTAAGGAACTGCAGCCTCTTCACAGGGAAGGCAGGTCAATAAATATTCTCCTAAACTTACAACAGACACATAACAAAAAGACCCCAGTGCACACTGCAGACCACGGCAAAGAAGAATACCACCACCAAAATTAGATCGTCCACCCTGATCAGAAGGCCAGCAGCTCCTAAAAAGAAACACACAACCACCACACTCTCACACACAAACACAGTAATCCTACACAAGATCACGTAGTTCAGCCAAACGAGATCCACAAATTATAAAAACTTCAAACAAAATGAAGCTTCACAAGAAGTGAACCTAACAATTACGATACATAAAACAACAAAACATCCAAAAGAATACCTTAAACACCAAAACAATTAACACTTCCAAAGTAATAGTTTATACACAAAATAAGACACAAATCAAAGTAGAGAAACACAGCTCCTTAACCAACGTAACCGGAGCTGTGTGAGTCCAGTGAAAATTGTTTAGGAGCAAGACAGCAGTGTCGCCACTGCACTTATGTTGTTCACCCTCCAATCCTATGCAAGAGACATAGAATTAGTTTATGATCATCCGTGAAGACAATAACTGATCGTCTACTCACCAGATGGCCACGGGAACTGGAAACCTGAATGAACTGAACTCAGCCTTTATGCAACAGCCGCCGCCAGTATACTACACACTAAAATACATAAAATGTGGCTCGCAGTGCTTCCTCAGCTGAGAAATAAGTTACATAAAACTCACTACATACCTGGGGGAGAAGAAACATAACGTTCGCTCATTCACCACTCCAAACACTGCACAAACAGATTAAAACTGCGCGCACAAGACAGTAGGACGCCACACTCTCTTGAACGCTAAGATTGGACAAATGATCACAAAATGCAGATTAGCAGTGCTACTCAAAACACAGATAAAACAATGATGTTAAATCCCGCATTAACTCACCTGACCAAATCCAGCGTGCATGTTAGGCCATGTCAATGGAGATGACATCAATGCAGGAAGTAACACCTGCCTAGATGCATACAGCCATGCCTACAGCCATGCCTTTTATAGATGGTACCAGGCAAACGGCTCGCCCATAGTAGCTAATCTGCTTAATTAGCCAATCTGCTACACTTAGAAGAAGTCGATGATGTTAACGGACTGATTGACAATTGGATGTTTCCAGAAGTCCGACTGGAAGTAGATAGAGGGATCTCAACTTCAGGAGGGCATTTCCACTGTAACTTCTGCAGTCTCTTTCGTAGAGCCTCAGCTGTCCGTCCTTCAAACTGGGCACTAAGGATGATCGATTGATCCTTCCTCGAAAGACCAATATCCCACGATGCATCAGCTGCAGCCAGCAGCCGTTCTTCCTTTTTTGCAGTCCACAAACGGGATGATGTAGTTCTTGGTACAGGTGAAGCCCCCTGAATAGATGTTCCATGCGAGTCCAGAGAGTCATGAGGCAGCATAGCCGATGTAACACTCGGAGGCTCCCATTTTAAAAGTTGGAGCCTCTTCTTCAGGGCATCTGTTGAGCGATGTTCAAACCGAGAGTGGAGTTGGCTTAGCAGGTCTTTCTTAAGCATTCCCTCTCTCCGTATTTCACTGGCGGATAGACCTAAGTCTCTCTTCCTCCTCTGACCAGATCTTAGCTCAGGTGTGGTAGAACAGAACCCAAAGGTAAGTATTAACCAACACCCTAACTGGCGGTCGCCACGAGGAGGCGTCTGGGTCGTGCAAATATGAAAAAGATCAAATTTCTCAAAAGAACAACTCAGAGAAAGACAGTCATAGTTACTCCCGTCAAATATGTTATGTTACAGTCATAAACTGTTACTCCCCCATCTGGCTCCAGAGGGAACTCTCACATGTATAATGACACACACACACACACACACACACTACACTTCCCATGATGCTGTTCAGCAGATTGATTATTGCACCAGCTGTACTTCATTATACAAACTATAAAAGACTCACACACCCGCACTGCCACTGCAAAGTCTTTTTTTTTTAGCCCTAGTGTTTTGCTGCTGTGAACAATTCCGAGCGGTTTTCATAGTCCTGTCTGTTTACCTGACTGTATCTCGACCACTACATTGCCTGTTCTTGTGTTCCTACTTGTTCCTGTTTTGACCCTGCCTGCTTGAATATTAGTGATGTCCAAATGAAGCAATGAACCAGTATTGAACCACTTCATCAACTGTTTTGAAAATGGGTTCATTCATTCAAAGCTTCGTTTCAGTGACATCTAGTGGCGAAATTGTAGATAGCAAAATAATGTCAGTATGAGTGTAACTAGGGTTTGTGTGAATGATGTAAATAAACTAATTATTAAATACATGACTGTAATACTATTTAATGTTGAGTAGCTCACCATCATGCTCACCATGATGATGATGATCAAACAAATGCTGTGATAACACCAATGCAAGCTCCTACTACAATAAACCGACATCTTGTGCATCATTTTGAGCATCTATATAGCAGGGGCGTAAGGCAGAAATTTTTTTGAGGGTGCCCAGCTTAAAATGAAGGGGCCAAACTGCGCGTGATTGTTGACAGGGGAGAGGGGGTAATGTAGTAGGCAGGTTTCGAACCTGTGCGAGGAATCCCCAATGGATTTCTAGTCCATCGCCTTCACCTCTTGGCCACGACTGGTTGTGGTTCAATGTGAATTGTGTGGCAGATGATATCTGCTTTCACTTTCGTTTTCACAGTCGCAATTTTAAACAATTGAAAATCTGAGGGGGCCGGACATGTAAATGAGGGGGCCCAGGCCCACCCGTGGCTATGCCACTGCTATATAGTCATATTACGCGCCAAAAAACCTGTTGAAGCGTGCGTGCAGCAAAGTCTTGTCACAAAACCTCTCACGATGCGAAGCAGTATCGAATGGTCTGAACCAGTCACGTGATTCACTCAGAGGACGTCATCGGTCACATGTGTTTTTCCGCATCAAAGCAAGCTCCGAAGCAGTAGTTCATAAAAAATCCTGCTTCGAGTTCGAAGCTTGTGTCGGAGCATCGGTGTCATCACTATCGAATATCCTGTGTTTAAACATAGACACGTGTTTGGATCAACCCTGGTCTCCACTTCATTACAGTGTCGCAAAAACTTGACATTTTCTGTCAAAAGCTGAATTCTGTTTCTGCTTGGATTTGAACCAAAGACCTTACGGAACTGTTGTTATTAGTGATGGCCAAATGAGGCTTCCTGAACCACTGAGGCTTTCCAGCCCATTGGTTCACCAAAAGGTTAATTTACCCGAAGCCTCATGACACAGTGTCCTCCCCAGCGACACCTGCTGTGTAAAGCAATGTATCGCACACAAATCTATTCATCCTAAGCAACCAAATTGTCATAGTGTGGGCACACAATTTTTCAATTGCCTGTGTATTAAATAAAGTATTTTACTCTGCGTGTATTAACCTATGCACACACAACTCACACAAACACACAACTTTGTTTTCAACTATTCAGAAGTTCTTTGGGTTAGTGATAACAGTGAATGCCCCAAATTATTGTAAAGAAATTATCATGAGTGCACAATAAAATTATATATATTATTATATATATTGAAAAAATACTATAAATATTGCATTGTTGATTGGGAGTACAATAGTGAAGTGCTTATGGGACTGGAATTGTGGAATTGTGCTGGACAAAATGAGAACGTTTGCAGTAGACCAACTTTCTAAGCTTTCCCTAATACAGTCTAGTCTTATAATAATAATAATAATAATAATAATAATAGCAATATTATACATAATAATAACAATACTACCAATATAGGATATATGCAAAAATATGCTAGTGGTCCAAAAAGTGTGACATGAGGATGAAAATCAGAAACTCCAGTAATCTTAGGGAAACAAACATATTTGATACCTTAATAACCCTTCTCTACAATGCAGCAATAGGGAAGATAAAATCTTAACAGGCCTTAGAGAAAAATCACTTTGATCGAGAACCCTCCAGAAATGTAACGTACATCACATTGTGTCCAACAAAAGGCCAGAAATAACCTGTTAATTGGGCTAGCTCTCAGATAAGCCCACACAGCATTTATTTATGTTAATATTAACTTGAAAAAACAAAATATTAGGCAAACTCTTAGTTGTCTATAGCAATGGAGCACTTTGTAAACTGGACACCGTGATGTACGTTATATGTAAATAACTGAGCCACAAACATTTATCTTAAAACAATACAACTGTACTAAAATTATTCAAAATACATTTATGACATTCAAATGATCTCAAACAACATCTCATTTGATCTTTGCTCTACATTTTTTCTATTTTTCAGTGTGATTATGATGGAGTGAAATAATGTACAAAAGTGCGGTGAGAAAAGTAACGGGTACCACGTGACGAATCCATTCAATGAATACATTGTGATGTACGGAAAACGGTTAAAAATGTCACTTATTTCAATATTTTATCACTCTGGACCCTGGTACATAAGTATCCTATACGATATATATATCCTGGTCTTGTTTAATGATAAAATACAAGTCGGGAATTATAGAAAACAATCTCTGAACACGTTCATCACAATCGGATACGATCTTCATTTTAGTACATAGAAATCATCTGAAACCCTGCATTGTTCTAGGCCAAATTTATACTCCTAATGAATATATAGTTGTTTAACTTACCTTACAATGTAACAATCCCGCGAAAGAATCAAAGATTTCGGTGAAATATTCGATTGTTTATGCTGGAAAAATCGGCGTAACGTTCTCACATGTATACACGTGAACAAGACAGGAAAGACAATTTCCATAGTGTAAAGGTCAGATGATGTAATACGTTTTGTTTACGTACGTCACTCGGGAAACCCACGTGGGTGGTTTATCCAGAGAACATCTCGGGTCATGATCGCTCCTTCTGACGATTTTATAACAGTTTGAACGTTCATCACAAAACTGGACACGAAGGTACCGGCTTCATTTAATTCATCAGTAGATCGTAGCAGTATTGTTTAACAATAAAAGTTGAATAATGAATGTTTAGACATATAAATTCTTTAATTATCACGATTAGCACAAATTATTTTTATCTGTACGATCAGGATTTTAAACACTTTGAACGTACATCACAGCACCGGACACGATGGGTGATGTATGTTACGCGATTTTCAAAATCATTTTTCTCAAAGAAGGGGATATTTTTCGGCAAAAAACAGCTTGACGATGGTTAGATGTATAACTTCCCTGACAAATAAATCAAAACATTTGGGGAATACAAGTATTTTGTGAGGGAAAAAGTAGGAGTTTTTGTACATGGGGTACAATGTCACGCTCGGTGCTTCAAAATTTGTCCAGTTTTGGGTATCAAATGTGCTACAAAATCCACCGTTCGAAATGGATCATCATAATTTTATCAAAACTATCTCTACTGTGTATATTGAAGACATTTATTGTAATTTTACCCAGTGGCTCATGCGATTTGTGAATTTATTAGTCACCGAACTCTTAGAGCCTAGGGGGGGACCACTAGCGTATTTTTGCATATATATATATATATATATATATGTGTGTGTGTGTGTGTGTGTGTGTATAAGAATTACATATTATACTTTATACATAACGTTTGTTTTAATGTAAAAAAAAAAAAAAAAAGTTCTAGTCCAAAAAAAAAAACCCACCCAATTTTTATCAACCAGCCCAATACATTTTTCCCCGGCCGGATGTGACCAAAAGAAGCCCAATTGGGCGGGAACCCGTTCAATCTGGCAACATTACACAAGAGGCGCGAGGTTTTGAACCACCGAGTATTCTGAAGCGATACTGAGAAAGAAGCAATGACGTATTCAACAGAAACCGAGGCCTCATTTGTCATCGTCACGTGATTTTCACGAAAATGATACACGCCTCGAATAGGGGCTTCATCTGGAACACCCCTTTTTGCTCGACACAAGCTCCGGAGCCTTGCTTCAGATGTCCCATCACTAGTTGTAGGGATGCACCGGATAGCAATTTTTACTATCCGGCAGGAACCGGAACCGGAACCGGATATCAGCGGATATATGGATACTTGTTGCAATTTTTTTTTTTTTTTTTTTTTGTGTGTGTTTTCCGGAGCCTTGCTTCAGATGTCCCATCACTAGTTGTTATACATTATAATATGCATTACAGTTGCAGATGCATTAGTGCATTAGTATGCAGAGGTTGAAAGTATGCTTTCCTTTACAGCTAATTGATTTCTGCAAATCAAATAATTTATTTTAGATTTTGGGATTGAAAAATCTAAAATCTGAATTTTTCTTTTTCGTTCCCAAAGTGGTTTACTAGAAAAAAGAGAGTTCAGTACAGTAGAGTTCACTTATCTCGAGTCATGGTTAACTTGCCAATACTATTATGTTGACGATTTTGAAGTGGAACCGCCAAACTCCCTATTTGTCTTATTATTTTCTTTTGGGTTATGTCGATTCCTTAATGTCGCCGAAATCTAGTATCTCGAGCATAAAATAAGAGACAAATTATTCACTTCATGGTTATTTTGTGACTCATGAGCGTACCTAGTTCACTGCTTATGCGCTGAGTTTGCGTTGCATGTTGTAACACTGTTCCTGTCTGCCTGGGTCTTCTTTGTCACTTCCTGTCAGTCTTGTCTTTGTTTCACTTCTTGTATCTCGGGTTATTGTTTCACTCCCTGCACCTGTCTTGTAATCACTTGCTCGTTAGTCCCCCAGGTGTTTGTGATTCCCCTTGTGTATATATCACTCTTGCATTCCCCTTATGTTTGTTAGTTGTTAATGAAGTTATGCTGGACGTTTCTGTCATGTGTGGATGTCGCCGTGTTCTTGATCTGCCTAAGTTTCTAGTGTTTGGGTTAAGTTTAGTTTATTGCACATGTGTGCTTCTTTTGTTTATATTTAAAGTCTTTTGTTTTGTTTATTATTAAAAGTGACTTTAGTTTGGAATTCTGTCTTGCTTCCATCTCCTTGTTCCCGCATCGCACACCAGCCTGCTTCGTGACAGAACAACTAACCAGGCTGGTCACCTACAACCGACCTGGGTTGGTCTCCCAATAAAGGACTGTGTGGCAACATGGACTCCCTGGCAAAAGTCCTCCAAATGGCTGAGGAGAATCCGGACTTCAATGATTTCTCCACAAAGTTCAGAATGTTCGCTCTCTTCTCGTCCTTGGGTGACGAGGTACTGAAGAAGCTGTACTGGTTCGGAGCTAACCATCCCCAACTTCGAGACCTCCCTGACACTACCGGCATGTGCTGGCAGCAAGCAGTGCACGAGTGTCAGGTGAGTGTCTGGCTCCGAACCAGTCAGCAAAAGACTTCCGTCGCGACGACCCGTCCGACAGAGCCAGAGCCCGCAACGGCCGAGTCGACGTGCCGCCGCTGCAAGAGGAGGAAGCGGAAAGATCCAGAGATCCGCCAGCCAGAGCCTGATCCAGAGATCCGCCAGCCAGAGCCTGATCCAGAGATCCGCCAGCCAGAGCCTGATCCAGAGATCCGCCAGCCAGAGCCTGATCCAGAGATCCGCCAGCCAGAGCCTGATCCAGAGATCCGCCAGCCAGAGCCTGATCCAGAGATCCGCCAGCCAGAGCCTGATCCAGAGATCCGCCAGCCAGAGCCTGATCCAGAGATCCGCCAGCCAGAGCCTGATCCAGAGCTGCATGAACTGTGGCCCGACCCGTCGCCGGACTTCCGGGACATCCCAGAGCCGCCGCCGGCCTTCGCCGACGTCCCCGAGCCCGTTACCGGCCAGGAGGCCATCGTCCGAGAGACTGCTCGCCCTGCCGGCGCCCCCGAGACTGCTCGCCCTGCCGGTGCCACCCGTGCGCCTCGCCCTGCCGGCGCCCCCGGTGGTCTCCAAGCCACTGCAGTCTGAACTCTGCCCGTCTGAACTCTGCCCGTCTGAACTCTGCCTGTCTGAACTCTCGCAGTCAGTACCGCGGAACCCGCCGGTCCCGCCTGACCCGCCGGCCTTGCCCAAGCCCGCCTGGCTCACTCCCCCGGCACCACCTGACCCGCCGGCCTTGCCCAAGCCTGCCTGGCTCACTCCCCCGGCACCACCTGACCTGCCAGTCCTGCCTAAGGCTGCTTGGCTCACCCCTCCGGCACCACCTGACCCACTGGTCTTACCTGAGCTACCCTGGCTCATCCTTCCCAATCCTCCATGGACTCTGTTTTTTTTTTTTTCATGTGTCAAGACTGTATTTTGAGTTGTTAATTTTTCATTTAGGACTGTTTATTCTTTTATTAGCATTTTCACTTGGTTTTTGACTACTTTGCCTTGGTTCTTGTTCTGTCTCCTTTGGGTTCCTTCTGGTTTCATGTCTGTCGAGTCTTGTTCTGTCCCCCGCCCACCCTCCGCAGTTGTCACCTGGTCGGCGCGAGGACGCGCCTACAAGAGGGGGGGGCGTTATGTTACACTGTTCCTGTCTGTCTGGGTCTTCTTTGTCACTTCCTGTCAGTCTTGTCTTGTCTTTGTTTCACTTCCTGTCTCTCGGGTTATTGTTTCACTCCCTGCACCTGTCTTGTAATCACTTGCTCGTTAGTCCCCCAAGTGTTTGTGATTCCCCTTGTGTATATATCACTCTTGCATTCCCCTTATGTTTGTTAGTAGTTAATGAAGTTATGCTGGAAGTTTCTGTCGTGTGTGGATGTCCCCGTGTTCTTGATCTGCCTTAGTTTCTAGTGTTTGGTTTAAGTTTAGTTTATTGTACATGTGTGCTTCTTTTGTTTATATTTAAAGTCTTTTGTTTTGTTTATTATTAAAAGTGACTTTAGTTTGGAATTCTGTCTTGCTTCCATCTCCTTGTTCCCGCATCGCACACCAGCCTGCTTCGTGACACATGTGGAGCGCGCACTCACTTCAATGACAATTTACTCATGTTGATCTGAGGGACAACACACTGCAGGTACTCTTTTTTTTTTTTTTTTTCTTCTTCTAAAAATGTCTGGAGGTGTTAAGAGAGAACTGGACAATCAATTTATAGAGAAAAAGTATGAAATCGTACTGTAGTTAGAAATAGGAACAAAAGTTAGCATTATTTTAAATGTGTTCCCTATTCTAATGATTATCAAATCATGCAAAAATGCAACGAATTAAAAAATATACATTTAAATAGAAAGGCAGTGATAAGTGATATATCATACAATACAAAAATACATTCAATAAATTTTGAATGACATGTTCATTAAAAAGCCTATAAAGGTTGTGTCCTCACATAATTCTGAATAGCTCAGGCAACGTTATGGTGATCTTTAATTCTGAGAACCCCTTTCCTAGTTCCTGCTCATTGTGTATCTCAAAGTAGGACACGTAGTCCTAAAGGGTTTAATTTAAATAAATAAAAACTTTTATGTAATAACAAATGTTGACTTTTCTGTGGTCACAGCTTTATGTCAACTTTGTCATTCTGGTTTAATAGTTGTGGGAATAATTTAGCCAGTTTTTATGTTTAAGGCAGATACAGCTGAGAAAAAAAGTAGATTTGTCAAACCTTTTGGTGCATGAGGAATTATTCTAATGTTGTTTCATGGTTTTACACTCACACTCACAATGTATGTATATGGCCTGATTTACATGGATAGCAGCTATGTAATCTACTGTCTACTCAATCTACTCAAATAAAATGAACATAACTGATGAGGTTTAAAGACAGGCTACAGATCCTTTAGATTCATGTTGGGATCATAGATGTTGCTTTTACTGGACTGAAGAGAATTCAAGAATTTAGCAACTGGATTTTTTATGTATTTTACAATTAAGTTACAAAGTGAAAAAAGAAAAATTTTCAGAAAAATCTGTTCCATTACATGGTTCATTAGCAGAGACAAATATATCAATGTATAGTAATGTATTAAATAACAAAAGCAATCATAAAACATTGTATCCCTTATCTCAAGAATGAAATATGCTGCATCAAAAATCTTATAATATTCCATTTCCAAATGCAAGTACTACATAGTAGAATATGGTGTGAATGAAAATTGGACAGACTTCATCTGCCACATTGTCTGGTCATGTGACCTGTGACATCAGTTGGGTTGCTTCACTTCCATTCACAAATTCTCTTCCATGGTTTCATGGGAAAGTAAAGTTTGCATGAAATGTGCACTTCAGAATATCACCGGAAGTAGTATGTCTTCCTGGTTCCTGATACCTACTATTTATCAAGGGAACAATCATAATGTTATTTTCCAGTTTGGCCCACAAAAAATCATCATTGCAGTACTCAATAAGCATTGAATGGATTATGTGTTGAAATTCTAGAGTCCATTCATGCATACGTATGCAAAAAAACAGAGTATACATTGGGCTTGACAGACAGGAAAAACATCAGGAAAGCAAATTTATTGAAGGTTTATTGAATAAGAAAAGGATGACAAGACCTGTTTACTGAAAAGCTTTTTCAAAACAATACAAAATATATTAATTTTTTTTTTTTGCTTTCTAAAACCTAATTTCAACAAAGGGAATTTTTTTATAAAAATACAGTGGTACCTCGGTTTACGAGCGACTTGGTTTACGAGAAAATCGGTGTACGAGCATGGAGGGTCAAATCAGTGTACGAGCATTGTATCGGAGTGAGAGCAAATTTTTCCCTCACCCTCACCCATTTTGGTCCTAACGCTCAGCATCTTCGTGGCCATTTCTACATGAAATATCCTAATGACAGCCTCTCATAACACAGTCCTGCAGTTCCAACCCCTTTATCACCCCTTAAAGCATTCATTCTCTCAGTTTGGCTGCATCATTCACCACAGTGATACTTTTAGAAGTGATAACGTTAATTAATTGTGATCGCTATTGTTCACTTAGTGAAATATATATGTGGTTCATGAATTCATTGTCTCCTCCCTTCTCTCCACTCCGGAGCTCGCTGTTGGTCGCGCGCGTGTCTCCCGGAGCTCGCGGTGGTCCCATTCCACGACTTTCACTCTGGATTATCACTTCGTTTGTTTCCTGCACTATTATAATAAATTCACTCATTTGCACTTGAATCCAGGTTTTGTGCTTTCCCCCTCCCTCCTCTGTCTCTCATCTCCTTCATGCCAGCAGACGCTGCTCAAAGTGAGTTACAGCAAATTGTCAAGTATTTTTAGAGTTTAATTGTCAATTACTAATTAATATTTATATGAGATCTTAACGGTCATAATTTTAACTGTAATTAATAGGGTAAAATAAAAACAAAATATTTAAAATGGGCATTCATGGTCGTGTGGAACGAATTAATTGATTTTTAATGCATACTTGGGATACATTTTGCATTTTGGGATACAAGCTCGCTATTGGAACGAATTAAACTCGTAAACCGAGGTATTGCTGTGCTTAAATTAATAACATTTAGTGCAATGTAAAACTATGGTAATAAGTGAATCCTGTTCTGAACTATGATGATGGTAGGATATAGTTGGAGATGTTAGATGGTGACGATGATGGGTCTGAACTTTATGGGAGATGTGATATTCACCACGGTGATGTGGTGAAATGCCAGAAATCCTGTTGTTTAAGGGGGCTTAGTACATGTGGCTTGATGTTGGTTTTTCATCCTCTATCTCCAGATCTGAAAGGTAGCTGAGGATATGAATGTGTGCTCAGTTCCGGTTCCTAGGATTATGCGTGTTAACTTTAGGTACTAAAATGAAGGCAAAATGTTAAATCACTGTTCTGCCATGGTACAAGTGATGGAGCTGCAGTTGTTGCACAGGTTGTAATAGCTGTTGCTCAGCAGGATTTAGTGATATGACTCTTCTCCTTTAGTCTTTAGTCTTTAGTGCCTGCACTCTGGGATGTTTGACAGGGGGTATCTGCTATATGTGCTGATGATGAAAGAATGGAGTTGTTCAGAGCTGGTGTGGGGTAAGAAGGTATTTGACCATTTGCTCTAATACAACCATGAGTCTTTTTGGGAAAGATGCAACAAGTTTTACTCACCTGGATTTGTGGATCCTCTTTCATTCCTCCTTGCAGATCCTCTCCGGTTCTGTCAGGTTGGATGGTACATATTGGTGGACAGCCATTTTTAAGTCTCTCCGGAGATGCTCAATTATAATCATTCCGACCAAGTTAAAAGCCAAACTTGGAGACTTGGGCATCATTACCTCAATGTGCAACTTGATCCTGGACTTCCTGAGCAACACACCCCAGAATGTCCGACCTGGATCCACCTGCTCCACATCCATCACACTTAACACTGGTGTACCACAGGGCTGTGTGCTAAGCCCAATTCTCTACTCCCTCTTCACCTCAGACTGCAAGGCTGTGTTTGGATCTAATGCCATCGTCAAGTTTGCAGACGACACTACGGTGATTGGTCTCATCAGCAACAATGATGAGACTGCCTACAGGGAAGAGATTCAGCACCTGGCCACATGGTGCACTGAAAATAACCTGCTCCTCAACACCACCAAAATGAAGGAGCTCATTGTGGACTTCAGGAAAGAGTCAAGAGGCACACACGAGACCATCCACATCAATGGAATGGCCGTTGAGTGTGTCTCCAGTTTCAAGTTCCTGGGGATCCATATCTCGGCGGACATGACCTGGACAACCAAAACCTCCAGCCTGGTCAAGAAGGCTCACCAGCGCCACTTCTTCCTGAGGACACTGAGGAAGAATCAGTTCTCCTCGGCTATCCTGGTGAACTTCTAACGCTGCTCAATAGAAAGCATCCTGAAGAATGTCTCAGGTTACTTACATAACCCTACCTCAGGTAAGGGAACGAGACACTGTGTCGAACGCATATGGGAACGCCTTAGCGTGATTGTCTCTTGAAGCGCAATTGAAACCAGGTGTGCGAGTGCACGTAGCCGAGGGTAACATCATGAGCCAGGAGTATTAGGCATGTTGTTACCCAGAAGCCGCAGCTTTAGTGTATTCAACAGCGCTCAAAGCTAACGTGTGTGTGAGTTGCATTTGCTCGCTATAAGTTTCTCCTTTTGATCACTTTCCTGTTTGATGGCGGATACACAGACTTTCAGGCGTTGTGTCGCTCCCTGCCCGCGTTTTATCACGGGCAGGGATACACACGCGCTCTGTGTTACATGTTTGGGCGACCATGCACGCTCAGCGCTCGAGGGCTCTGAGTGTGCAGAGTGTTTGCGGCTAACGCTGCGCACTCTCCGCTCATGCCTGTCAGTTTTTGAGGAAACTGCTCAGAGCACGCCGTGACCCGGAAGCTGCAGCTTGACCAGTGTTTGAAACAGCCGGCAAGCTGCAGCTTGACCAGTGTTTGAAACAGCCGGCATATGTAGGAGCTGAGGCTACGAGACGCAGTGTCTCGTTCCCTCTAAGGGAAGTAGGGTTATGTAAATAACCTGAGACGTTCCCTGTCAAGGGAACTCAAGACTGCATCGAACGCATATGGGAACGAGGAATACCCACGCCGCCTCAGCGAACGGAGTAGGCCAAGCTAACGTAGCTCAATATGAAAGGGCCAAGGTTCCCACAGCAGGGTTAAGGTCTAGTTGATTGAACCTAATAAAGGTATACGGTGAAGACAAGCCAGCCGCATCACAAATATCAGCAAAGAGTGCCCCTGCACAGAAAGCTTTAGAGGTAGCCATGCTCTGAGTAGAGTGGGCACGGACATGGAGTGGACACTGCTCACCCTCCGAATCATAAGCCAGGGAGATAGTCTCAACTATCCACCTGCTCAGAGTCGGTTTAGATGCTGGAGCTCCCTTAGGAGTCCCGAAGCATACAAAAAGTTGGTCCGACTTACACCATGAAGCCGCTCTGCGGACATAGGTGTCCAGTGCTCGCACTGTACAGACCTTGTTTCTGGACTCCTGGTCATGATCGAAAAAGGGGGGAGTACATAAGTCCTGCAGTATAGTGTAGCGGGGCTCGAAAGCACTTTAGGGATGTAACCTGGTCTGGGAAAGAGGAAGGCTTTCACCAGACCGGGAGAAAACTCCAGACAGGAGGGGGACACTGAGAGGGCCTGAAGGTCGCCAACCCTCTTAAAGGAGGAGATGGCTAAAAGGAACACCGTGTTAAGGGTGAGGAATTTCTCAGAGATGTCTTCTAGTGGCTCAAAGGATGCCTGGGACAGAACCAGAACGTGGTAAGCCACAGTGGCAGGTAATCCAATGTGTGGAGGGGGACAACCGGCAGCGCACCTTTCTTGTAGAAATTCCAGAACGATACCAACTTGGCAGGTCACTGGGTCTAAATGTTTATCGCTGCACCAGGAAGTGAAGGTATTCCACTTCCGAGCGTAGAGCTTCCTCGTGGACGGTGCTCTAGAGTGGAGAATGGTGGAGAATGAAGGATCCTGCCCTGAGCCTGGGACAGAAGGTCAACTCTGACGCGAATCTCCCAAGGAGTGCCGTCTAGGAGGGACACCAAGTCCAAAAACCAAACCCTGCCCGGCCACCGCGGGGCAATTAGGGTGAGAAGAACTCTGTCCTGGCAACTTTCTCTAGCTCCCCTCGGGAGCAGGGCTACAGGGGGAAAGGCGTACAGGGGTAGCCTCGGCCACTCCTGTTGCATCGCATCCAGCCCTAGAGGGGCTGGGGGAAAGAGGGAGTACCATAGAGGGCAGCGCCTTGAAACCTTGATCAGGCGGGAAAAATTTCCCCTCGGGGGAAAACCCCCTGGACTTGAGCCACCACTGCAGACGTCAAATGTGGAGCAGACCTAGTGTTATCACACAGGAGGCTGCCGCCATGAGACCCAGAGCCCTCTGGAAGTGTCTGACAGTGACCAGCTGGCCTAGCTTTATGTCGTTGACTGAGGATAGGATTGTGGAGATGCGCACGGGGGAAAGCCGTGCTGACATCAATACAGAGTCCCATACAACGCTGAGGAAGGTAGTAGCACACTCTTTTTGGCGTTCAGTCTCAGCCCGAGCTCCTTCATGTGTGCGAGAACGACATCTCGATGTCGCACCGCCATCTCTCGAAACTGGGCCAAAATGAGCCAGTCATCGATATAATTAAAGATCCGAATCCCTCGAGACCGGAGCGGAGCTAGAGCTGCATCCACGCACTTGGTGAAAGTGCGTGGAGACAAAGCCAGGCCAAACGGAAGAACTCTGTACTGATAAGCCTTGCCCCCAAAGGCGAATCCGAGGAACTTCCGATATTGTGGAAGGATGGAGACCCGGAAATATGCGTCCTTGAGATCTATCGTGACAATCCAGTCCTCGGACCTGATTTGTGCTACGATCTGCTTCAGAGTTAGCATTCTGAATTTCAGTCGCCTGACAAACTCATTCAGCACGCAAAGATCCAGAATGGGACGTAAGCCTCCGTCCTTCTTTGGAACGATGAAGTACCGGCTGTAAAAGCTCGAATCTCTGGCTGAGAGAGGGACATACTCTATGGCCTCTTTCCTCAGCAGCGAGTCGACTTCCTATTCCATGACTTCCTATTCTTGCTCGGGGTCCACCACAGTTGGCAGAACACCTGAAAAACCGGGTGGATCAGCCCGGAACTGAATAGCGTATCCTTCTGATACGGTACGCAGGACCCACTTAGAGATATCTGGCAGACGTTGCCACGCTGCCATGGAATCTACTAGGGGTATCAGCCTCTCGAGTCCGACCTCTGGACAAACATATTCTTCTGCCCCGGGGCCCTGGCCAAAACCAGAGAGCCGCTGGAGCGGATACTCCAGGACCCTCCTCGGAGGGGGAAACCTGTCCAGTGTGTCCCGTATGGAGCGCGACTGGAAGGAGCTGCTGGCGGGGAGCATGGCCCGGGGCCCTTGAGGCACCAGGCCAACTACCGCGCTTGCAGGGCACTGGTCTACCCCTTGGGGAAGAACAGCGGTGGGACCCCTGCGAGGCCGAAAGACGCTGGCGTCAAGGCCTCTTGCTCTTAGCCTTCTTGGCCTGGAGGACAGTTCTCAGATCTGTCTTCCTGCCAGAGGGCTGCGGCTGAGTGCATTGACCCGCACCACCACCCAACTGAGGGGGCTGGTGGGGGACAACGCTCTGCCGCTGAGCAGCACAGTAGGAGGAGCTGCTGCTGGGCTGTGGCTAGCTCGCAGGCACAGCTGCTCAAGAGCGGCGGGGGAGAATTTTCTTAAATGCCGCCTCCTGCCTCCATAGAAGTAGTTATATGACTGGTCAAGGGAGACTCTGAACTTTAATCGGAACGAAGACACTGTAACCGAGCGCACACATCTAACAGACTCGCTTTTTTTCGCCGCACTTCTGAACTCCCCGTGTTAACCCTATCACTGCCGATGCAAAACAAAACAGCAACTATAAAGAGTCTGTTCTATTCGCTATTCTTTGTATAAAGCAGGGGGGCGCGTTACCCTGGGGTACATGCTTTTTTTTTGCCAGGGAGTAGGTTTTCTTGCACTGAACAAGAGCAGCAGATATGAAGTTCAGATAACCATCTCCTCATCCTTTGACGTGTACGATCACACCGGTTCATATGTGTCACGTGATCAACCACTAAATTCACACGTGTTTTCACAGCACTGATATCTGGCACTGATCAGAGCTTGTCATTTATCACAATTCAGTGTTTTCAACCACATAAGATTTCTTTTAGGTTTCAACAAGTTGGTGACTATTTTGAATTATCTATTATACAGCGCTTTTTGTGACTGCGGTATGTCAGGTGACAAGCATGACGCGTTGCCATGGAAACATTAAGGCGAAAGTTCCAAAACGGGGGGAGGGGGGCGCTCAAAATTTTTACCTCTTCCTAGGGGTGCGTGACAGAAAATAATTGTGAAGCACTGGTATAAAGTCATTGTTCATTGTAAATGTATTTTATATGTAGAATGAATGATATATAAATATGATATAAAAAAAATCTGAGCTCTTGGTCTGCTGGCCTGGTAGGTGTAACCACTGCGGAGGCTGTGTGTAAAACGCGGAGATACACAGACGCAGGGAGAACAGGATAAACTCAAAATGTAACTTTAATTAGAAACAATAAACAAAAAGGCACGCGAGGGTGCAAACAAGGAGCATACTTCCACAACTGACAAAAATACATTAAACGACTGACAAAGACATGGTAGAATGGGAGGATTAAATACAAGAGGAGATTGCAAACAGGTGGCGTAACTAAATGGGTAATTAAAGTAAGACATCTACGGGAACATATGAGGGACAAAACAGGAGGATCATGACATGACTGTGACAGTAGGTGTCCCCCCAAGCACAAAAGTGAAACTCCGCCTATGAGTTCTGCCATGGATCGGCCGATGGAACTGGCCGTTTCCTTGGCAGCCCGCAGAGAGAGATCGGTGGCCCTGCACAGCTCGGTGACTGCCTCCGGGCCCATTCCCCCACCCTCATCGAGGTCTGAGAGCAACTCCGCCTGGTAGGCTTGCAGCAGCGATGATGTATGTAGGCACGCTGCAGCCTGACCAGCCGCAGAGTATTCTCTAGCGGCGAGGGACAGACGAACGAACCAGGTTTAGTCTCCTGTTAGGACTATTTTTATTCTGCCATGGACAGGTACATTGTGGATTGTATCCTCGTCTTTGCTCGCAGGGATAAGGACTTTGTTCGGTACTCCCAGGAATTCAGCATGCTTGCAGCGCTCACGCTGTACGACAACGCCACGCTGAAAACACTGTACTGGATCGGGGCACAAGAGCAACAGCCCCGAGAGCTCACAGACACCACTGGACTGAGCTGGTCCAGTCAGCAAAGACAATCTACCACCTCTCCTGCATCGCCAGCGCGCCCGCCTGCACCAACACCCGCCCATTGTAGGACTGCTTCAGTTCCCGCGAAAAGGCAGGCTGGACCAGTTAGTCTCGCTGGTCAGCCCGCACCAGCGGGTGGTTTACGGGTGCACACCTTTCAGACTATCGAATCAACTTAAAAGTTATGTCTAAAATTTTCATTTGGTCTACAGAAGACAAATCTCACTTCAAAAATATAATTTTACTTTTGCAACATACATATATTACATACGTGACTTTTTCATGGTTTATGGGGATGGGACACAATGGTGGTTTATGGGGACGGGACAAAATGGTGGTTTATGGGGACCGAACACACAATACACAGAACAAGCCCTATCATGGTTTATGGGGACCGAACACACAATACACAGAACAAGCCCTATCATGGTTTATGGGGACAGGACAAAATCATGGTTTATGGGGACCGAACACACAATACACAGAACTAGCCCTATCATGGTTTATGGGGACGGGACAAAATCATGGTTTATGGGGAACAAAGACACACAACACACAGAACTAGCCCTATCACGATTTATGGAGACGGGACAAAATCAAGGTTTATGGGGACCAAATACACACAACACACAGAACTAGCCCTATCATGGTTTACGGGGACAGCAGTGTTTATGGAGAACGAATACACAGAACTAGCCCTATCATGGTTTACGGGGACAGCAGGGTTTATGGGGACCCTACAGACACAATACACAGAACTAGCCCTATCATGGTTTACGGGGACAGCAGGGTTTATGAGGACCCTACACACAATACACAGAACTAGCCCTATCATGGTGTCTCGAGACCAGTAGATTCAGACACACCATTACAGACCAATTTTCACAGTAGACAACCTAAATAAAAATTTTCCACTCAAATATATTTCAGACGTGTAATAAAAAAGGATTTTTTGTTGTTGTTGCAAAATCCATTGATTGTACTTGTAACTGTCACATTTAGCTGACGTGCGGTGCGGAGAAACAGAAAGAACTTTTAATTAAACAGAAAGCAAAGGCACACGGGGGTGCAACACACGGAGAACGGACATCCACACAACCTACTCATGAGACTTTAACAAACAACAATGACATGAGCTAACACAAGGATATAACTACACTAGGAAATGACAAACAGGTGGCGAACTAAATGGGTAATCAAAACAAGACAGCTACGGGAAGACATGAGGGACAAAACAGGCGGATCAGGAGCAGACTGTGACATTAGCTCCCCCTCCCGGAAGGCGCGACCTCGCGCCTAAACAGGTCGACAGCGGAGGGAGGGAGGGGGACCAGGGGGCGGACTGAACAAAACATGACACAGAGTCCAGACAAAATTAACAAGTCCATGGGGGTGCAGGAGGGATCAGGGGCCAGGCAGAGGGAGGTATCCAGGGGGGAGCAGGCGGGGTCAGGGGCCAGGCACCCGAGTCAGTCCATGGTGGAGCCGACGGACCAAGGTACCTGAGTGACGCCGCTGGCTCCGGAGGCCGAGGAGGAGCTGGAATGACGAACCTCCGAAGAACCAGCGGCAGGTCCGAGGACTGACTCGGAGGCGGAGGGACAGAGGACATAGGGGGAACCGAGGGGAGGGAAGAGCCGGTCGACGCCGCAGGAGGAGGCCAGGCGACGACCGACCAAGGTGACACCGGGAGGACGAGGGAGCCCGCAGGAGAGGTAAGGCCGAGGGACGTCGCTGGGGCTGAGGGGGTGAGGAGTGGAGGCGCTGACGATGCGTCAACGGGCCGAGGTGGAATGAGGGGCACCGAGGTCGGAGGTGGAACCTCAGTGCCCCACGATGCCGGTGTGCCACCGACGCATGGCGGCTCCACAGTGTTGGGGGGAGCCAGAGTGGGGAAGCGGGACATGGGTGCAGGCTGAGTAGAGGTGGTGGGAGAGGGAGGCTCGGTGGGAGTTCTGGTGGCTCGGGTTCGGGGAGGTCTTGGAAGGCTGGCGGAGGTTCGGGGAGGTCTTGGAGGTCTGGGAGGTCTTGGAGGTCTGGGAGGTCTAGGAGGTCTGGGAGGTCTAGGGGCGGCTCGGGCAGGTCCCGGAATTCCGGTGGCAGTTCAGGCCACGGCAGCTCCGGCGGTTCGGGCCACGGGAGGTCCACAACAGCTCGGGGAAAACACAGTTCATTCTCGGCCGCTCGGGGAAAAGACAGTTCAGTTTCGGCCGCTCGGGGAGAACACAGCGCAGTTTCGGCCGCTCGGGGAGAACACAGCTCAGTTTCAGCCGCTTGGGGAGAACACAGCTCAGTTTCGGCCGCTCGGGGAGAACACAGCTCGGTTTCGGCCGCTCGGGGAGAACACAGCTCAGTTTCGGCTGCTCGGGGAAGCTGCTCGTCGGCCGCTCGGGGAAGCTGCTCGTCGGCCGCTCAGGGAAGCAGTTCAGGCGCAGGAGCGAAGCTCGGAAGCGCCGGTTTGATGGCTGGCTGTCTGGATCGGGGATACACACTCTCCAGACACCTCACAACGGCTTCCTGCCAGCGTAGTCCTGTGGTGTCTGGGAGTTTCATCGGCTGGTGGTAGTTTGCCCCGATCCAGAACAGCGAATTCAGCGTCGCGTCGTCGAGTGGTGACAACGCGGCGAGCACGCTGAATTCCGTGGAGAACCTGATGAAGTTCGGATTCCGATGGGCGATGTTAATGAACTCCACATGGTAATCCATCTTCAAAAAAAGTATTTTTGAGGTGACTAAACTTGGTCGTTTGTTCTGTCACATTTAGCTGGCGTGCGATGCGGAGAAAGAGAGAGGACTCGGAGCTGAAACAGAAAGAACTTTTAATTACACAGAAAGCAAAGGCACACGGGGGTGCAAAACACGGAGAACGGACATCCACACAACCTACTCATGAGACTTTAACAAACGACAATGACATGGGCTAACACAAGGATATAAATACACTAGGAAATGACAAACAGGTGGCGAACTAAATGGGTAATCAAAACAAGTTAGCTACGGGAAGACATGAGGGACAAAACAGGCGGATCAGGAGCAGACTGTGACAGTAACCCTGTCACGAATCGAATGCGGGGAGGACTCAAATGCAGGGGAAGTGTTTATTATAACAAAATGAACATAAGACATGAAAGGAAATAACCCACGAGGGGGAAAACATTACTGGAAAACTTTACTAGAAAACATAACACAAACAAACCGGATGGAACGGTAGAGCCACGGAAACATCACAGAGAGACATGAGCGACAATGACAAGACACCAGACAGCAAACACTGAGGGATATTTATAGGACACATGAGGGAAGGTAGTGATGAGAGACAGCTGGGAATGATTATGGGAAACAAGGAGGCGGGGCAGACACTAACGAGACAAACACACGGGAGAGAGAGCAGTGTCACGGTTCTGTCCACTAGAACACTAATAACACTGGAAACAGAGACAGAACCGTGACAAACCCTTTCCAAGATATGGAGTGAATTTTTTTTTTTCAAACACATTTTAAATCTACTAATACAAACGTTTTTTTTTAAAATTACTAAATACAAGTACAAGTGCAATAACCCTTACACACATTTTTAAAATCTACATTAAAATACACATCCTCAGTTTAAAACATGTTACCTAAAAATGTTATTATATTATGTTATCATAAGTTATTATAAAACATTGCCAATACTCATTTACATGTACTTACAAATTGAGGAATGCAGAAAGATTCATCCTGAAGATGCAAAAGTACACAAGAATGTCACAAGGATGGGGGACAAAAATCTTTACTGTACATACAATATTATATACATACATTTCCTGTAGCTCAATCAGTAGAGCATTGGTGTTCACAACGTCATGGTCATGGGTTCGATCCCAGGGAAAGCAAGAACTGATTCAATGTGTTTCTTGATTCAAGAGTTTTATTTGTCACATACACATTTATATACAGAATATACAACCAGCAGTGAAATGTAAACAGGTCCGCTTTATGGACAGTGCAAATTAACGGTTACAAAAAAACACAAAGAGGAAATTATAATAGAGGTAGAATAAAAGGATAATAAAATGCAATGTAAGTCACTTTGGATAAAAGCATCTGCCAAATGCATAAATGTAAACTTAAAACTTCAGACACTGTTTAAAATACAATAAGCCCGCAAAATGGAGGGACTGAAGGAAAGAGGATATGGGAATAAAACAAAAACTAAACTTTCCACAAAACGACGTCAAATCACAATGTAAAATCAATTTAGGTCAGCTTGAGCTTAAATTTTAAGCCTCTATTTCTGAGAAAATCTCTGATATTTTGTCATGTTCGGTTTTGTAGTTCTGGGTGCTCAAGATTTTTTAAAGTGTAGCATTACAGCGTTCTCCTCAGCTTTTGTCCAGGGTCGTCTTCCAGAGTTCTGTGTCCGTCTGCAGCCACTGAATAACAAACAAAAGAATATAATTCTTTAAACTAGATATGAACTATGGTTTTATAACCGTGTGTGTGATTATTGTGTGTATAATCATGGTTTAGGAGGCCAATATTTGGTATTTGAGGACTCAATATGGCTACTGCATTTAAACTGGATATGAACTATGGTTTTATAACTGTGTGTATGATTATTGTGTGTATAATCATGGTTTAGGAGGCCAATATTTGGTATTTGAGGACTCAATATGGCTACTGCATTTAAACTGGATATGAACTATGGTTTTATAACTGTGTGTATGATTATTGTGTGCATAGTCATGGTTTAGGAGGCCAATATTTGGTATTTGAGGACTCAATATGGTTACTGCATTTAAACTGGATATGAACTATGGTTTTATAACCGTGTGTGTGATTATTCTGTGTATTGTCATGGTTTAGGAGGCCAATATTTGGTATTTGAGGACTCAATATGGCTACTGTATTTAAACTGGATATGAACTAAGGTTTTATAACCATGTGTGTGATTATTCTGTGTATTGTCATGGTTTAGGAGGCCAATATTTGGTATTTGAGGACTCAATATGGCTACTGTATGTAAACTGTATATGAACTATGATTTTATAACCATGTGTGTGTTCAGGGTTAGGGAGTAACGAAATACATATAACGAAGTTACGTATTTAAAATACAAAATTTGAGTAACTGTATTTCGTTACAGTTACATTTTAAATTGATGGTAATCAAATTACAGTTACATTCAAAAAGTATTTTAGTATTACCAAAGTGATTACTTTGAATTTTAATGTCATTTATTTATTAATATTATCGTAAGCTGTCTGATGATTCTCCGACTCTGTCTCTTTAAAAAAAAAAACGCGCGCAGCCTGTTCAGTTAGCAAGCTGGAGAGTATAGATCTGCAATCGCATACAAAAATGGACGAGAAAACAGCGCATAATGCATTTCTTTCGTGGGAATTCAAAGACAGTTTTACTTATAAACAAAAAAAAGGACGTAACATCACAGTTTAATGCAAGCTATGTCTACCTGCAACAAAACTTCTATCGGCAAAGGATTCAACATCTAATCTGAAAAAGCATCTTGAAGTAAGTTGTTCTTGGTCTTTGAAAATTATTTTCTTTATTTATTCCTTATTTTCCCATTACTCATACGTTGAGCTTTGTATGGTTATCATTAGCCTACGTTTAATATTTATAAGAATTTGGTCTTATACAACATAGAATTGAAATCCAATTAATCATGCGTTAAATAATGTTTTATAAAGCAGTGGTCCCCAACCCTCTGAATTCGCGGACCGGTCCGTGAATGGCTGCAAGCAGGTCTGGCGTTGTAGCTTCGGCGGTGAGGAGGTGTGCTTCAACAATCGCGCGCATCCCCCAGTCAACAATTTCACAGGAGAGAGAGCAGTGCCACGGTTCTGTCCACTAGAACACTAACACTTGAAACAGAGACTGAAGCTGACAGAACCGTGACAGATACATGTTGTGTAACTCCAATAGAGTTTAAAATGTCTCTAAATGCCAATCCCAATGCGTCTTTTTCATTATCTACATGGATATTAAAATCACCAACAATTATGACTTTATTTGCAGACATTACTAATTCTGAGAGAAAATCAGCAAATTATTTGATAAAGTCTGTATGTTGCCCTGGTGGCCTGTATAGAATAGCCAGCACAAAAGTTAAACAGGAATTATTACTTGCACTAGATAATTTTACATTAAGGACCATCACTTCAAAATAATTATACAGTAATACCTCGGTTTACGAGTTTAATTCAATCCAAGAGCGAGCTCGTAAACCAAAATGTTCATACACCAAAACAAATTTCCCCATAAGAATGCACTAAAAATCAATTAATTCGTTCCACATGACCACAAATGCCCATTTTAAATATTTTTTGGGTTTTACACTATTAATTGCAGTTAAAATTGTAACCATTAAGATCTCATATACATACTAATTAATAATTGACAATTAAACTCTAAAAATACTTGACAATTTACTGTAATGCACTTAAGGCTTGAGCAGCCTGCTTGGAGGAGAGAGAGGAGGGAGGAGGGGGGAGCGGGGAAAGCAAGGATGAAAGCAAATTATTATAATAGTGCAGAAACCAAACGAAGTGATAATCCAGAGTTAAAGTCGTGGAACAGCCGCGAACGTACAAATTCATGGGAGCTGCAAACGAACGAATTCGCGGGAGCCTGGAGAGAACGAATTCGCGGGAGCCGGGAGAGAATGAATTCGCGGGAGCCGGGAGAGAATGAATTTGCGGGAGCCTCGAACAAACGAATTCGCCGGAGCCGCGAACGAACGAATTTGCAGGAGCCGCGAGAGAACTATGGGAGCGCAGGGCACAAAGTAACGTGGGGTAAATAGTAACAGCGATTTTTTTAGATAGTTGCACGGGCATAAATGTGACATGCTAAAGGGCTTTTCATCACACTGTTTGCACACGTCTTCTGGCCATTTTTCGAGAAATTTCATCGAAGTTTGAATGAGAACCACAGGAAAAACTCTTGGCAGCATGTGAATATTTTTTGTGATAGTAATTGTTTTTCGATTTTCAAAGAATGTGAGAAAGATTGTTAGTCTAATCTTATATTGTTATGATTAACATCTTCTTGGCTAAAAGATGGTACCATTTTGAAAGACGTGAAAAACACATAGTGGCTGCTATCCGGTCCTGAAGTAAACAAGACAGTGCGGGGTTAGTTGTAACACTAAGCCGCATTGAACAAGTTGCATCAATGATCATATATTTTGCATTGTATTAACCTATTAAAACGTTTTTCATGTCATTACATTGTTCAAAACACAACAAATGTAAAAAATAAAGGAAAAAAAATATTTAATTCATAAGTTGTGTTATGATTATGAGCTCTGCGCTCCCCTCCATGGCCACCAGATGGAGCTCACACATATACTGACACTTCACTACACACTAAATTTCCCAGGAACCATCACACTGCACTGATTACACATACACAGCTGGACTCTATCATGTCTGTTTGTTCATGCCACCTGTTACTAATCTCATGAACTATAAAAGACTCCTTCGCCCACAGCTCTGGTCTCGATTTGCTCAGCAATCATTCTAAGCGTTGTTTATCCTGTCTTGTTTTGCCTGTTTCTGATCCTGCCTGTTTACCCGTGTTCTGATCCTGTTCTGCCTGCCTTGACCTTTGCCTGGAATAACGTTTACGATTGCTATCTGCCTGTCTTGACCTCTCGCCTGGATTACCGTACCTGTCTCTGTCTGCCTGCCTCTCTGACCCCTGCCTGGATTACTGTTTATGTTTGATATCTTTGTTTGCCCTGACCATCTGCCCGTACGACCACTCTTAATAAAGACTAGCGACAAATAAAAATACGTGAATGAACTTGCATTGGATAACATGGTGTTACAACCAACCTGCTGTCTGTTAAAAGGGGTAAGAAGTCACATTTTACTCCTTGCGCTTTTGCCAATACTGCAGAGAAACTGCAGGTCCGACGAACATGAAAACAGTGCTCATTTGTAGGAGAGGCGTATATGTTGTTTGTATAAAGATATGGTTTGTCTAACCCTATTACTTTGTTTATTATTTGGCTAAAACCGTGTATATTTCCCTACGTGAACAATAGCGATCACAATTAATTAATGTTTAGAATATGAGGTTCTGTAACTTCTGTAAATCACTTATAAAAGTATCGCTGTGGTGAATGATGCAGCCAATTAATGAGTTAAGGGGTTATAAATGGGTTGGAACCTCCTGACTGTGTTATAAGAGGCTGTCATTAGGATATTTCATGTAAAAATGAGCACAAGGATGCTGAGCGTTTCCACACAAAACTGTGCATGGGTGAGGGACATTTTTTCTCGTACACCGATACAATGCTCGTACACCGATTCAACCCTACATGCTCATACACCGATTTGCTCATATACCAAGTCGCTAGTCAACCGAGGTATTACTGTATTTCAAATTAGACCTTTGAGCAGTCCTGATCGTGTTACTATAAATTACAGCAACACCACCTCCTTTACCTTTCTCCTCTATTGGAGTTACACAACATTTATCAGGACCCACTCATTCAAGTAATCATACTTTAGATCTAATATTGTCATATATGATGTTTTATTAACAAAGTTCGGGAGGAGCACGTTCAAATGATTAACACAATCAACACATCATCAGCAATTACACCTCATCCTATCAGCAGGAGAGGAAGCATGTATTTATAGACATGTTTGACTCACCTACAGCTCTTTGACATTTTTCGGCAGCTCGACAGTTTACGGCATTGTGGCTCCGCCTTCTGGTCGCGATACACCCGAAATCGAGCTCCACTCGTTAGATGGATTCTCTACGAAAGCCTCCGGACCCAGTAGCGATCCTCATCCGCTTAACACCATGCTAACTATATTATATCACCCTCAGCAATACATCACGGGTGCCAGACCAAACAAACGGGTCCTAAGCAACAACAAGCAAACGCACAGTAAGACTTGAGGCCTGTTCTCGCCACCAAGCAAACATCCGTATCCAGCAGCTCTACATCGGCTTTTAATCGCTCTTGCCATTGAGAAAGGATAATAAAGCTGATTGAGCTGTAAGCTCGACTCTCAGGCAATGCCGCTTTCTTCCTGCTAGCCAGGCCGCCGCCGCCGCGAGCCTCAGCAGACCGCGCTGCAGTTTCAGATCACACTCTCTCTGTCCGTCAGCTCACACAAACAAGAGCAGCTGTAATCCTTCCCGGCGCTTTTATTTCTGCATCGCTAAATCACGAGCAGTTGTGCCATCTCAATACTACTGTTCCGGGGAACCCACGTCTGAGATGTGATTGTTTTAAAGTAACGCGCTGCTTCCTCGCAACTCAAGCAGTAGAGCGCAGTACAGTCCAATCGCACGCGCCGCTTCAGATCGCGCTCATTACAGTCGATCGCGCGGTCAGCCGCCCACACAAGAATCAAGTACTTATTGCCAACGCTGCCTTGTTGTTTCAACTTAATCGGCTATTAAGTGGACTCGCTGGAAAGAAACCATATGCACTTCCTATTTCAAAGTAATTCTTTGCCTTCACTGTTTCAATCCTTTAAGTCTATGATAAGCTTTATAAGTCTATGATATTTGGATGAACCCCTGCTCAGGGTTTATTCAAAGCCAATAAGTTTGTGAACTTTCATAAACTTTGATATTTCGATTTCCAACAGGTAAGTCTGTTTTGAAATTAAATATGCAACATGCATCTGATATAAATTCAACTTTAAATTTTATAATTGAAAGGTTTTACTTATGGAAATCAATGTTTTTTACAAACCATATTGATTTTGTTGTTTCTTGCGTGTATTTAGACGTCTGTAACCAAAATAATTCAAGAGATTGAAACACTAAACAGCAACAAGCTTTGAGCGCTTTCTGTGGCTCAGCGCCAGCCAATGTGTTCAAATTTGGCAGGCGATCATGTGATGCCCCGCCTTTCGCCACATTGTCCAAGATCAGGGGTGGCCAACCCGCGGCTCGCGAGCCGCATGCGGCTCTTTGACTGCTCTTTTGCGGCTCTCATCCGGCCCGCGGAGACCTTTTTGTCTACGGAAAAAATACCATAAATTTACATGTATCCTGCCAAGATCAGCCGCCGCTCACGTGGACATGATCTTTTTAGCGAATTCAAATAGAGGCGCG
This sequence comes from Rhodeus uyekii, assembly GCA_037043235.1. Lineage (NCBI taxonomy): Eukaryota > Metazoa > Chordata > Actinopteri > Cypriniformes > Acheilognathidae > Rhodeus > Rhodeus uyekii. The sequence continues at coordinate 4,974,663 of JAWRVZ010000030.1, read as the reverse complement.
CAGAAGCGCGTTCCCTTTCGAGAGTGGGAACGAGATGTTTAATGAAATGCATCTGGGAACTCCTCCCCTTCACGTCATTTCTGAAACCTTATGGATAACAGCAGTTGACAACTGGCCAATCGTAGTGCGATGCAGATCTGGCTGCCAGATGGTATAAATATCATAAATAGCATTTCCTTCATACTTCTCTAAACGGAATATGATAAAATAACAGAGGTTACGATAGTAACCGGAGACGTTTTCCAACCGATCACTACATTACCAAACCGCTGCTTACTTTTTATACTTCCGGTCACCGTCAATGAGATGATATACCGTTTTTTCCCGCATATATAATTCACATATAAAGCTATATATATATATATAGCTCGCGGGTGTCATATGTAAAATGTATACAAATTTTATTTATAAACATATAAAATGTGTGATATATGTGTGAGACCTTTCTAATGTCAAAACCCCATCAACAAATGCGAATTCAACAGTCTTTTATGCGGCTCTCCGCAGTCATGAGCTTTATATTGTGACTCATCATGCTGAACAGGTTGGCCACCCCTGTCCAAGATTGAGATGTACCAGTTTCACGATAAACTCTTCCTCTCAAGTTCCTTCACTGTATCCCACTGTCGAAAGGAGCTCTTGCACTCAACAAACACTGCAACCGAGCCTCCAACAACACCACGCGGTCGCCAGCTCTTCCGCTCCATTGTCGCACGCTATGACGCCGAGGCTTGCCTTCACCTCCACCATCAAGACATCCACCTTCTTCTTGCCCAACTTCCTACGACACCTCAGCACTCGTATCAATAGTAAAGGAGGACGACCAAAGCAAATTAACTAGAATAGGTCTCGCTCCAGTCAGCTGTACCATCTCCAAATCAACTCTACCTTCAAAATGCCTCAAATGTACGTTCCTTAAATCTTCATATCTCTCCCTTGCAAAACCAGATCTCCAAGCGTTAAGACGCAGCAGCACACTGCAGTTTTCCAGCACTGCACCTCACATGCCAGCATCTAGCGACAAACGCCGCCCTTTAAGTGCGAGCTTGCCTCCGCCAGCGGTGCAGGCTTAGCAACGGCAGCACGTACCTAACCTTTCCCCTACGTTTGGCCTGCAGCCCGGCCTTCCGATTCTAGTGTGAGGCTAGAGGTTTTTCGCATTTCATGGAAAGACAGCTCTATTGCATTCAGAAAAGCCTTAAAATCAGCTAGATCTGCTTACTTTTCCACCCTCTTAGAAGAAAACAAATACAACCCTAGGTATTTATTTGAGACAGTGACTAAATTAACAAGAAATAAAGCCTCAACCCCAGATGCTTTAAAACAGCACAGCAGTAATGACTTCATGGACTTCTTTACTTGCAAAATTCATAATATTAGAGAGAAAATTATAACCATGCAACCGTCTACTACAATATCACAAAATACAGTAAATGTTAGTGTCCCCGAAGAAAAATTCCACTCCTTCATTGCTATTGGGGAGGAAGAATTGTCTAAACTCGTTAAATCATCAAAATCAACAACATGTATGCTAGACCCAATACCAACTAAGCTACTGAAAGAGTTGCTTCCAGAGATCATAGATCCTCTCCTTAATATTATTAATTCATCTTTGTCATTAGGATACGTACCAAAAACCTTTAAGCTGGCCGTAATTAAACCGCTTATTAAAAAACCACAACTTGATCCTACAGAATTAGTTAATTACAGGCCGATATCGAATCTACCTTTTTTGTCAAAGATTCTAGAAAAGGCAATATCTTCACAACTATGTTCCTTTCTAGAAAGAAACAGCATCTACGAGGATTTCCAGTCAGGATTTAGACCATATCATAGTACTGAGACTGCTCTTATTAGAGTTACTAATGATTTGCTCTTATCATCCGATCGTGGTTGTATCTCTCTGTTAGTGTTACTGGACCTTAGTGCTGCATTTGATACAATTGACCACAAAATCCTTCTGAATAGACTTGAAAATTATGTTGGCATTAGTGGAGTTGCATTAGCCTGGTTCAAATCATACTTATCTGACCGTTATCAGTTTGTAGCAGTAAATGAGGAGATGTCATATCGGTCACAAGTTCAGTATGGAGTTCCTCAAGGTTCAGTGTTAGGACCATTGCTTTTCACCCTGTACATGCTTCCTTTGGGTGCAGTTATTAGGAAGCATGGCATTAGCTTTCATTGTTACGCTGATGATACTCAGCTCTATATTTCTTCTCATCCGGATGAAACAAACAAATTCACTAAATTAACAGAATGCATAACCGATATAAAAAATTGGATGACTAATAACTTTCTACTGCTTAATTCTGAAAAAACAGAGATTCTAATTATTAGACCAAAAAGTTCAGCGCGTAATAATCTAGACTACTGCCTAACACTCAATGGCTGTTCTGTCAAGTCTTCGTCGTCAGTTAGAAACCTGGGTGTGCTCTTTGATACCAATCTTTCATTTGAAAGCCATGTTTCTAGCATCTGTAAAACGGCATTCTTCCATCTTAAAAATATATCTAAATTGCGACATATGCTCTCTAAGACGAATGCGGAAAAGTTAGTTCATGCGTTCATGAGTTCAAGGCTAGATTATTGTAATGCTCTACTAGGTGGTTGCCCTGCACGCTTAATAAACAAATTCCAGCTGGTCCAAAATGCAGCAGCTCGAGTTCTTACTAGAACCAGGAAGTATGAGCATATTAGCCCAGTTCTGTCAAACCTGCACTGGCTTCCTATTAATCACCGAATACATTTTAAAATCTTGCTAATTACTTACAAAGCATTAAATGGTTTAGCTCCCCAGTACTTGAGCGATCTCTTAACACATTATAGTCCTTCACGTCTATTGCGATCCCAAAATACTGACCAGCTTATAATACCTAGGATATCAAAGTCAACTGCTGGCGGTCGATCCTTTTCCTATTTAGCTCCTAAACTCTGGAACAGTCTTCCTAATACAGTTCGGGAAGCAGACACACTCTGTCAGTTTAAATCTAGACTAAAAACACATCTTTTCAACCTGGCATACACATAACACATTATACATACATTTTAATCCAAATCATGTAAAATGATTGTTAGGCTGCATAATTTAGATAAGCCGGAACCGAGAACATTCCCATAACACCTGATGTACTCGATACATCAGAAGAAGAATGGCATCTACGCTGATATTGTTCTCTGTTTATTCCGAGGTTACCGTGGTCAGCCGGATCCGGGCCGTATCCAGATCAGATGAAGGACCTGGACACGAGCACAGCACTGCCCTGAAGTGTCTGCGGAGACCGTGACTCTACTGGACCCTCCCCTGTGACGATCATGAACCCATCTCCAACCGGACCAAATTGGACTTCATATTGGACTTGAATTGTTGTCAATATAATAATCATGTACTGTTTGGCTGTTGGCCAGAGGAGAACTGGTCCCCCGACTGAGCCTGGTTTCTCCCAAGGTTTTTTCTCCATTCTATTCTTCATTCGTTACGTCACCTGCCGGAGTTTTGGTTCCTTGCCGCTGTCGCCTATGGCTTGCTCAGTTGGGGAAACTTAACACTTAAAATTCATCAATTGTATTGATTCGCCTGCTCTTTTGGGGCTTCTGTTCAGCCAAACAAACTTTGTTTATATTGTTTTTCCTGTAAAGCTGCTTTGAAACAATCTACATTGTAAAAAGCGCTATATAAATAAAGGTGACTTGACTTGACTAGTGTGAGGCTGCCTCCGCTGGCGGCACAGGCCCAGACACCGTCTTATCTTCCCTTTCTACCCTTTCTGTCTCTCTCCGGGCTCCAAGTGTCAACCCAAGCGTGAGGCTGCCTCCGCAAGTGGCTTCGCCCCTGGCCTTTTTCCACCTAATTCTCTCCACCATGCTAATTCTCCTTTCATCCTGTTCTCTGCTATGCCATTCCACAAACACTGCTGCTTGGAACCACCTTTGTTGCCAACAACAGTTGAACACAAATCCCAACTGAAGATAAGGCTGCTGCCACCAGAGGTGGACCTATTCCCAACCAGTATATCAATATTCAGAGTTGATATTTATCGACGCTAAATGTCCATTCTTCAAGCTTTTCACTTCACACCACTCCCTTGGAAGATTACATGTGGAGTGGAAAAGTTCAAGACTTTCCACTCCACATGTGGTCTGCTCCACATGGTCTCTACCCACTACCACCGACTCATATTGCATTCCAATAACACCAAGAACTTCCAAGCCAGCTTCACCATGGGTTACCTAGGTAAAATCTACTTCTCACTGCCGAAACCTAATCCTCTGCTCATCAAAGGTATATCAAGAACGCAACCCACCAGCTCAGACACCAGACAACCAATTATGTTGGAAATCCGTATCCCTACTCTCCGCCAAGAATTCCACCCAAATGTCGTCCGACCACTCAACGCCATGGTCGAGCCATATAGATTCCAGTTCCTCTGATTCCATCACATCCAACCTTAATCCAAATCCATCCATATTCTGACTCGTCAGCGCTGCACAAGGAAAATAAGAGAGACCAAACCATAAGGCTTTTTCTTACTCCAACAGCAACAATCCTTCGTAGCCAACCTTCATTTAAGAGATCAGGCCAAACTCCCATCCGACCCACTCTTCACAGAAGACTTAAATCACCCCACCACATGTTGTGTCCCAAAACCAGCAGATCCAAGCACTGGGCCGCAGGTCATCGGAAGCTTTCAGGAGTTACATTCGATCAAATCAGTCTCTCCAGAAATGGCTTTCACCGCCACAAGAGACAACAGAAGTCGAGGAAATAGACAATCTCCATTCTCCAACACGCGATTAGTTCAGAGGAAGTTCTCCATTTCCGCAGTAGTGATGCACCTCCACACTCTCGCATGAGCTCAGTTCAAATGGAAATTATTCCACTGCTGCCTCCATTGCCGCAGCAATGATGTTCCCCCACACTCCCGCAGGAGTCAGCAAAGGGGGAATTTTCCCACTGCCGCAGCAGTGAAGCCATGTTCATACTGACTTTTGGTTTCCTCAGATGCTCATAACTCACCATCACATCCACTCAGCCTACTTTCATTTCAGGAACTCGCAGACTAAACTCCCATCCGTCCCACTCTCTATAGACGATTCCACCCCATTACAAGTTCCGGTTCCAAACTTCTTAAAGCTACGCTACCCCAAACCGGATTCCCAACAGACCATTCATCCAGCCATTCATTTCGCATAGGTGCAGCAACCACGGCTGCGCAAAGGCCTTTCCCAACAGTAAATACAAGCATTGTGCCGCTGGTCTCCAGAAGCTTTCAAGAGCCACATCAGACCAAACAGATCGCACATCAAACAAGGTCTTCTGTTAAGCATCAGCTCCTCCCCACTTATAACTTCATGGCCACTGCTTTCCATTGCCGCAGCACTGACACTCCCGCAGGAGCCAGGTCTCTCAATCCTCCACTGCCACAGCAGCAATGCTCAGCCAGTTCTCTCTAATTATCCACTGCCACAGAAGTGACACTCCCGCAGGAGTCAGCCAAGGAGAAATTTTCGGTTTCCTCAGATGCTCATAAAATACCCATTCCTAACCCTCTCCCTTACGTCTGGCCTGCCCTAATGGCTTCTTTCCTCCTAATGTCCTTTCCCAAACCTTCCCTCTTTCTAATCCTTCCGTTCCCCCCCAAGCCCCAGGGGCCGACCTAAGCGTGAGGCTGCTCCGCACGAGGCCCCGGCTTCTTTTTCTCCTAATTTCCTTTCCCAAACTAAATCTTCCTTCACCCCTTCCCAAATTATCCACTGCCGCAGCAGTGACGCTCCCGCAGGAGCAAGCTCTCTCTAACTTCCACTGCCTCAGCAGTGATGCTCCCGCAGGAGCAAGCTCTCTCTAACTTCCACTGCCGCAGCAGTGACGCTCCCGCAGGAGCAAGCTCTCTCTAACTTCCACTGCAGCAGCAGTGACGCTTCCGCAGGAGTCCAGTTACAGGGTTGATTTGCTTTCATACTCCCAAGGGAGCCAATCTTTCAAATCAGTTTCCACCACCGCGGCAGCGACGTACCTCTTTGGTCCTGCGGCAGCCCAGAGGGGTTTTTCGCTGCAATTTCCTCAGATGCTCATAACATACCCATTCCTAACCCTCTACCTTACGTCTGGTCTGCCCTTACGGCTTCTTTCCTCCTAATGTCCTTTCCCAAACCTTCCCTCTTTCTAATCCTTCCGTTCCCCCCCAAGCCCCAGGGGCCGACCTAAGCGTGAGGCTGCTCCGCACGAGGCCCCGGCTTCTTTTTCTCCTAATTTCCTTTCCCAAACTAAATCTTCCTTGACCCCTTCCCAAACTATCCACTGCCGCAGCAGTGACGCTCCCGCAGGAGCAAGCTCTCTCTAACTTCCACTGCCGCAGCAGTGACGCTCCCGCAGGAGCAAGCTCTCTCTAATCTTCCACTGCCGCAGCAGTGACGATCCCGCAGGAGCAAGCTCTCTCTAATCTTCCACCGCCGCAGCAGTGACGCTCCCGCAGGAGCAAGCTCTCTCTAACTGGGGGGAGTGCTCCAGGTTCGGGCTAAATACTGAGCTCGGAGCCCTCTCCTCGGACAGCACGCCAAATATGCTTACCATTTATTGCTCCTGAATCATTTGTAAGTGTGAACTCGTGAAGGGATCAATGTTGATACTGTTCAAATTCTGCAGCAGAGCTATGACATCTCAGATCATTACTTAGTTGCGTGTAGATTACCTTTAGCCAAAGTCGAAAAACAAACTCCTTGTTATAAATATAGTAGAACTATCACCCCTAACACAAAAGATAGCTTTACAAATAATCTTCCTGATCAGTTTCATCTACTTAACATCCCAGATTGCCTAGAAGAACTTGATGTTGCAACAGAAAATATTCACTCTTTCTTTTCCAGCACTTTAGACACTGTTGCTCCGTTGTGCTTAAAGAAGATTAAAGAAAATAGTATATATATATATAATAAATATAAAATGTATTTTGTTAAAAATGTGCAAATCTTTACAAAAAAACCTCACAATTAAAGTTGAAATGTTATATTGTTCAGGTTCTTGACCTAGAAATGTAAAACTAAGCGCATTTCATGGAAAGACAGATCTATTGCATTCAGAAAGGCCTTAAAATCAGCTAGATCTGCTTACTTTTCTACCCTCTTAGAGTAAAACAAATACAACCCTAGGTATTTATTTGATACAGTGACTAAACTAACAAGAAATAAAGCCTCAACCCCAGATGCTTTAAAACAGCACAGCAGTAATGACTTCATGGACTTCTTTACTTGCAAAATTCATAATATTAGAGAGAAAATTATAACCATACAACTGTCTACTACAATATCACAAAATACAGTGAATTTTAGTGTCCCTGAAGAAAAATTCCACTCCTTCATTGTTATTGGGGAGGAAGAATTGTCTAAACTCGTTAAATCATCAAAATCAACAACATGTATGCTAGACCCAAATGCCAACTAAGCTACTGAAAGAGATGCTTCCAGAAATCATAGATCCTCTTCTTAATATTGTTAATTCATCTTTGTCATTAGGATACGTACCAAAAACCTTTAAACTAGCCGTAATTAAACCGCTTATTAAAAAACCACAACTTGATCCTACAGAATTAGTTAATTACAGGCCAATATCGAATCTACCTTTTTTGTCAAAAATTCTAGAAAAGGCAATATCTTCACAACTATGTTCCTTTCTAGAAAGAAACAGCATCTACGAGGATTTCCAGTCAGTATTTAGACCATATCATAGTACTGAGACTGCTCTCAGTATAGTTACAAATGATTTGCTTTTATCATCCGATCGTGGTTGTATCTCTTGTATCTCTTGTCGGAGACCGTGACTAAACCCTCCTCTGTGTAGATCATGAACCCATCTCCAATCGGACCAAATTAGATGTAATAATAGACTAGAATTATCAATAATTAATTAAACTACCTATCAATCAAATCATTCAATAATCAAAACTTAACACTTAATATTCATCAATTGTATTAATTTGCCTGCTCTTTTAAGGCTGCTGTTCAGCCAAACAAACTTTGTTTATAATGTTTTCATGTGACCACTGTAAAGCTGCTTTGAAACAATCTGTATTGTAAAAAGCGCTATATGAGTAAAAGTGACTTGACTTAGACATCCAGCCATTGAGTGAGGATAATCTGCTAAGCATCTCATCACTCCTGCGCATAGGAAGAGGGCCAGAGCAAATTACAGTGCCTGACATCGTACTTGTGAGTTCACACACCTCTTTAATATTAGTTTTAACAACTAATTAACAACACAAAATTCAATGCTGTAAAAATTTATTCATGTATAAAGAAAAGGAACAAAGATGGATTCAAACACAATCAAACTGGCTTAAGATTCAGGTGCATTTTAAAAACCTGAATGTTTACTGAAACCTATCTTTTGTCTTAAGGATAAAATGTGTATAGGTAAACTAAAAACAGTTTGGTATTTTGCTTATTGGATCAGCAGACTGTGGTGTAACATCATCTTGTTCCACTCAATCTGGCAATGAAATCAGAAAAAAAATTACTCAATATACACATAGTATAAACAATACATATAGTGCAAATGTCTCTCTTTGTATTGCTCACCTGCAAACACCTCAACCTCACACATTGTGAGAGACTCGCTGTTCCCAGGTATAAAAATGTTGACATATCGCCCATTAATAGGTTTAAACACAAATGTTTTTCTTTCTCCAAGTGAGATGGTTTCAACAGTTGCAGCCCTGTGAAGACACATCATAACAGAGAAATGGAGAGGGGCGTATCAAAATGGCATAAAGCTTATTCAATTTATTCATTTAAAAGATTTTTATTAAAGTATTTTTTTTATTTAATCATTTTCTAATGTATCAAAAGAGACACAATACTTACAGCGTATTATTGTTGCCATTATTTTGCAGGCTGTTGCCGATACGGATCTGAGCACCATTTATTCTCTCTGCACAACAATCTCCACGATTAGTGATGCTAACCCTGACTATCTTGTAGGCATCCAACAGGTCAACTCTCCACCAGGGGTTCTGGCCCACATTAGTCGCACTACATGACCCAAGATTGAAAACTGAATTCCTGTTGCCATCGACAGCATTTTGAGCTCCTGATGGTATTAAAGGGTATGTGGAAGACTGGACAGCTTTGCCACCAAGAGCAAGATTCCCTGTTTTACGATAAACAATAAACCACTTATTTTTCATTTCAATGTGCTAAAGGTTTAATATAAAGACCACAATAATGATTTATTTTGTGATAACTGTCTCAATGTGCCTTATTGGTTACCAAACGTTCAGTAAGAATATTGTAAATGTGTTGGTGACAACAACATTCTAATGAATAAAGAACACTTACTTGGAACAAACGTGTACAATGGTGTTTTCTCTTCTGTTAATAAATTAACAGCAGTTATACATACATTAATAAATATATAAACAATTGTGACCTCTCTCTGTCTGTCTCTTACCTCCAAACACCTTGACCTCACACAGAGTAAGTATTTGACCACCTTTCCCAGGTAGAACAATGTTGACATATCGGCCATTAATATGATCAAATGAAAATGTTTGGTTGCCACTAAAACCAGTGAGAATAGTTGCAGCCCTGAAAATACATAAAGAGCAGTGTTAAATTGAAAAGCAGAGGTCTCGCAGCACTATGCACACCTTTATCAAGTTCAAATGGTTTTGTATGGCACTCTTCACAATACAAATTATTGTTCATGTTTTATATTGCATTGCTATAAGAAACAATTGTCCAAACATACAAATGTCTAATCAAAATCTTAATAAAATAAGTTTAATTAAAGTACATCTCCATGGCTGTGGCCGAGTGGTTGGTTTGTGAATGAAGTGCAAAAAGTTTTTTGAAACAGATGGAATTACTGAAGGAATAGCTGAGCTGAGACATTTCTTACAGCTTATTGTTGTTTCCGTTGTTGTCCAGACTTTTACCGATGCGAATCTGAGCTCCTTTAAGCCGATCTTTGCAACAGTCTCCACGATTAGTGATGGTAACATTGCTTATACTGTAGACATTTCCAAGGTCAACTCTCCACCATGGATTAAACTCAGCATTAGTCATAGTGCATGAGTTCTTGTTGAAATCTGAGTTTGTGTTTCCATCTACTGCATGACCAGCATCACCCTGTGTGTTGCCTAAGGAGGACTGCACAGCCAAGGCATTAAGAGCAAGATTCCCTGTTCAAGATGACATGAAAACAAATAAAGGATAAGACAGGTTCAAAGTGTGGCAAGTAGGACAGGGCAGAGAGTCGTGGGAATGGAATTAATGAGCGTCAACTGAAACCACACCAGCCCCGAGTCTCATGGAGGAGAGAATGACCAGGCCTGGATTTTAAATTTTTGTTTATGTTAACGCGAGGGAAATTCGCAGTCCAACTTAACACAATCTATCAACGCTCGAGTTGATCGAGCCGGAGGGTTTTGTCGGCGGATGGACTATCTTGCTGGGTTGTGGAGGGGCAGCTTTTAAACATACTTTAATAATAAAAATAAACAATCAATAAACGACAGACGACTGCTGCATTCGCAATCGCGCCACCAGCCTCATTCCGTTCCCACTGCTCTCGGCCCCACCCTGCTTGCCACACAAAGCAACACAAATAAATAAATCACAAGCTTTCATTTTCCATATTTCACTTACCTTTGGAATCAGAGATGCACAGTCCAATAAAAAGTGTTAGAAAAAAGAACCCATTTATGGCCATCCTGAAATAAGACAGAACACCACATCTCCTCATATCAGCAAATGAAGGAATCATTTTCAATTTCATCCTCATTTAAACAAATAAAATATACAATCAGTGTAATGTGACAAACCTGCGTAAATTTGGAGTTTGACTTATATAACTTATTTTATGACTTATATTTATATTTTATATATATATTTTTTTATTATTAAAATAATATAATTATATAAGATTATTTTATATAGAAATAAATGTTTTGAGTGTAGCTGATATTTTAAATGCCATCAATTCTTGCTAATTATTCATCAAGAGAAATAGACAGCGTAAAGGCAACTTACAATTTAAATCTGCTCTTGACTGAATAACTTATCTAGCTGAAATAAGGTTTAATCTGTCTTTAATTTACACATTATAGAGTTTATATCTGAATAATACCTGAACAGACCTGTTTATTTTATTTGTATCTGGAGTCTATTGTCTTTATAATCGCACTTTGTTTATTATTTTGTGTATTTCTAAAGTATTAACGTGACGTTTACTCTGATATTATGGTTTTGTGAGAGGAAACATACAACAATAATTAAAGAACAGTAACACAACTGCATTAATCTTTTCAAAAAAGAGCTGAGTTTTGCAAATGTATCACTAGTGAAAGTAATACCAAATTTAATTTGTATTTAAAGCTGTATTGAATAACTCCCATTTTTTTCATCCAATTATAATTTTAGCTTGGTGTGAAGAGTGAGGATAAACATTCAACTAACCTGGAATTCGTCATTGTATCAACCTCAAAGAAGACCTTCACAATTCAATAAAAATAACATATTTAGATTTTATAAATACATAAAACACTGAGGAAGATGAACCTGGAAGGAGGACATAGATACACACACACTCACAAACAAAACTCTCTCTTACACACACAAAATGTATAGGTAAGATCAATGTTTGTTTTTATTAGAGTTTTAAGCACATAATACGCTTAAAAACCATTTTAAAAAGACATTGTTAGTGAGTTTTCTGTGAAAATATAAAGGAATGCAATGAAGACATAATCAGGCATGAAGTAAAAACAAAAGTTAAACTCTCTTTTCCACATAAAGATTGTTTTGTAGAAATGTTTAAAATAATTAAAAGTGGTGTGAACAGTAAAAAACACATACCGGTTTAGCATTAAGACATTATATGGGAAAATGTAAAAAGTTCTCCATATAAAAAAGTTTTTGTAAAAAGTGTTTAAAATAACAAAAAAAAAAACTTTTTAAGAGTTAAAAAACACAAAGCACTTTAGTATTAAGACAAAAAAAAATGTAAAAATGATGTCTCCATATAACTGGTTAAAAACATTTTTAAGAATCTATGTATTCTGTTAAAATATAAAAGGATTATAAGAATTTCCGGAAAAACTGTAATAAACAAAGTCAAAGTTTTTCTATTCACACAAAGGGTTCTTTTTTTTGTGTGAAATGTTTAAAA